>JAPQRN010000015.1:6286855-6310103 GCA_037367275.1 Coranthus polyacanthus
TGCTGCTGCTGCTGCTGCTGCTGCTGCTGCTGCTGCGTGTTGTCTTCATGTGCCATAAACCACTCAACGTGAAGCAACACACTGCTCATCGTGTCGACGTGTGACGGTGAAACGAGACGACACCAGCATGCTGCTAATCAAACAACAGAGACACGCGGCAGGACGCTGGACTATTTCAGTAACAGTCATTATACCAGTTACTGAATAACAGATTGTTTGTAAAAGTGATATCATTCAGTAAACAGCTGTTCAAACAAATAAACAGCAACGTTTGGTACCACCCAGAACCGACATATTCCACAATTCCATCGCCCACTTTTCCATCTTGGGATGGCCGGACGGGTTTCACTGTCGTCATCTTTCTTCACTATTTGGCAAGAATAACTTCTTCTCCAGGTGTTGCATCTTTAATTTGCCTTAAGTGTAAAGATGAAGCGCTCAGTCTTTTGGTGTAGAAGTTAATAGATGCACACGTTCCAGAAAAACAGCGCAAGACATCGTCTGTTAATAAATTTGAATTTATAATATAATAAATCTTCTCCTCTGACACATTTTTCCATAAAGCCGCTGTCGCTTCATCCTGGGTTTTTGCGACACCCAAGACAAGTGTGATTCACTTCAAGAAATTCAAACTAGACAAACAGTCCTATTCCTATTTATACTCTTGCATATCCAGACCTAAGAAAACACAATCATTTGTATTTTCAGATGACTATACACTAATGACAGCATATGAACCTACGAACTGCACCTTTAAGGCGATGACAAATAATTGCGTCTATGGTCTGTTCAAAATCAATAGATATTCAATTAAAACAGACAAACAGACCAAAAAAAACAAACAAATACAGAAATAGAATGAGTGAACAGTCTCATTGCTGTAACTATACAGTAGCCTTGACTTTTACGTCAAACACTTCATGCAGTAAAAGTCAGATTAAAACCCTGTCCTGAATGACGGCTACACCACATGTGGGTCACAACCTGCTTCTTATTATAACTGTGAGCTTAGTCATGCGATTACAGTGACACTCCTACACTTTAGTGGAAGAGGAAGTGCAATTATCCTTTTATTGTTACTTAGGGTTTTCCGCTCCGTCAAGAAGACGCAGTCATCACTGAGCGTTTGGGGGTGACCTTTGACCCTCGGCTTTAATTAGACGCAGTAAGGAAGGGTGTGTGATGCAATCAAATCACGACCAATCAAAATAATCTCGCAGTTCAGCGGCGTTAGGAAACAACAACTCCTGCAACAGGGAAGATCTGACCGTTTTAAAATGTCACTTATGTTTCTTTCTAAACGGAAAAGTCACAGACGGAATAAAATTGCCGATGGAAATCATAAAAGATCACAGATGGGAAAAGACAACTTCAAATTCAAAAGCTAAAGTAGTGTTACGTCCGTCTAATAGTGGAAACTGTTAAGAAAGGAACACGTAAAAGCAATGTAGACAAATGAACTAGAAATCTGAATGAGTGAAAGGAAATCACAATAAATCCAAATGTAAAATATAGATATGTTGCTTCTGAAAGACCATTCAGTTACAATGGAGACGTGTACGAGCGTCAGATAAATGTGTGTGCTTGTTTCCTACTCCGTGTTGCATTTAGATAAGACGAAGCAAAATGAAGCATATGCTATCGGTCCCCATAGTAACAATACAAGAGAGATGTCATTTTCATACTCTTTCAACCTCTTTGTCACCTTGTCGAAGATACGGGGGCTGGTTGCAGTCTTGCATTAACTGATGATGAAATTAAGGATAAAACCATGTTCAGCAAGCATTGAAGTGGAGCGAGATGTTCGGTCCACATGTACCCTGGATAACTGGACTCTTACACGGATTCAGCAGTGGTTTGATTCCTTTTCAAGCCCCTTAATTTAACGGAATAGTTTGTTGTCACCTACTGGCAAACTACCGGCTTCAAAAACCAATGTGTGACGTCATGGTTCCTCTGTCCACTAATAGTCTACGGTCTTTACACACCAGGGGCGTCATTAGATTTTCTCAAGCCATTGTTTATGTCATGAATAGTTCACACAGAATGCGAATATCACGCAGCAAAGAAGCATTGTTTTATTTTTCCTGAACAAGGTTGATTTTTTTCCGAGCTTTCGCAGCGCAAGTAAAGGCATCAACCGTGAGACGACGACGGACCCGGAGCTGTTGATTTCCAGCCACAGTGTCTTAGTATGAAACACACAAATGATAAAGACACTGAAGTGAAGGACAACGTGTGGAGCAGCATCTGCGCTGGGTGTATTTCAGTGAGCGAGCCTTTTCATACTTTATTTTTAGAGCTCCCTGACTTGTTTTATTATGGAAAAAGAAACGGAAAACTTGATTTTTCCGCAATATAGTACGTCCCCCTTCGATACCCATGAGCGTCTGCCACTACTGACAGGGAGCGGAAGGCAGTCAGAGGTGCGACCCCAAAGACAAGAACAAAACCGCCGGTGCAGACAAGAACAAAACCTGTCGCCATGGTTACTGAATTATTCCAAAAACCACCCCAGAATCTAAAAGTGATTTGCTTTAAGATGCAGCTTGTGTTTTCACTTTTCTCAACATATAAACACCAGCACCACTGACTGTGAGCAGAACTGAAGCTTCTGATTGGTTCTGGATGCTTCTTGAAGAAAAGCATCCTGGGAGTTGTAGTTAACTTCCAGTTAATTAACCATCTCTCCATCCACCTTCTTTAACTCATCCTTGTAAGCAGAAAAAGCTTCTCAGTATGGATACAAATGGAATGCAACTAAAGGGGATGTAACTGCATTTTTTGCAATTTGTCCCTTAACGTGTAATCATCATCAAACTACATGTACAGGAAAATATCCAAACCTGCATTCGACAGCTCAAGATGCTTTATAGCTTTACGGGGTTGATGCCACTGTCAAGGCAAAACTGGACAATGGAGGTGGCTTATCACAAAGCTAGAGATGATAAGAAAAGCGGTCGAGCAACAATAACTTTAACATTTTTCAAGATACTATCTGACCGTCGCAGCTACCTTAACGTTAGACAGGTTTTTACTCCAATCTCAATGAGGATGCAATAAAAAAAAAAAATGTATTTATTATCCGGATTGTATTTTTAATACCAGGTGTACACGGGGTCAAAAAGGAAACACTGCAGTACACCATCTGGACGTATATATCGATGTCTGTCCTTGCAGTCTGTGTCTCGTACAGCAGCTCCTCACACACCGGCTGAGGGGAATGTGGAATCCAGTCTGGTACTTCACACCAGAGCAAAGCAAACACAGGAGGAGCGTCAAAGGTCTCCGAGTCATTGCAGAGTAAACACACCAGGAGAGAGTGAAGAAGCACTGATGAGGAGGGTGACCTCGCTGACTGGTGCGGAGACGGTAACCGGGGTACTAGAGGTATTTTTCACCTCTTTGTTCTTTTTTTTCCTTCTCTGAAAGGATGCTGTGTCGTAAATAACACTGTAGCATTCATTCACACTGGAGGCCCATTGTGTGTGTGGTGAATGGGCAGCATTATGAGCAGAGAAATAAATATACGACGAGGGAAAATAGCTACCGCCGTCTGTTTCCTCTGACTGTCCTGGTCTCTTGTTGCTTCAGTCATAGTCGCATGGCTTTCTTTATGTTTACAGGGCTGTGAAACAGATGACAGTCCAAACACCAGCAGAGAACCACTTTTAATCTAAAAATAAAATTGATGCAGGCCTTGAAGCTTGCATACGGTCTATTTTTTTTTTTTTTTGTCACAGCATTACCGGGTCCTCCGGGCAGAATGTAAAGGCTGACAACACAGTGTGGATTCTACATGTAATAGTACAAGCATAATACCATACAATAAAGCTCACTGTACTGATTTATTTTGCATGCGATACGTCACATATTTGTTGTTTGTTTTGACATACAACATTGTGAAAAGTCAGAAGTTAGCTGTTGACATGGGATACCAGCAAATGATTAAAAATAAGTCATGAGATTTATTGATTTCAGGTGGATTTTTAGTGTCAAATGCGCTCATGCCATATCGTTTGAAACAAGCAGCCATTCATTTCAGCCTTTCAGCTATCGAGACATTTTGACAGTTATGATACCAACATAACAAAACCACCACTTTTGACATACGTGTCCAAATGTTACTGCAAACCCAACAACCAGACATTTACACTTAGCGTACAAACATTTGGTCAATCGAAGCTTCAGCTAGTCGTCAGATACCCTCCGATTAATTGTTGTCACCTTGGTGGCGACTGCGAGATTACCTAGTCATCGCAATACTGAACAATGTTATCACACATTGCAGATTTTCCTCATATTGTGCAGGCCTAGAGCTTACATGTAACAACACACAAAGTGGTCATCATTGTATCTGTGATAATCCTGACAAAAGACCAGACACCACAGAGAAGTGAGCTCGTTATGTCTACGTTATCTTTCTGTTATTAGTCAAAACAGCTGAACATGAAACAGAGCGTTTACACAACAGAAGAAACTTGTGCTGCAGGTTTTCACCAGGATGCTTCACTTATGCTTGTTTACTGTGGCTCATGACCAACTGCAACTGTCTGCCTGCTGACAAATGTTGGCTGAAACTGTGTAAATGCTTTCATCGGTGATGTGCCCACACAGATTTTGCTGTGTTATTGTGTTGAACTGAGACTGAGCCATGCCTTTGAGCAAGCACACACACGCTTTGTGCCAGGACAGGTTTCAAGCTTGTTAGCTTTCTGCAACTTTTCTATCCCTCTCATTTAGCAACCTTGACATTGTCAATCGAAATACCCTTCTGTGACTTAACTTGTAAACATCGCCTCTAAAAATACTGGCGAAATAAGACCCTTTGAGAATTTTAAAGTTAACGTATGATACACACCTCTTGAAAGTCTCATCCGGGTCTTTTTGACAGGTTAGAGGATCCAGAGCAGAGGATACCGACGGGCTCTTCAGGATCTCTTCATACCCAGGAGGTAGGAGAGGCGAGGTCCTGAGTTGTTCCACCAGCCCCAGGACAAACTTCCACAGAACCGTACTCCTCTGGTCCTCCCTCTGGCAGAAGTGGGAAGCTAGGCAGCGCGGCGCCAACCCAACTGCCAGCCCTGGCTTTGAGGTGGGCCACACTACCTCAGTGCACAAGGCAGTCTTCCCTGCACCAGGACCCCCGGTCACCAGCAGCCCCGGCGGCTGGCCTGGCACAGAGCGGGCGTCCAGGCAGCGCCGCAGCTTCTCCAGGGCCCATTCCCGGCAGAAGAAACGCCGGCCCTGGAGCAAGCTGGAGCTGGTGCTAAATCCACTGCTACTCATTGATTCCCGGGGTTCTGACATGCAGGGGACGACTCTGTGCTTTGAACTCTACGTCCCATACTCCTTCGCCAAGATTACTCTGACTTTTAGGCTGAGCTGCACCAGGTGACAGCTCCAGTTCGTGACAGCTCCAGGCAAAGCCTGAGTAATTCCTCACACTGTCAGTTCCTCAAAGTGTTGCATCAGGCGATTATTATCAGTTGCTGTCCTTCTGCTGCAGGTCTGAGGTGTTAGGTGACAAAAAGAGTCAGAGAAAGGCTCAGTCAGCTACCGTCATGCTTTCCTCATTTTCTTCATTCGTCTTGTTATTTTTGTGGCTGGATTTGAAACTGCAACGCGAAGAGGAGCCTCCATGGTTACCACCATTCATCACACATCTCCTGGAGAGTCTGGATCTGTTCTGTCAGGAATCAGAAAGAGGGAGAAGGAGTGAGTCAACAGAGGAAATGACAGCATGTTTTCTCACAGATGTAATGACACGAGGGTAATGATGGTTCTCACCACCCCCTGCTCATGAGTCGTCCACTGTCTTCTAATTACAGCGACAGTTTTTCCTCACAGTTTTTGTCCCGCTGCTCTTAGAGGCTTCATGCATCGACTCCAACCTGCTTCAGTCTGCGCTGCCTTTCACTTTCCCACGTCCTCAAGTCCTTCCCTCTGTGTTTTAATCTCACACCTCCCTCTCCGTCTCTCATGCTCTCCGGTTTTTCTTGTTTTTTTTTGTCTCCTCCCTCCCTGGTGTTTCTCGGCATGTTAAGACATGCTCAGGAGGGGAGAGGGAAACGAGAGAGAGAGACGGGGGAGGACTCCCGTGGCTGTGAGTAATTCCACAGCTGACATGTGGGAGGGGTTACCTGGGGTCAAGGTTCAGTCACAGGGCATTTCTACACCTCAAGCTCAAGTTTTTGGTTTGGAATAAAAACCTCGGGTTTGGGATAAAAACTAGGCTGTGGAGAAAGCTAGGCAGAGTGACAGGATATTACAAGATCATGTCAGTTTTTCTTTTTTTAATGAGTACGAAAATAAAACACCAACATATTTTTTCTCAGATTCACAAATACCCATTGAAGTATGTTTACATTTTTATCCACTGAGTCCAGAAAATTGCAAGGAGAGCCCAATTATGAAATTATTTTATGACAATGTGTGGATGGAACCAACAGAAAATCAGGCTTCGTAAAGCATGCTCTGAAGCTCATTTACAAATGTGGGCTTTGTTTAAAGTATAAAATGCTTTCAAAAGACTTTCTCCAGACCCACTCCCCAAACAATGATGTTTTAAAAGGGCGAATATCTTCACGATCAATCCATCTCTTGATTATTTTCTCAACTAGTTGCTAAAACATCAGAAAGAAGCAAAACGTTTGACCTCAAAACCATCCAAAATGACAAAAATATAGAGTTTACTAAATATAAGAGCAAGAAAACCAGCAAACTGTCACATTTGAGAAGCTGGAACCCTCAAAAGTTTGGAGGTTTTGCTTAAAGGGTTCAGTGTGTAAGACCTAGTGACATCTGGTGGTGAGGTTGAATTTCTATGTTTTTTTGTTTACTTTATTTAGCAAATTTGATTATTTATTTCACTTACTTATCGGATTTATGTATTCATTTGTTATTCACATATTCCTTCACTGTTCGGCATATTTCTAATGACATTACTCGGAAAAAGATCTCAGTTTTCAGTTTTATTTTTTGAGGATTGTTGCTAATCCTACTTTCTGCTGGAACGGGCAGGACTTTTTAAAGGCTCAATATGCAAGATTAGCTCGTGCGCTTACGTGGAGTTTGTTGGTATTAGCTACCTCCACTTCTAAGCTAACGAGAGTCTCAATCGCCACTGATTTTTACGTAGACGTTTTTCCGCAGAAATCTTAATGTTCTCCTTTACAGTAACTACAGTCCATAACACTAGCTACCGTTAGTGTAGAATTTAAGTTAGCTATTCAAAAAAACACTTTGACTCCAAACAAACGTCACGTAAGCACACATTATAGCCATTACAGCCAAATTACATGGCTATCATGTACTGACAGTGATTAAAGCTGCAGTGCTTGATAGTTTTTTGGCGTCTTGTGGCCAAAAAAATCCATAATTAACTTTAAGCACAGAGAGGAATCAAGAATTGTACCCAAATCTGAGGACTTAATCACAGGTGTTTTCATACAGGTAGGGGGTTAAACATGAGATTGACAGCTGTAATCACCGATCGCCGACCGGATTCAGTCATAACTCTACTGCTCTGCTCTGCGGCTTGAGCACAGAAGCTTGGAAAAGTTCTTCACTTTTCCACAGCGGCGTCAGGTCACCTAACGTAGCCATCTAACTTAGTCCTGATTTGCATCGAGAGAAGCGAGCTGCAGAAGGAAGGTGTGTATTTTAAAAGTCTGCTGTTTTTTTTCACCTCCCGCAGCTTTAAGCTCCAGGGACAGGAGTGATTGCTGAGTCTGAAACGGTCCACGATGAGAGCGCACACTGTGTCAGCTGCAGCGTACACCAGCCACATTATAACCACTACTTCAGATTATAACTGTGCTTTAACGCCTGAGGGCACTGAACTGGAATTCCTCACTCATATCATCCACAACACGATCGCACGGTGACAGTATGATTCACTGAGTTAGCTGGAAACAGAACAAGTGAGAACAAGTAGCGGGTTTTCTCAAAAGCTGATGTAAGTTTAACATATTCAGCATTTAACCCCACATGTAACCTCCAATACTGTAGGCACACACGCAGACACCGTCAGCTAACAAGTGCCAAATGCTGAAAATAAACTGGAGAATGAAGACGTGTAGTTTTAGCAGGATGGTGTTAACGGTAATGAGGAGACCTGGCACCAGGCAGTGAAGTTGTCTACATTCTTGTCTTTACTTGTGGTATTTACAAAGTCCCATTATCCTGGCATGTAGCCTGTAAAGACGCCGATGCAGAAACCACAAGCAGCAGCAACGTCTGTACGCAGCTTTACCGACACACCGCCTCTGAAGTCGAACTGGGTCAAGTCTTATTTATGTGTCCCGGAATCAAAACTTCACCCCAGAGAGATTCACGATGTGGAAATCATTCGATATCCTCGGCAGTTGGGAGAGTCGACACGGGGCAAGACAGACACGTTTTGTTCATATTTAAAAATAAAAATGAAATAAACTGTATGAGATCACATACTGAAATCATTCACTTTGTTATTTCAAGTAAGCAAATATAGTCTGGGTCAAATTGTTCACTATAAGCGGACGATTATTACAACCAAACCTTTCATTTGTTGGTTTTATCAGTGACGGTGATGTTCATTTTCCCTGAACTGCAGTGGTCTTTGTAGATATTACATGTATCACATGGGAGAGTTTTTCCCACTCAGCTGCTCGTTTGGTTCGAAGAATCTGACGTGAACACAGCATTAGCCTGATGAACTGGTCATTGGAAATTTTAAAATTGTACTGAAAATTGATTTCAAAGTGCACACAGCACCAGCTTCAGGCATGAAACGCACAAAATGAACACTGTAAGCCGACTATTTGATTAGTGTTAGTGCCAGGTTTCTTCACTCTACATCCTAACGTGTTTCAACCGTGCGACCTGATGAATGTAAATCAGACATCAGGATTATGAGCGTGGACAACAGCAGGATGTGTCCGTTTGACTTGATTCTTCACCTGTGTAACATAATCGTTCGTTTAGCCTTTTGGGAACACACCTTAAGTGTGGGAAATGTTTAAAATGACGTGTATTCGGTGTGCGTGCTGTGTGTGGAGCAGGTCACCACATGTGAGCTGACGTGATCTTGTCGCACGAAGAAGAAAAAAAACCCTGAGGCCTGATGTTTGGTTTGGATATGTTCACCTCACGACGGTGTTTGACACAACGTCTGACATCTTGAGGCAACACACGACGGGACACACACACACTTTTATCTTTCGTAATCCACGAGAATCTGGTGTTTCTTTGTCAGATGATGATGATTTCGTTAAAAATGCAAAACCAGAATGTGTGATAATGCTTCGGCTTCAGCAACTTCTGGGCTGTAACTCTGCGTCTTAGACTGAGACAGACTGTCCTGGAATCCTGTGCGGTTGCCAGGCAACCGGTGGAGAGGCTGTACATAAGGATGGCCTATTGGACAGAAAAGCAATAAGAGTTTTACAGCTACCACATGTGGAAACGAACTGCACATGGAAACAGAAGCCAAAATGTCAAAATATTCCTTTAAATGACTGTTATTTGCCTTAGTGCCATTTTTAAATAGGTTTCAATCACTCCACTCCATTATTCAGGCTCCAGTTTAATTTGTCTCGCCTTCTTTTTCTTTTTTTTTTCTTTTTTTCTCAACAGGCTTTTTCTTAACCGCAACCCACGCGTGGCTACTTCACGTGGCTTTGTCACACTGTGAATCCACAGGTGATCCACTTGAGGCTGCAGCTCCCCACTCGTCTGCTTCTCCTAAAACAATGCCAGGATATTCCCTCCACGCGTAATGACGGATCAAATCCGGACCGACCTCGGTAATGCGCAGCAGCCGCCGCCAGCGTGGAAACAAAGCGCATCAAGCCGCCTCACACTTTGTCCTCTTAATACACAGTAGGCTCCCGACCTCACAATAATCACTTATTTTATCCCCCCCCCAAAAAAAAAAAATCACCGTGTTTGAGTTTGACATCTCTTACCCGACAGGAGCGTCCCCGTCCCCGACCCTGCCTTCACCGACGACCCGCAACTCTCCACCGGGATGTAATCAAGTGCAGAAGTCTCTCTACACCATTATGTGTTGGTAAATAGATGTTCCGGACATATCATTCCAGACTCATTTTCTGTCCTTCCGTCTCTCAGGGAGTCTCTGCTCTCTCCGCTTCCTCGCTCATTATCAAAAAGGATGTTGGAGGGTTAAAAAAAAACGGAGTCTTGTAAAGACATCCTCTGCAGGGCTGGTTCACACTCAGACCAGAGCCGAGCTTCAACCACGTGAACCGGACTGACCCAGCCCTGGTACCTGTTCAGAATGTCGGACTCACTTTCAGGTTTTATTGGATAGAATTCTGTTTCAACGTGACACTTATCTGTAGATCCACTTAAACACAAACAAACTAAATGTGAATGAAATGAACATGGAGTCTGAACCACTGCAGGGTCAGACTACGCCTGCATGTAGTATATAAACTGATCTGATCCTGTGACCTTGAACTTTGACCTTTTGACCCCAAAATTAAAGGGTGACCAGGGCGGGCGGTGGTCGACATTCCTGCTGAGTTTGACCATCTTAGCTCTGCTCGTTTTGGAGTTATGGTGTGAACGTAATCACAAGTTTTACGTCGCTCGGATTTTAAAAATGAGCCACGTATTTATGACAAATGGCTTAAATCTTTATCACTTAAACAGAGATAATGAACATTAAAAATGTGTATTTTACACCCGTTTTCATGGAGGTGTTATCATGTCGTCAGTGCATGGTAGTCAACTGTAAACCAGCAGCTTCAACGTGACCAGACTTGTGGCGGTTTTCACCTCTATTAATACTTTTTCACCTCTCGAAGAACGAGGTGAAACATGTCGAGGTAACGGTGGTTTTGGTGACGTGTATCAGGAGAGATTCGTCCGCTGAGCCGTTTCACACACAACCAGATGTTACTTTACTCTCTTTACAACAAACGGTGACGTAAAATGATCTTTTAAATTGACAAACATCGTGTGTAGTTGATGCAGAATTCAAACGGTATCAAAAAAATGATTTGTCTCCCCCCGTTGACCGCCGTTCATATTTCTACCAAAGGGAAGGAGAAGGGGCGGGACTTGACCTCTCTATATCTTACCTGGAAACAACGGTGTAAATGTAGCCTGTCGTCAACAGCCGTCTACTGTACATCTGTCAAAAGGAAAATCAGACATCGACAGTATTTAAAGCTACAAAAAGCAATAACATTTTTTTTTTAAACACGCACTTCGCGACCGACTCTGGGCCTAAACGATGCTTTAAATTTCAAAAGAGGCGTGACAAAAAGTAATCCTGACTCTTAAAACTCCAGTTACTTCCCAGAGTGGCTGTAGGTCTGAGTCACTGCATTTTCAAAGTAGAAGGTCTTCGTGACTTCATAGGTCACAGCTGAGCAGCAGGAACATGACAACCATCTGTTTTAATCCGCTCGGAGCCGCACACTGTCCCACGCTCACAACTGAACTCCCAGTGAAATGACCAGTGACCTTTACACCCTGACGCCTAATTCTCTACATTTTAACATACACTTACTGAACAATACACACAAAATTGACTTGTTTTCCACAGTAAAATAAGAAACAGAGTTACTTTTGAACTGTGTACTACCTGACGTTTCCAACCTATTATATCAGAATAAACAGAAACATTAATACTCGTAGAGAAACGTTAAATTTAGTTAGTAATGAAAATAAATGTGTCTTACTTTAACCATTTATTTCCTCGATATCGCCGTCTCTCCTGTTTGTTCCCTCGGGCCTATTTACTGTATATATATCTCTGTTTACTTCAGGACTATTGAGCCATACACCAACGTAAAAGAGACCATTGTTATTACGACAACGGCACAAAAGCAGAATTTGAATCTTCGCAGCATCCTGTCATCACCTGTTTCAGATGCAGGAGAGACCTCTGCTGGCTGTCTGCGGTAAAAACACATCCAAACTGTGCAACTGGTGACGCTATGGCTGCGTTGACGCTACAGGCCCAGTTCTGATCTTTTCACTCAGATGTGACTTCATACGTGGTCCTGAATCAGGTACAGATCTGATCTTTTTCAATGAGACCTGAATTTAAAGGGAGATTCACCACGACTCTGCACTGGACGGAGTCACTCACATGATATAATGTAGTTCAACATAAATGCACATGAATACATCATATATATAATAGTAAATCACTGATAGGGACATTTTACTGCACACTGAATATTGATAATACTTACATATTATAGCTTAAAAGTAAGGTTTTGAATGCACAACTTTTACTTGTAGTGGAGTATCTTCAGTACTTTTACTAAAGAGAATGATCTGAACACTTCTAACTCCGCTGCTTTTATACATGTGACCACATTTAAAACAAATAATGTGAGTAATGTGAACAACCAAAGAAACCCCCCCAGTTCTGAACAGGAAGTCAGAATTGAGCACTAAGGCTGTCAGTGTGAATGTCGGCTGAGTTTTGTTTTTATTGTCAAAGCGTTTTCCAACAAAAAGCCTTTTTATACTCAAGGCTAAACCACTATCTGTTGTGTGAGACGTAGGAGCTGTGTTGACCTATAGGCAGCCTGTTTCCCAAGGACACCGACGAACACATTCACCAATGGATTTTTTTTGTTTTTCACTCACAGAAGGTAACTTTTGGTGGTTGAGGTGAAAAGGCTTTCTGCTTTTACAATGCTGAAAATATGCATCCAAGGGGAATTAATTATTCTTATTATTAATACATGTTTTAGTCTTTAACGGCTTCAAACTATTGAAAATTCAATCCAAATCTTCTTGTTGGTATTATGTGACCGCAAGATGTTTTGGTTTATTTTTATTTTGTTGTTTGTTTGTTTGTTTGTTTGTTTGTTTGTTTGGATTGAAACACCAGCCGAGGTCACAGATATAAACAGGGAGATAGGAAATATGCTCTTGCAAGTTGTTTTAGATGTTACCACAGGACTGTTAGGAAATTAAACTAGCAAAGAGACACAAACAAACAGACATTTAGCTTCTTCAGGATGTAATATGTGGGTTGCTGGTAAAAGCCTTTAATTTGCATAAATGTTGGCTAAGTGTTTTGTCTGTTCTGCTTTCCTGAATAAATGTCTTTTAGAGCCTTGACTGAAATCGCAAGTGGTATCTGTTCGCCACCGAAAAGGAATGCTTTGTACAAATTCAGAAAATAGTCTTGGAGCTGGAAGAGACTCTAAATGATCGAAAGGAAAAGCAGCAAATCCACATGTTTGAAAAGCCAGAACCATGACATTTGTGTAATCTCTTTCACGTTAAATAAAATGACTTAAGCCATTATCAAAATTAGTTTCTGAATCATTTTCATTCAGTCAAACAAGAGTCTCAGATAATTTGATATGAGCTTAAAACAAAGCATTAGCCAACACAATATTTCATTAGCTCTTTTGTCAAAATAGGCGAAATATCTAAAGCTGTAAAATGTAGTGAAGTAAAATGGATTTTCCTCTGAAATGGCGTCATGTTTGACATTTGATATTGAGTGTTTGACTTCACTCCGACGGGTAAAAGACGACTACTTCGTCAGTACAGTACAAACCCAAAGAGGTCTAGCATTAGCCGTCAGTGTTAGCCAGTAACCATAGTGACTCACAACGTAACAACCAATCACAGCGGATCACATCCGTCCAGGCAGTTCTTAGCATCAACCTAACATTCAGTGCGTCATAGTTTTTTGGCATCATTGGGCAAAAATCCCACAGTTACCTCAAGCATTTTGTAATTAAAGTTCCTGAGAAGACGACAGGTAAGGATGAAATATGTGACTGACAGATGTAATTATCATTTTTAAGATTCCTCTATCTTTATATTGGGAGAGTTTCGGAGAGCTTCACTGTTCCATAGAGAGGGTCCAAAACTCAACAGGGCGTGGTGGCGTCCTCTCCACAGAAAAGATGGGCAGAAATATTCTTAATTTCATCAGTGGAAAAAGGGGAAGCAAGTCGGGGGATTGAGGGGATTTGGTTCTGAAGTCGCCATCGTGAGGCGTCAGAGTGGAGACAAATAGTTCTTTAGGGGGATCAGGGCTGGGAGCTGGTCCTGGAGGGTTCTGCCCGGAGTGGTGAGTCCAGTAGCACAGTTTGTCTGCCCCCTGGTGGCCTAATATGCACGCAACACTTTGACCGGATAGAGTAAAGAAGATCAAGGGCTTTTTTGTCTGACTTTGCCACTTCCTGCAAAAATATGTTAAATTTGTATCATGGTTTAATTTTCTCATTCAGTTTAGACTTGTTAGAGTTCCTATATGTTATGTTACATTACATAGAAAGTTAAATTTTTACTTTTTAGTTTTTACTGGTCTTCACTAGTGTCTTGCTGTAGGTCCTTGAATAAGAATAAAACCTTAACATTACAAAAAAAACAGTGTTGCTGTAAAACTTTTACTATCCAGTACATGCACAACGTGACTGACTGAGGATAAGGCCTTGGCCCCAGTCAACACACTGTTCCAATGCACAAACCCTATAGTACATTGTCATAGATCAATAGTGACGAACCCAGTGTTCGTCTATTTCCACAGCCACTTTAACTTGAATAACACACTGCAGTGTTTAAGATAAAATTCGCTCCATTATACGTTGATGTCGCACAGTCAAGAATGTAACAAAAGTAAGCTTTGAAAATACAGCGGTTTAATTTCGCCTTTGCCTCTAAGTACAGTGTATGACTGGTCTTGAAAAAATAACCTTCAGTAAATGTGCTGTGAAGCTGTGTCCTTACAAAATTCTGGAAAATAATTCTGGGATTTCCTTGACACAATAGGTTTTTTATATTCATGTGACTGTTACTCATTCATAACATCTGCTTTTTATTCATATTTACACCATCTTACCATTTACACACCACCTTCATTAACGGATTTCTTAAATTTCACCGACGTTCAACAACTCTGTTAATGTTCACCATAAACATGTTACATAACTGCTTCAGAGAGACTGAAATGTGCGGTGCTCAGCAGCTTTTATTTATTTTGGTTGCTGCACTGGGTTAGTTACCTTTCAGAGTTCAACCAGGTGCACATTGGAGGTCCTTTCATCATTCAGGGAAAACTTCATGAATCTTCTGGAACATATGTTATTTAGTTCACATTGTGGACGCCTATTGTGTTACAGCAAAAGAACATTTAATAGTAGTGATAAACGAACAAAACTGATTTTATTTTCCGTTCAGTTGGTTCCTACTATTTTACTTTGTTACTTTGGCCACATACGTAGCAAAGAACAGCAGATTTTGACACAGATCTCTCAAATGCCAGTGATGTGCAGTTTTGTGCAAACGTCTCAGGCCACCATTAGGTTCGTTGTTTCAACAGGTTAGAATGACATACATACATACATATGCACTTCTCAGTCACTGCATCAAGATACAGTTGGGAATGGAAATATATAAACAACATTACAAACAAAAATTTGAGAAAAAACAGTTTTGACAAACCAGAGTGTTAAGTATTTAGTGTGACGTCCCTTTTGTTCAGACAATGTGACGTTTACTGCACTAATCCTCTGCTTTTTTACATCAGGTTTCATTCAACGTTTCTTACTGTTTGGGTGACTTTTTGTCAAGGCAACAGAGTTCACACTAAATACTGACTTTTGCCCGTAGAAGCCATTTAGTTGTGATTTTTTCCGGTGTTTTTAATACTGTGCACATATTGCCTGTATTTTCTTGTTGTACCTCCATAAAGAGACATAGTGTCTCCTCAACAAAACCCTGCAAAAACAACTCGTCTAAAGGCTTCTAAAACCTTTGCACAGTACTGTATATCTATGATGCATTACATCAATATATGGTTAGAAAGTCCTCTCAGTCTGTTGTGTGATTGTGGGTTACACGATAACAACTATGGAAATCAATATTACACGTATGCCTTCACTACTCTTTTACAGTGTGACAGATATTTATTAAAGCATGTATCTATCGAGAGTCTGTGGGCGATGCAAGATACACATCTATTGATTAGATGTTCATGGTGAAAACTGTCTTCTGAATTCTTTGTATTTTTGCTGCGTCGCTGCTCATTTTCTTGGTAAATGCTCATAACAGTGAGATGACGGTGGGCATGTTTGCAGAGTTCATTGTGTACCCAACGTGACATGGCCCAGGTTGGCTGGGCTATAAAGAATGGCTGCAGCCACAGCTTTTTGCCCTGCTCTTCTCTCCTTCAAGGCCTCTCTAATCTCTCCTGGACCAGAGGACTGTGCACCATGAAGCTGCTCGCCCACATCTTCTGCCTGGCCCTGGCTCTGGCTCTGGCTCAGTCGTAAGTAACACCAATGTCCACTTTTTAGTCTTTTAGCTTGTTTTTTAATAACTTCCAGGCAGCTGGTGGGTTCAGTTCGTTTCAGAACTAAAAGTTGCTCCTGTTACTGTATGTAACGTCAACAATGAGAAGCAACATCAGAGCCAACATCATGTTATCATCATATCATTGTTGCTAATGCAACAATATGATGCAGTCTACATGGTTCACTGAAGGTGATGGAAAAAGAAGACATTTTTAGTAAATATTCTAAAAATACAGAGACATAGGTTCCAGTTCTTTATAACATATACTCCAGTAGTGTCTCTATCAATACAAACACTTCATTTAGATACAGAACCAGGCTGAAATTCAAGAGAGAAGTGTAAAATAAGATGTAGCGCTGCCTTAAAATCACTTTGATTGTTTCAAACTCAGCAACAGTTGAAACAGAAGTAATACGGCTGCTTAAGAGAAAAGTTTAAAGAATCAGGACTTTTCTATGTAAGCACATAACATCTTTGTGATAATCACAAATAAAATTCAAAATGTATACAAATTACCTTCTTGGTTTTTATATGCAACAGCAACAGTATAAACAGGAGATCTAACAACGTATTTGTTCTTGTTTATCCAGGGACGAACCACAAGCATCGGGTGAGTTCATGGAAACCAGTTCAGCTCATTTAGCTGTCGCTACATGACATCATGGTCATTAGAACGATATTTGTCATCAGGTGACAAATGTTTTATGTTATTTAATTTGAAACTTTTTTCATGATGTTTTGCAGCTGAACTCGACCGTTGTCAAGGTCTTGAGATGGACGCTGTGACACTGAACGAGGATGGAGTCCCATACTTTTTCAAGGGTGAGTTTCTACAAATGGACGAGGGCTTGTAAAAAGTTGCCACTAAGTGCTGCATCAACTCCGTTTCACCTCACCAACTGTAAATGTGTTCTGTGTTTCCTGTCAGGTGGCTATGTGTTCAAGGGTTTCGCTGGCAGAGCACAGCGGTCCAATGAGTCCTTCGCTGAGTTGGACGACCATCACCACGTGGACCACGTAGACGCTGCTTTCCACATGCACTTCGATGACGACCCCAGCCACGAGCACATGTTCTTTTTCTTGGTAGGCGCCAGTTTTCGACTCATCTACAAAAAGAATCTTTTCTTTATCCAAAGGTTGTAACCTAACGGCTAATTATTACTCACATATGGTTTCCTGGATTGTAGAGGTGGGCTGAAGACAGGACTCTCTAAAGAGAAGGTACATGAAAAGTAAAGTTTGCACAGTCGCCAGAGGGGAGGGGAGGGGAGGGGAGGGGTACAGTCAGATCATGCAACCAGGTCCAAAGGGCCTTATGTAAATAGGTGAAGATGCAACCGAGGGTGAGCAAACAAAGCACCACCAGATGTCACTAAATATTGCATTAGGACTCTCTTGCACACAGTTCATTTCATTGTGATGTCAAACTTGGATCAACATACAGACATCCTGGATGTACTGATAAACACACCCAGAAACTCTAAATAAGCAAGGATATAAAGGTGCAGTGTGTAGGACTTAAGGGGCATTTTGTCATTGATTCGTAACTGTTGTTTTTGTCATTACTTTCACTCAGAACGCGAGTATTACACAGCAAAAAAACAGCATTTAATTTTTTCAGAACAAAGTCAATTTTTCTGTGGAGAAATAAAGGCAAACAAAAGAGGTGAACCTGTTGATTTCTAGCCACACTAGTTTGTATGAAACACAAAGATGATTAATATACTGAAGTGAGGGAGAACGTTTGGAGCAGCATCAACAAACAACTAGACTGGATAGACAGGATGGTGAGGAGTTTCTGAACATTAATGTCATGTATGAACTTGCTGTCACTGTCATTTTTTTCAAGTATCAGATACACCCGTTTGTTGCACAAACATAAATCACCAACCACACACAAACCCAACACGTCCAACTGCATATAAAAACCCATCACTTTAAACTCTTACCGTGGCTGATCCTTCAACGCAGGACGAGAAAGTATTCAGCTACCACGAGTACAAGCTCGAGGAAGGCTACCCCAAGAACATCATTGAAGTCTTCCCTGACATCCCGGACCACCTGGACGCTGCCGTGGAGTGTCCCAAACCAGAATGTGATGAAGACACGGTCATCTTCTTCAAGGGTCAGTGCACATTACTTCACTTCAAGAACACCTTACACTTAGTGGTTAGTTTTGGTCCTGTCTGTTGTTTTAGCACGATATGATACTGACATTTTACGCCACCATGTTTCTACAGTAGCTCAGAACGGACTTCCTCTTCTTGTGTTTTTTCCATGTTTTTGTGGTTGGTGTACAGGGTTAAGGTGGATTACTCTTACCTTCTGTGCTTGTAGAGTTAATATCCCCTTAACTAAAAATCCCAGAACGGATTGGTTGCAATCTACAATTTCACCACCAGATGTCACTAAATATTACACACTTAGTAACTGTTACTAATAGTTGTAACTCTAAAACCATATCTACTCTGGTTCACTGAATTTAATGTGGTGACTTTGAATCTTAATTTTAGCAGCTCTATGCTCAGCTCCAGAACAGTTAAATAGTGTTAAAAAGAGTCCTTTTTTAGTTTAAATTTATCGGCATTTACCCAAACATGTCTAGATCAGCTGTCAGTATCTAAAACTGTGTGGCGCATTAAAATGTACCACTAACAATATTTTCTGATTTTTTTTTTCCCCCTAAGGAACCGATAAATTCTACTTCGACATGAAAACCAAGGCTGTGGTAAAGAAAGAGTTCGCTTCCATGCCACAGTGCACGTCTGCTTTCCGCTTCATGGAACACTATTACTGCTTCCACGGACTCAAGTTCTCCGTGTTTGACCCTAAGACCGGAGAGGTGGCTCCCACATACCCCAAAGATACACGTGACTTCTTCGTAAGGTGCTCCAGCTTCGGTAAGTGCTTCTGTCTGTTATCTTGAACAGAAAATTACACATTCCTTTAAATATCATCATGCGTACCGTAACTCATAAGCCATCAGTACACTGTTGTTAATGATTGCAACTGTATTAGAATTACTGCTTCTGACTTGTCCTTTTTCCTGCATAAATCTGTGTTTCATTTGTTTGCTGTCCAGGTGAAGAGAGTGATAACGTGGAAAGAGAGCGCTGCAGCCGTGTTCACCTGGATGCCATCACATCCGACAACGCTGGGAACATGTATGCCTTCAGAGGTGAGATCTGACCGAACATCTTTCAAAAGACTTCGTTTTGTTAACAGTTATGTACTCTTAACAGTTTCAGCTGTTTGCTGATAAATACATTTTTCCCCCTTTTTTTGTAATTTGTGTTTTTTGCACACATTGAACAAACTGGATTAGAGGTTTAAAAATTCAATGTGCATGTGCAAACTTTACATATTGAGCCTTTAAGTTTAAATCTGGTCAGAATGACCTGTTTGACCAGTGTGGTCCAGTGTGTAAGATTTAAGGGGATGTAACTGCAGAAATATAATATACTATTCATAATTACATTTTCATTAGTGCTTAGTACTTCACTTGTCTTGCAGGCCACTATTATCTCCATAAAGACGCAGGCAACGACACGCTGATGGTCGACACCATCGAGAGCGCCTTCAGGGAGCTGCAGAGTGAGGTGGACGCCGTCTTCTCCTATGAACATCAAATGTACATGATCAAGGTAAACTAAAGAAAGACCTGCACATACAGTATTACAGACTGTGTCATCACCTTCTCCCTGAGGCTAACGAACACACTTTCTGCTATTTTGTTCCCAATCAGGATAACGACCTGTACGTTTACAGAGATGAAGAGCCTCACACCCTCCTGGACGGTTTCCCCAAGCCTGTGAAGGACGAGCTGGGTCTCGAGGGTCCAATCGATGCCGCATTTATTTGCGAGGATGATCAGCACATTGCACACCTCATCAAAGGTTAAAGAAGCATGCACATAAATAATACAGAGTGAAATAGTACAGAGTGATTTTGTGATTGAACAGGATTGTTTTGACAACATTGAATCAGTGGTTAAATTACTTTTACTTGTAGCAACACAACCGCTACTCTCAGAATTAGGCCTCACTGAAAAAAGTGTGAAGGGAAAAAACTGTCAAAACTGTTATTTTTTCACACTCATGATAGTTTTAGGTCATTTTTGACTGTTTTAAAGTATAAATATTACAAATAGTTGCCTTAAGCCTCTCCACAGTTGATAAATAGACACCATTTACACTCATTCCCATTTCCTCTGTCCACTGTCTTCCAGGTCAGAACATCTACGATGTGAACATGCAGGCTAGTCCTCGTGTTGCATCCAACGAGCGTCCAGTTGCCGCCTTTAAGCACATCGATGGTGCCATGTGTGGTCCCACTGGACTTAAAGTGTTTGTAGGCAACCACTACTACACCTTTCCAAGCGTCATGCTGATGGTTGCCAGCAGGGCCCTGCCCGAGCAGCACAAGCTGTCTGCGGAGATATTCGGCTGTGACCACTAAGACCGAGTGGAAAGCACGAAGCATCGCACACAGCACACATGGAAAAACAACAGCACCAACAACATCCTTCAGGAGGCCCTGACTGACAAGCTTTTGACAGGAGGAGTTGTCACACAAAGATGCAGAGCTACATGTTTCCCTTCTTCGTGTTCCCTCAAACTGACCACCTCTGTCTTATGTCCTTGCAGGAGGGCTCTTACTTATAATAATTTAGCTCTGTGGTCTCCTGTGTAAATGTGCTACCGTGTTTTTCTGTGATTCATTTTCTAGTGTGTTGTTATGAATAAAGATGGACGGTAACAATCAAAGAGTCTTCTTTGTCTGGCCAGGAGGGGCAGCACAGGTTGTAATGTAATCTGGTTCTAAGGGAGAATGAAGCAATTAGGTTTAACTCCATCAGATGAGACACGTTTAATTCCAGGAGATTAACCTGGGTTGGCTGCCCTGGGACTGTGACAAAAAACAAGAAATGATCGATTAGATAACTAAAGCAAATCACACTGTAAACAGGCAATAAAAGACTAACTTTGACTTAGTTTCACAGGTTATGACTCGTTATGACTAGTTTCAATCAACCTGACACACCTTCCAAGTAGCAATGAGAAACTCAAGAAATATACTATATTATGAGAAGGAGTTAATATTAAGGTGAATCATGATAGTGCCATATTGTATATCGTTTGGTTCCTTTCTATAAGGATATACAGAACTGTTACCCGTGAAATAAAGTGCTGCCAGTTCTTTACACCAGAATTCTGGAGATTAAATGAGCACGTTTTACAGACTGTACAAGCAGCTTTTCTACTAGCTTTTCACCAGTAGAGGGAGCAGGAGGCCTACTTTATGACAGCAACGGACCTCTCTCTTCAGCTTTATGCCTTTATGTTTCTGTTGAGCTTCGCGGAGCGCTGAAGTCGGTGCATCCCTGCAGCCCACCGAGCGCAACAGGCAGGAAAACAAACCAACACAGCCTTATCTGTCTGTTCTTTGCTTCAGTTTCTACATAGACATGACAATGACAGTAGTCCCGCAAACAGTCTTCCTCTGGTAAAGGTAAGGACGTGAACAACTGTGTTCATTTAGACGCAGAGCACGTGACGTTAGGTGTGATAAAACAAGTGCACTATATATGTACTATACCTTATATCAGCCGCACAAAACCCATTTGAATCTTAAAGAATGATGCAACAAAAATGGAAGAATAAATAGAAGAATCACTGAAGAGGACACAACTTTGCAGTCTATGCAGAAAAATGTAGAAAAGTGTAGACAAACATCATCGTAAAGTAACAGTATTCAAGATTTTCATGCAAAATAAAAGATTATGGCTGTGATAATATAGAGTAAAAGTATTAGAAATTGTACATACTGTAGTATAAAATAAGAGACGCTGGCGGTGTTGCTGCATCTAAACCTTAAGAACAAAAATATCACAGAAATATTAACATAACAGTAATGAAGAAAAAAGACAAAAAAAAAAGAAAAACATTGTACATGTGTGTTAGTACCAGGATGGGAACCATAGTAACACTAACTAAAAGGATTAAGATGATAGAGAAAGCGTGAAGCAGGAGAAGAAGGATGGAATAAAATGATTTTGATGACATTTTAGCCACGTAAGAGTGTCTTCGCAAATAGACTTTTCTTTCTTTTTTTAGCAAATCGTAGTCAGATAAGCAGTACTGTGGCAGCTCTAAACATGAACTACTTTACGTTCAGCTTCGGGGTTCTCCCTCCCGTCCTCAGTGACCTGTTGTGCATCACGCAGCTTTCATCTGAGGCAATGTGGTGATGTCAGCTTCATGACCGGGCTGAAGTCTCCGATAACAGCACGCTTCATAGGATCACACAATCCCTTACTTCACCCCCGCAGCCTGCTGGGAACACAATGGACGAAGAAACACTGAGGCCTTTTAGCTGCTCTGATATGATGCCACGATGGACTGCAGAGGCTGCCAACTTGACAGATCACGCATATCCCGTCTGGGTAACACGTCTAATGAGAACATCACACGTGGACTCAAAAGTACGACGCTAAAAAAAATGATCCAAAAAGTCTCGAGGGTAAATTAAAAAAACCCCAAAACAATAGGTGATGACACACACTGTGGTTATACAGGTTCTCGATGTAGACTTCTTAAGGAGATGGAGCAGGTTTGCAGAGGTTGTGTTTGTGCTGATGGTGAAAGGTGTGACACACTGTGGACAAACTGCAGGACATGTGACCAGATGCCGCCATTTAAAAAAAAAAAAAGTGATGCAAGAGAAGTGCAAGTGAGAGCTCAGACAAATGATCGTCTCTCAGGACAAAATGGACTGCAACATAGATTTCACGTGTGATGTAACGATATAATTTATGAAGCACCAGGAGCTGGTCTACATCCCAACGTTGTATTTTTAGTTCCCACTATGAGATGGTGTAGCCTGGGAACTACAAGCATCTGCCTGAGAGTTGACGTTTCATTTGCTCTGGCAGATCCGTCCCGTCCCCCTCAGA
>JAPQRN010000015.1:6344258-6356474 GCA_037367275.1 Coranthus polyacanthus
TTCTTTAAAGACAGACTTTATTTTGAGAAAAGAAGAAAGTAAGAAGAAGAAGAAGAAGAAGAAGAAGAAGAAGAAGACGCATTTCCATTGTTTCAGAAAAAGGTTTTGGGTGCACTACTCCTTTAACAAGAGTAAGAACCATTCTGGTCGTTGTCCAGAGTGAACAATGTGTGTGTGTGTGTGTGTGTGCATTGTCTTACGAGCTCTCCTCGCCCCATTGAACAACAGTGATGAGATGGAGATGAGTTAAAGTGCTAACACAAAGACTGACCAGACCCCTGCGTCGCCGCGACAATGAAACCACCAAACAGGAGAAAGTGAGAGCCTCTTGGAGAAAGAGAGGGAGAAAGAGCAGAGAATGAGAGGGGGGAGAAATTAAGGACTTTAAAAAAGAGGGGTGGGGGGGTGAGGAGGATGAGGAGGAGGAGGAGGAGGAGGAGGAGGAGGAGGGTGAACCATCCTGAGAGCAGAAGGAAATACACGGCGGGCAAAGGTAGCAGAATAGAGAGCAAGCCAAAGAAAATAGCAAGGTAGCTAATCCCTCCGGAGACATAAAGCAGCTATATGTAAATGAAAGCCGTGAAGTTTGGCCATTTCACTTTGATCTATGAATCAGGCTCTCCCTCCCTCTCCTCTCCTCTCCTCCTTCACTCTCACCCTCTTCTCCTTGCTCCTTTTCCCTTGTACGAAAATCAAGCCTTATTTAGCTTAATCTCACTTAATGGCATCCCGCACCTCCTTTGTCCTCCCTGATGCTAACAGATTCCCTTCCTTTCACCGGCCACTATTCACATATCTACCCTCCATAATCCTCTTATTCCAGGGTAGCAATTATTTTGAGTATTTTATCAGCATTATGATTATGATCATGTTCATTCTTATTATTCATGCCTGCCGTGCTAAGGGCCAGGTTGCGATGGGAGAATATGCTCCCTCCTACCGCCGCCTCTTATTCTCGCCCAGAACGACGCCGCCTGCTTTCTTCCAGAGGGTGCTGCAAGGTTTTCTGGAGTGAACCCCATTCAGCGACACACATTTTCTGGGCGTTTGAACATATTGTGGAGTGAGTGTAATGAGTAGCGGCCAAATCACCCGTCCCGGCTCCAGAGAGAAACATCAAGAATTTGAGGATGGAAAAGAGAGCGAGTGGGGGCTAATAATCAAAAGGCCTCCTTTCTGCAGAGCAGTAATTACACGGGTGGGTTTTGATCTTTTGCTTGTTGGAGCGATGAATGGGGGGAAGAGATGAGGACTATTTCACTATTTTTTGGGTGGCGTGGAGGGAGGAAGACGCTTTTCAGCTCAGTATTTTGTCAGCGACTTAAGTATATCCTAAATTGTTGCAGCACAAGACCCACAGAACACGGTGATGCGTGAGGAAAAAGTTCCCCCCCTTTCATTTACACTTGCGGCAATATTGACCACAGGGATGGGAGATGTCGGAAGTTGAAAATACAGCCATTATATGTACAGACGTTTTATAGCAATCGGTCAGGTTGTTATGTTAGCGATTAACCTTTTAACAACTACTCTTTTCATGGAAGCCCAACCCTGTTAGGGGTAGATTTATAAGCAGGAGAAGCGTACGGTCAAAATGCACGTATTACACTTCATTTAAAAGGGAACATGTTCTAGTCTCTGTGTTTAACACGTGGCTGAAACACAACCCAAACTACACCAGTTTAAACGTGCCTCAAATATAACCCTAACCCCAGGTTCACGAGCCCTGGGAAAACATGTGGAGAAGTTAGATCTGATTCACCTTCTCAGATGTTCCTTCACACTTTCACCCTGGCTTCAGAACAACAGTAAACATTTCAGAATGTTCGGGCAGCACATCGCGTGACACAATCCAGACAGAACTAACATTCACTAACCTCAACTGTTTTCTCTTACCGCAACAGACGTGATTGGCGCTTCCTCTCTCAGCCCTGAGTAATGTCTGCAGGTATTATTTCAACCTTCACCCATAAGACTGGAAAGCCTGGACGTGATTTGAGAAGCTAAAACCCAGCGGCAGAAGAAGTCATCCTTCTTCTGCCACCCTGGGACAATACTTCCCTACAAGTACAACCTCTGCGTTCACACGTTACTGAAATAAAAGTCTGTCAGCATTATGAGCAAAATGTTTGAAAGTTTGAAAAGTAAGTCAGTGTTTTACCACTAAGTAGGATTCATATTACTGCTGTATTAATGTCGCATTTTGCTGCTGTACATGTTTAAGGTTGAGCTCATTTGAATCGCTTTATGATGTCTAGATTAATCTACAGCAACGCATCATATTCCATAAGATCATCGTGTGTTTGTGGCGTCGCTGTCCTGCGAGAACCACGTATCTCTAAAAAGTCAACTTCTCGCGAGTTCAGAAAAACAGGCCTGTCTTCAAGAGGGTTTTTAACAAGTTTATTTAACTAAAGAAGGGGAAGAGTTTTCAACCGAAGCCACAAAGGAAACACTGCCATAAAGGAAATCTGTATTCTGAAGAGTAACTAAAGCCCCTCTAAGATGTAGTGCAGTAGAAGTTTGAAGCTCAAGTTTAAGTACAACACCGTCAAGATGCAACAGCAGCAACAATTAGTCGTTTAACAGTAAATTAACCAACAATGATTTCAACAAATTTTTACTGGCTTTTCTTCTGATTGTAAACTGTGAGTTTTTGATCAGTGTTTCAATAGACGAACATTTTTTAAAGCTATTAACTGATCAATTGTGATAATGACTGGTATTGCTATTGAAATAGTCTAAGTAGAAGTCCTAGAGTACATTGGGCCTAAGTATTTCTCTGTAATATTAAAAAAGAAAAGATAATTCAATAAGGAAAACTCTGACAACAACATGTTCATATTTACTATTTAATAAGAGTTTAACACTCAGAAACTGTCAGGAAGTCTTGAGGAAGTCAATCTTCTGGGTTGTGTTCATCCTAGTGATGGAGGGAAACAACTAAACATCCTGATCCACAGTTTATAAATATATTGCAGATTTTGATTGGTGCTTCGAAACGCATGACATCAGCTTCACCGTCCAATGAGCTCTCTCCTCCCCCCAGTAAAAAGAAACGACATGCACACACAAAACATTCATATTTTCCACATGACGTATCCAAGACGGCGATAATGTTTTCTCACATTAAGAAAATGTGTTTTTAAAGCCCTTTAATGGGGCTGAAAGGAGTCGCCGTGTTTGAGCTGACAAGCTGCCACGCTGTGGTGGAATGGACCATGCCTACAGTAAACACAGTTTACACTTTAACAGAGAGACAGGAGATGTTAGACCTTCATCAAGAATCTGGCTCATCAAATAAAGAATAGATTAATAATGTTTAGAAAGATAATCAGGAGTAATTGCTGTGAACTATTATAAACATGTTAAAGATGTTAGAAAAATAACAATTCATATAAAAACGTTGCATACATGTAACAGTCATCAAGTCTTGATCGATTCTTTTTATCCAAAACCAGCTTCGAGGTGTCACTTTGGAAATCTGGGAGCCGGAGTGGAGTGGCTGAATCTGGGCAGTCTGCACACTCCACAGGGGCACAGCGGCCCCCCCGACGTCCCTGCAGAACTCCACTGCACCGGAGCCAGCAAGGCCTCCATGGGGCCCGGAGACAGCAGGGGACATTTAGCAGCAGAGGATGATGAAGTGGAGGAGGAAGAGGACGAAGAGGAGGACGAGGAAGCTGACGTGAGGAAGGATTCCTGGGTGAGGAGGAGCTGACTGGGGCCAGAGATGAGGGGCCACCCTCCGGCGAGCAGGAGCCGAGGGACCGGCCCAGAGTTCACCCCCACCCCGACGCTCACCTCCCCCAGCAGCCGCCGCATCTCCTGCAGAGACGAGCCCAGGAGGAGGATGTAGTTTCTGGCCAGGACTAGAGTGGATATCTTGGAGAGTCTGCGACCCGGAGGAGCGCCGGGCTGATGGGACTGAGACGAGGAAGCGGAAGAAGGAGACGAGGCATAAGGTACCATGACCTCCCTCAGGGCGTCCATGGCGATGTTCAGGTCCTGCATCCTCTTCCTCTCCCGACTGTTGATCTTCCTCCTGAGCTCCTGCTGCTCCTCTGGGCTCAGCTCCCTCTGAGGTTTGGTTGATCTTTGGCCGCCCTGAAGGCCGAGCATGGGTGCAGGGTTTAGACGGGAGCCCAGGTTGAACCCTGGAGGACAGTGGGGTAAGTCCTGAACGGACCCGGGGACACAGAGAGGTAGAGACTGGTCCTGGGCTTGGATCACTGGGTTCGACAGCACATTCATAGTCTAATCAGAGGTGCAGAGGTCTTCAGAGGTGTTGTACACTAAAGTTTTACAAAAGTCCTTCAGCACAAAACGAGTTCAACTTTGAAAGAAAATTCTCCAAAAATCAAATCTTCATATCCTCCACCTGTTGATCTTCCTCTTGCTTGCAGAAAACACATTCGCTGCCATCCAGTACAGTGTGTCACCAAAAGTCACCAAAGGTTTGGACTTTCTTCTTCAGGATTTGTCTTTACCGCCGGCTGCACAAGAGAGTCACTGAGCGCTTCCTAACGTGGCAGCTCAGTTTTATCTCATTTCCACAGCTGCGTGTGCAGAGCATGACAGCTCACACAGAAGAAAAGTGAGCTAAATGCCCCCTCGCAGACCCCCACCCGAGCTCAACTCCTCCCCGAGAGATGATGTGCTCTTTAGAAACACACACATTAACGTTCGACTTCTGACACCTTACGACTTGGAAAAACTCTTTGAGTATGCAAGCAGAATCCCAACGGGAACTGGTACAATTTGAGGTACGATCATTGGAAAAAAATGAATAGTTTTTCACTCAGAACAAATTTTGTCAAGAACAGCTGATGCACATGGTGTTGTGAAAATTAAGACTACACTGTATTTGTATTTTTCACCAAATAAGTTACACAAAGGAAATAAATGAACATGAGCAGTATATAAAATGTACCAAATCACCTACAAAACACAGGGTATATTATAGGTTGTGTAATTTTCACGAAACATTACATTTATAGCTTGTTTTACTGAGCTAAGACTAAGTTTAAAATATTTTTTTGTATCTTTGACTTTTGACTTATAGCTCACATTATTTTGGTCCAGGCTGAAATATCCAAACTCCAGAATAAAATGAAAAAGAAAGTCCATGTTCTTTTCAGCTAAATACATACATATCGACGTCTTAGTGTTTATGGTGTCCTTTTTTCAGAGTCGTGGTATTTTTGAAAACACAGCGGACAAATCCCGTTGCGATTAATCATATCTGTGGTTTGCAGAAACATACAGCGGCAATACTTTATTCTGTCGAGTGGACGGAATTATCTCAAAAACTAGATCCAAAAATGATCGAAAAATTTAATGAAAAAGATTATGAGATTTAAAGTCAGGAAAGCATGTTTTTTAATTACTTTACATCTATTGTGACAGCAGTTTTCCACTAACATTCCCATCAGCCCCAGAGTAAAATGAAGGTGCTAAGGTGAGCTTATGGTGAGCATGTGCTAATGTTAGGACAACCTCAAAGAGCAGCTGCTACAGTACCTGACAGCATTTGAGTAATATACTTTTTTATGTGAAAACGCACAATAAAACAGCTTAACGCCATGTACCACAACAGCCATTTGACGACTTGGAAGCCATTAGCTTTGTTATCTGACAGAGAGCAGGTATTAGCAGCATTAGCGTGGGTATTAATCGTGTCAGAGAACAGTTTTGGCAGACAGTGAATGGATGCATCATTGTGTGCTGGTAGTTAATTGATGGCGTTGAGGTGGAGGTTATTGTTGCTCAGTTCTGAGCGGCTATCCAAATTGGCTGACAGAGAGCTGGGCACCGTTCCAGACTGGCAGACAACAGGCCAATTGACTCCAACCACAGGTGAAGCTGGCTTAGGGCACCGAGCAAGGCTGGAAACCTCAAATGTGCCATTCATGACCACAAAAAAAAAAAAAAGAAGAAGAAAAAAAAGACCTCGGCATCACTCTGCTGCACAGCGAGCCCGGCCGTCCTCTCTTTGCACTCCCTCCTCCTTGTGAAGCACATCTGAACGGGAGAAAAGGGAGGCAGGGGGATGAGGGGAAGGACAGCAATGTTACAAACAGAAAGCAAGTTGTTAACGATGAAAGCAGAAGGAGATACAGAGGAGGAAGGCCCTTTCTTTTTGCCCCAGCCGCTCTTCTCTTGTCCCTCAACAAGTGAAAGATGTGCGCGGAGGCGCTTTCCCTTCCCCTCAGGCAGTCCGGTGGCGTCCGGCTGGTGCTGTGATTGAAGCTGAATGGACGGCTGCAGACGGACAGGAAAGGGAGGGCCCCATGAACAGGGCCAGGCGGATGGCCCTCGCACCTGCAGGACAACAGAGTGCAGGCAGCCACGATGAATGTGAGCATGTGTGTGTGTGTGTGTGTGTGTGTGTGTGTGTGTGTGTGTGTGTGTGTGTGTGTGTGTGTGTGTGTGTGTGTGTGTGCGTGTGTGTGTGTGTGTCTGTGTGTGTGTGTGTGTGTGTGTGTGTGTGTGTGTGTGTGTCTGTGCGTGTGTGTGTGTGTGCGTTTGTGTGTGTGTGTTTGTGTGTGCGTTTGGGGTCGGCATCCGGGCTCATGAAGGAAGGAGGAGCTTCGTCCTGCAGGTTTATCTTTCATTCTGTTAAAAGGGAAAATGTGAGCGATAGAAATGGATGAAACTCCACTTCTCTGTGTTTTTAGATGGAGGTGTGTGTTGTCGGACTCTGTTCACTATGGAGACACAGCTGTAAACTTGACACAACAGAAGTCGCTGCCGTTTCCTGCCAGATGCAGTGCGCCTCTCATCCAACAGGGGGCAGCAAAAGTCACTGCCTCATGGTCGTAGAAATGTCAGGTGACTTTTACCAGAGCCCTGTATTATTTTGCTTAAATATCTCTCCACACTTTATCAACTGGGACACGATGTGAATAATGAGAGCTCGTATGGAACCAGACTCGTGTCATAAATCAAACAAAAATAAGAAATGGAGAGAGAATAAAACTCACTGAAGCAAAAAATATTGTTTCATTTGTGTAAATGTACGACGATTAGAGGAAAATATATACCAATAATATGATATGTGAATGAATTTTCATAGTTATAACAGTGAGAGTGGAACGTGGAATGCAGAGAATGATGTAAAACGTAACAAAAGCAACGACATAAAAGAGGAAACGAGACGCGACGTCATAACAGATTTAATACAACACCGTTTTGACAGTGGAAGTTGAAGACGTTTAGGTCCTGACGAGACAAAAAATACGTTTTTTTGTGTCTCGAACTGAAAAAGTTTGGGAGCAGAATGACTCCTGGAAAAAACACTAACTTAGTATTTATAGGGAAGTTCAATGCGAGTCTATGGAGCAGCATCTAGTGGCCGTCGGCGGTATTACACTGGATCAGAGGCTTCACTTGGTTTCACACAGTTGGTTTTTGTTTTCGCAGCTGAGTTACTAACGTCTTCATTTCAGTAACAGCTTTGTATTGTGATGTTAAAGTCACGACGCTGACAACGTTCATGAGTTTATCTGAACATGTTATACATCCTGCTGCCTCTAGAGGCGCTACTTCATCAGACACTCCCACAGGTCCAATAAGTACCGGATTTAACAAGGATCACAACGTTTGTCTGGTCTGAATAAAGTTCTCCAACAACATCTATATTTAATGAATTTAACCAGTAACAACATTGAATTAAAGTGGTTTTCTTTAAGGTCACATTTGGAACATGACAGAGTGTTGATGAGAGGAGTTTGTGGGTGGACGTCGAACAAAAACTGAAGTGAGAACCACTGCAGCAGGATATATATTATACTAGTGTTTCACCGGCAGAACATGAACAGACTCAGATGAAAGTAAAAGGCTTTGATTTCAAGAGCAGTTTTCACCATAAAGACAGTGTTTTAGATTGAATCACATGCTTTCAATGTCATATTAATAGAAAATATGTTGCCTTTCTGTGTTTGTTGTCTTTCATCAGGCGGTAGATAAATGGATGTCTGAATAGAGCAAAAATCAAAACAGTTTAATTTATTTCTGGCAATTAAAAAGAACTAAACTGACATTTAATAATATTTCTGAGCCAAATCAAGTCCTTTTCATCCACATGAATGCTTTGCTTGTGGCCAAATTACAAATCAAATGGACTGTGCCCTTTCTGCAGGCAGAAAATCATTAAATGAATCTTCAATAACTTGTGGTATTCACCTAAAAATTCAGAGCTTTGATGGGGAATTTATTCTCACACAAAGACGTCCCCTCCGCTAAAACGGTTTCTATTTAAACGGAGCCATGAACTGGAAGCTCGGCCCGCCTCGACCGCGGCGCATCCTTACAAAACGGCCGTGTTTTCAGAAACTTGTCATTTAAGCACATCTGCCGAGCGTCCGCTGTTAAATGCACAGATACCTGGCGGCTTCGGATGCACAACGAAGCGAAAACCTCGCAGTTCGACGGCCGCACGCCGGGTCGTCGGGTCAGGCGCTTGTGTTTCTGTGTGCGAGCTGCTCCACATGTTTTCAGCTCCAGGAAGGATTTGTGGGTTTTTTTTCTTTGGTTTTTTTTGTACTCCCACATACAGTAAACACCAGTCAGTCTCTTTGCATAAGACCTCAAAAGTTCATCTGGATTCGAAGAAATATTTCCAACCTCAGAAAACCCTCACCTGCCAGCTTTCAGATCTGCTTTCAGTCCCTTCTCTCTCTCTTTAATGGAAACACTTTTACACTCCGGCACATGCAGTAATCCTAAAATATGTGTCTCCTTAGGAGTTTTAAATGATTCCACCGCAGGAATTTACTACTTAAATTCCTGGTGAAACAGTATTTTGATCATATCTTCTCTGAATGTAATGTGTTTTCTAATGGACTCAAGTGCAGACGAAGGAGACGCACAACGATGTTTAAAACGGATTTTATTGAAGTAACCGGAGGGAGTGAAGGAAGCTGGATGAATTATACCCACGATCAACACATTTACATCCAGTTATGAGCGAGTTACGTAATGAGTCCCTGTGAACTCTGCACAATCACGTCATTGTGTTGATTTTAAAGTGGTTCCTTTATGGGTCGAGTCTTAAATTCTCCTTCTTCTTAAACTAAAACTCTTTAAAAACCTTCTTGGATTTTTCTGACTTTTTAAAGATACGTAAAACGCTCTGATGCCGCTGCTGTTGAATGAATATAAAGTATAGGATACGATGCGTTGCAGTAGATTAAACCACCAACAGTAAAGAAAGTAAATCCAATGAGCTCAGCCCTGTTCCACGGGGTTGAAGGATTTGTAAAAGACGTATAGTTTTGTAGAGATTCAGTTTCAGAAACACATTCATTCAGGAGTAACCACCAGTTCATCAGGGTCAGTATTTGTGCATTTTAAACAGACGTGTGGTTTAAAATAAAATAAAAATAAAACACGTACAGCAGTGAAGTAACAGTAAAACCATTTTGACTTTTCACACTTTAAGTGCGTTTTGCTGACGTGAGGTTTTAATGCCGTGTTTTCACATTAAAAGATCGACATAAACAAGGACCAAACCTTCCATTAATGAACGTTTAGACTCTGCTTTAGCGTCTCGGCTGCAGACGTTCTCAATAAAAGCTTTTTACCCGGTCGTGTCTTTACCTTTCCCTGTACAGCCACTCGTTCCGTGCCCTTTGACCTCTCTGCTCTCGGACGCCGATGGACTCGTCTGAGTTTCTTTCTCGTGTCACACGTTGTCGGGATAAAAGCTCGGGAGCGTCTGAAAGGCAAACGGGCGACTCGCGGAGTGACCTCCACCTGCTTTTAGATTTTCGCTGCGATGCAAAGACAGCGACTGTTTTATATGAACTTCACTCCTGATTCTAATGAAATCACTATTTTCTCCCTTCAGTATTAAAGTCATTTGTTTCAGGGCCGGCAGCTATTAATTATTTGTCCATTTCCTCTGGGCCTGACGTTTCTGAACAAATGATAATTAGCGGTTCTGTACAACCGGTCACCTTGTCTTTTCGTCCCGTCGGCTTCTGCACGTCGTCTGTTCGACAGCGTTTGTTTAAAACTCATCAAGTTACACAGTTGGAGTATTTAGTATCTCCGTCATATCTTCTTTTTGTAGTCGTCTCTTTATTAAATCATAGCAGGCTGAAAATAAACCTGGACATTCAGGTTCTTTCTTTAGTAAATTAATTAAAAACGCAGCCTTGGAATATTACCTCCCTACATTCAAAACCTAATTTACCCAAAATATGAACTGTGAAATGAAAGGCTCCCAAGGTGCATTTCAGAGACTAACATCCATCGCAGAGCTTCACGTCGTCTCGTCTTTACAAAGTGTGATCTGCCATTTATTGGTCATTTGCACAAACAGTTTGAGTCTCCTTCTCCTCCTTCTTCTTCTTCTCCTTCTTCTTCACCATCTTCTTCTTCTCCTTCTTTTTCTTCTTCTTCTTCTTCTCCTCCTTCTTCTTCTTCTTCTCCATCTTCTTCTTCTCCTTCTTCTTCTCCTTCTCCTTCTCCTTCTCCTTCTCCTTCTCCTTCTCCTTCTCCTCAGGTGCAGCAGCTGAGGCTCATGCTGGTAGATTTTTCTTTTAGAAGAACCTGGATGTTCAGGTTTGACTTCATCTCTTTAAAACTCCAGAATCAGGATGTCATCACATGAAGAAGAGAACGTCGGTTCCTTCTCTTCAAACTCCGTCAGCATCTTTACTGAACTACGTCTTTATTTATTTATTACCAGATGTGGCGGATTGTTCCAAAATGACGACGTTCATTTATAACAAAACGCGTTACGTGTAGTTGAGATCTTACACAATGAAGGAAGTAATTATTCTAAAACTTGAACCTGAAACTCTGAAAAAATCGAACTCAAAGGGAACATTCCACAAGTACTTTTTCTCTCATTTTAGTTTTTTTAAGTTTTTTTTTTTTTGCTGTAAAATTAATTGATACTTAAAAAACATTCTGTCCACGTGACCATTTTACAGAATCTCCAAACACTCGAGAACGCAACGACTGCGAGCGTGTGACAGGCCTCATGGGAGCTGTAGTTTTTGATGCTAAAAGTGCTTTGTTGTTTTAAAAAATCACAAAGCTTTCAGCTGCACTGGAGCCGGTTTGTCCTGAATCTGGACATTGTCTCGACGTCTACGTTTGTCCGGCGATAAAAACACAAACACACCAAAAACAACCGAAATGTCCCGTAAACGCGAGCCGCCCGCCTCACAAGTATCCGTGTTTTTGGGTGGAGTTTTCCTTTTCTTACCAGAACAACACAAACACACATGTATTGACAGGAACACAACCGTCTGGTTTGGACTTTTGTGCAGCCTATAACTCACCGCCATCTTGTTTGGAGTGTGTGTGTGTGTGTGTGTCTGTGTGTGTGTGTGTGTGTGTACATTTCGGTGTTGTAAAGCTGCTCGTGTTGCTGCAGCCAATGTCAACAGCCGAGTGCATAACTTCCCATGAGCCTTTTCCCCTAGAAGGTAACTGGAAGGCTGCTGTGCTCCATACGACTCTGTGTGTGTGTGTTTTTATTTTACACCCATTCATCAGTGTGTCTTCACGCTGAGTGTGTGTGCACCCATGGGTGTGTGCTCGCATGTGAGTTCATCGTTTGTGTGTCTTTACATGCGTACTGTGTTGCTGTTTTGTACTCACGGGGGTGTTTCTTCACGCTGTGTGTGTGTTTGTTTTAATTCACAGCAGCAGCAGAACACGCTCAGTGTGTGTTTGTGTGTTTGTGTGTAGAAGGCAGCACATACCAGCACAGGTGTGTGTTTGTCGGTTCCCTGTGTGCGTTGTGTGTGTGTTCAGTGTGTGTAGCAGAGCGCAGTAGAGCAGAGTGGCGGGTCTAATGCGATTACGTCCCTTGTCTCCGTGCAGAACTGATAAGGTATTAGAGGGCGGGCCGTGATGAGATTTAAATTAATTCAGCCTCCATTCAAATTCACCATGAGATGAGCTGCTCCATTATTTGGCCTTGCAGCCCAGCTCTCCCCCTGCCTCCTCCTCCTCATTCCTCATTCCTCTCCTCTTCTCTCCTCTCCTCTATCTCCTCTCCTCTATCTCCTCTTCTCTCCTCTATCTCCTCATTCCTCTCCTCATTCCTCTCCTCTATCTCCTCGTCTCTCCTCATTCCTCATTCCTCTCCTCATTCCTCATTCCTCATTCCTCATTCCTCTCCTCATTCCTCATTCCTCATTCCTCTCCTCATTCCTCATTCCTCATTCCTCATTCCTCTCCTCATTCCTC
>JAPQRN010000015.1:6366226-6378135 GCA_037367275.1 Coranthus polyacanthus
GTGTGTGTGTGTGTGTGTGTGTGTGTGTGTGTGTGTGTGTGTGTGTGTGTGTGTGTGTGTGTGTGTTTGTGTGTGTGCGTGTTTGTGTGCGTGCCTCCTAGCTCAATTTGATTTCTAGTGGCCGTGCAACAATGAGAGGTAATAAAGTGAGTAATGAAAGAAAACGAGTCGTGGTGGTTTTGACTGTATTGGGATCCGGTTTCAGTGTCAAGAGAAAAAAAGGACACCTGCAAGGAGCAACGCATACAGAAGTCAGAAAAGAGGAGAAAGAAAGAAGCTGGTGTCTACCAGAAAAGCGTACCTCCCCCACTTTTTTCTCCACCACTTATGGGGAAAGAAAAGTGAGCTTGATTTGGGGCTGCAGCCCAGCATATCCGCCTTCCAGCTTCCAGGATCCTTTTGATGAGCCTGGACCAGGGCAGGAGCACCGGTGGCGTCAGGGCAAGGCGAAGACTAGTGTCTTTATGGTGGAAGGAGTACTGTCCATCTGGGTAAGGCCATCCTAGTGGGCCTGCACCTGGGAGCTAAATGCCTCGTCTGTGTGGAGTCATTTCCTGGAGCTGTCAGACAGGAAGACACCTCTGCCAAACGCCTGGGTCAATTTATCCCCAAATACAGGATGAAAAATATACCCAACGTGATACCATGGGAAGCTTGTTATTTCTTTCATTTTTGCGCTGTTTATGTTTTGTGAGTGACTCCTGCATTCAATTATTAGAATCTGAACGCCAAGAATAAAACCTCAGAAACTGATTTTAAAATAAAAGACTTGAATTTATTTTTATTTTGTATGTAATTCTTTTGTTGATTCGGTTTGAAAACCAGTCAAGGTCCTTGAGATAAACATGAGATGCTTTACTTGAGTATTTTCATTTGATATTATTTTATAATGCAGCTGCACTGCATTTCAAATGGAGACATTGTGCATTTTATTGCGTCATATTTATCTGACAGGTTTAGTTTTTAGTTTTCAGACTTTACTATTAATTAATTACTTAAAAAAAAAGCAATCTGAAGACATCGCATTGTGTTTATGGATTATTTCCCGTAACAGTTACAAATGAAGCCAATGAGCACTTTATTAGTAGCAGTTATAAAAGCTGCTCAGTGGATGTAAAGTTGAAGTCAGTTTGTTGGCAGTGTCGTGTGCTTAATGTGCAGGGAGGATGCACCAAATTCTCCAAATTGGCACAATTATGCAACTATTTTCTGTGTCCCTACACCTCTATCCTCTGTCTGTGAATCAACACAGCATCACCACAGTTAACTGACAACCTTTTTTTGTCATTTACTGTTATATATAAGGTCTCTTCAAAAAAACAGCCATGTCCAACTTCTTCTTCTTTACATTATGCATTTAATATGTTCATCTTTTTACACTTGGTACACATAATCAATACAACAACAACAAAAACACTTTTAACTTCAAAACACCACAGCCAGCGTTTGATAAAAGCGTATTAAGATCAGCTTATGCCAGAAAACACCTGCTTTGTATTGCATGTAGTCCAATACAAAGTGAAAGTGTCGCTCCAAGTGGCCACAATTTAAGGCGGGATGATATTATGTAAAACCCCACTTGCTGTTACCGTAGTAACCACCGGCGGTGACATCATGAGGATTACACATTTAAGATGCTGGTGTGTGTATTGTACTTAATGGGTCCTTGGATTTACAATAGAGGCTTTTATCCAGTTAACCTGACCATGTGTCTCACTCTGTGCTTACGGCTTCTCCTGTAAAATCAACCACTAATTGTTCTCTTTCTTGCTGCGACCCTAATATCACACACAAAGTTTCTTTTCAGCCCATCCAGTCGCCAGAAAAAAAAAAAAGTCACTATTGTATACGTTTGAGGAGGATCTGCTTTTTTTCCCCTTTCCTCAACAACGGATGGTGGGTACACAAAATCCAGATCCCTATCGCGAATCCTGCAAGTTTTTAGGTTTAGGCAATTAAAGCGCTTCAGTTCGGATTAGGAAAAGACGGTGGTTTGGTTTGGTTTGGTGGGAATAAAATATGTCCGTTTGGATGCTGGCTAGTTTGCAGAAATGTAAAATGGCAACATTCCATTCGGTTCTTTCAGCAACCAGCTTAAAAAAATAATGGAAGTTCAGGCTGCATCGCAACGAAATCAACATGAAACATCATCAACTTCGAAAAATCCTCAAAATGCAAATGTTAATTTCGAATGTTGACAAGATGTTTCCTACTTGTGGCAAAGTGCATGTGCAGTGATGACTTTGAGTTTCTCAGATGGACAACCAGGAGACTGTCTTCAAACTCCATGCAGACATCATTCTAACAACAACGTCAACACGGAGAAGTAACATTTTAAAAATATTATATTATAGTATAGTATTCCAAAGGACGGCGAAGTCCTTCTGAGATGATTAACTGCATTTCTATTCATTTTTTAGCCGAGCAGCCGAGCAGAACATTAAAACGAGGAGGTGCACCTGCTATAGGCTTCACATCCTAAACGGTCTCCTGTTTACAATTTGCTCTAATGGGAAATTAACAGTTGCCAGTGACTGATTTCCTCCATGTGTCCCTGTGGGCAAACAGGTGCAGGAGCAACAATGGAAATATAACAGAGCAGGATTTTTCGGGGGAAAAAGGCTGCTCGGCATCAAAGCAGAGATGGAGGACACGCTCGTCTATTGGCCCTAACTCCTGCTCTGTGAGGCCTGGCCAAAGACATGAGAAGATTACAAGCTGTTAATAAGGTGGAACCAATTGGCTGAAGGTCTGCTTTTGTCCTTCCCAGCATGCTTTGTGAGCGCTGGCCTGGGATAGTCGGCATTTGGTGCTGATCATAGTGTGGCAGGGATAATGAAGGTAGGAGGGGTGTGAGGTTTTAGCCCCTGGGCCCTTTGTGAAAGAGAGCCTAAATGCTTCACTCTCAATAGCTGCACACGCTCAGTTGGTCACGGTTGTTTAAATACAGATGGAGATCTGCCACATTCATATTTCATGTTGCTAACTGCTTAACTGACGTTTTCTGTCCTTTTTTTTCCCTGCACTGTTTCTCTGTTTGTGTTGAAGTGTGGGAACACCAGGGCTCAGATGAAAAGAAGTTTTAAACGGTCTTCGACATATGTAAGAAACCAGGTCAGAGCAGATAACGATAACACATCAAAGGGGCATAGCCTGTATGCTGCAGAACCGATAACATGATGAAAATACTCAGCATAAAACACACAACAGCGATAACACCGCGTCAACTAAAAAAATGCCAATATCCCAAGAGGAAACTGTGTCAAGAATGTATTAAAGTTAAACATCAGAGTACGGGCGGTTACGGCCTTCAGTCCCAGGATTTACGATTACTGTCTGTACCAAACGTCCGTCGTAAAGTGGGGAAAAGGATGTAAAGTTTGCTGCATCCTCTGCTTGGAATGAACTGCAAAACAAGCTGAAACTTGAGGAACAGGTCTCTTTAAACTCATTTAAAGAGGTTTTAAAGGACTTGGAAGCAGATACATCTGATTGTAGGTGTTTTGCTTGTTCTATCTTATACACTGAGTTTGATGATTCTGTCAAATGTTCGTCGATTGCATTTGAAACTGTATGATTCTGTAATTTATCGTATTGTTTCGGGTTTGTATGTATGTATGTATGTTGTCTGAAACGTAACTGTGCTGCTGCCTGTCTTGGCATCAGAAAACCAGCAGGTATAGAAGGACTTCATCTAATGTATTTAGCTTATGTGACTGTTTCTGGACAGTGTGCATTTGTTACTTATTATTATTGCATTGTGTATTTTCTTATTTTTTCTCATTGTGCAAATGCGATGTTTATTCTAGACGGCACCGAAGAACTCGGGAGTGAGCGTAAGGATTTTCTGAGAAAAATCAACCTGAGTCCTCTGTGTAGAAATCAGGCTGTTCTCGTCGTTAACTTAGAAATGGAGTTAGCTAACGTCAATAAACGACCAACTCCCAGCACAACAAACACGTAACCACGTAAGCACTCGCTAACGTTACGCTAACATTTCATCGTGAAAGCTATTTTTCAGAACATTTCTAGGTTTGATTTGAGCTGTCGAATGTAACTTATACAAATAAACAATATGGACATAGACACAATACGCACAGACATATAGACAATACATTCACAAACGGCATCAGACACTACACGACGTTACAGCGACACCATACAAAGCCAAAGAGTCATTTAAGATTCATCATATTCAAAGTTCTCATTTTTAAGAAATCATGCTTTTAGAAAGTGATGGGAACAAAACTGGCGCCTATGGATGTATCTGTTCAGTCCATGAACTGCATGGTTTAGTTGAATTCCTGTACGACATTAATGTGCTGTTACTTTGCTGCTAAAGGAAATGTTTAGGTTTATACTGATTTGTTCACAAAAGTCAAAACCAGAGCTCTCTGCCTTTTTGTTGTGGCTGTTTAAAATTACTCTAAACATAACCAAACATAACCAGCGCTTGTCTATTGTTATAGCAGATGTTCCTCTCTGAAACAATGCCACCGGGGATTTGTCGGGTGACTGCTAATAGGAGAGTGTTAGTTAAACCGTCCCCCACAAAGTATCCTTAAAGCTCCTATTTAACTGTGACAATGATGGATTCACAGACACTAAACTTCCACAGGAATCCTTGTCCAAAGTCAAACACAAGTGTCTTCTTCTTCTTCCTCTACCGGAGGCGTCTCAGTTAAAGTCGAACGGGGGGTGGGTGGGTAATAATGATCCTTTTTGGGTTTGATTCTCATTCCAAGGCCAAGGGTGGGTTTTCCGAGGTTACACCCGCCTGTATAGAGGGCAGAGCAGCGGGACCGCGGTCTGCAGTGAAATGAAAGCTGATAGCACTATGATGGATGAGGATGCACGTCACAGAAATTAGACTTCTGACACTGGAGTGGGTTAGGGAAGGGAAAATGGAAAAAGACAAAAAGACAAAAACGTGCTCTTTAACACACATCAGCCGCTGAGTGGAAATGTTTGTCTGTGCAGTCCTATGGTAGAGATGTCATCCTTACATGTTTCCTTATAATTAATCCATTCATTTCCAGCCCATTACAACTGGGACTAAAGCTATTTTACAAAACATACACCTTTCTCTGAAATACCATATTTGTGTCTAAAAAGCCATATAGATATAACTACATTTCAAATAAAGCCAACATCTGTGCAACATCCATGTCCATAAAATGTATTTATGTGTCCTTATTTTTGTATTTTGGGATAAAAACAAGAGTGTAATTGTGAGCTTCTTGGAGCTAGACACAATAAGTTAGACAGAGTCAGAATATGAACTCAGTCAGCCTTCAGAGCTCCCGGGTTGTTGAATAAAACTGATTTTTCTCCCTGTTCTGCTATACTTGTGTTTAAAAAGTTACTCTAATAAAACCATCATGGATTACAATAACTTGCCTGGTAGCATAACTTAGCTACATCAGCTAATGTTAACATTAATTCATATTTTATCATATTGTCTAGCCTGCTAATTAGCCCAACTAGAGCTAATTAATGTGCTTATACATTATGGAAAGTTGACATTGCTGTTATCAAACAAAACTAAATGTATTAACATTCATCAAGTAGCTGTAATTACTTGGTGGTGTTCAGCGTGACAGTGTTAGTCGGTGTGGTTGGTGTTCTCAACACATTAACCTTAGCTTGGTGAGTTTCACCCCTCGCTCTTCACCAGCTCCGCCCTCTTAGACCAAATATGGTCACTTACATTTTTCCACAAAAACAAGATGGTGAAAAATGTAAAACTCAAGGCTTCAAAGAGCAGCCCACAAACCAGAGGGTGACGTCACAGAGGCTTTGTTTTATATACAGTCTATGGTCAAAATACGTCTTCCGTCGCGTCTACTAATAGCATCTGCACTTGTCTGGTCGTGCCTCAGTGGAGGTGTCTCCCCTCTGCTCTGAACAGGATTTGTGCTTGGCTAACTGGGAGGAGGCCTCGGGGAAGGCCAGGACATGCTGCAGGGATCACACCTCCCAGCTGACTGGCGGAACTCTGAAGTATATTGCTCCTGAAAAAAGGATGCATTTTCTTCCACTCAAAGTGCACAGAGAGCATCACTCTGCATTCGTCTGCACGTTTCTGTTTCATGAAATCGTGTGACACAAGGCTGGCAGATGGATGTGCTGGATGTAAGATGATTCTTTCAGGCGTTGATGGACACATCTGTCAGCCTACACCCTGTATCACACAAACACACACAAACACACACACATTCACCTCCCCCATGAGACAGAGTCCGGCCTTCTGCAGATCATTCACCTCCCACTGTGCTCCTGCTCCTCACAGCCTCTCAATGCATCAAAACCCCAAGAGCTGAGCGATCAGACTTAAGCAGCCACCGCTCTCCCTTTCTATTCAGCCTCCTCTCTGATCAAACTGCAGCAGGTCAATCACAGATGTTGTTCAGCCTCATGGTGGGCCTCCCACTGAGGATTGTTAACACCACGCTGCCCTGACAACTTCTGACATTAATAACTTCATGGTTAAAAACTTACCTAAAAATGAAAACAAGTCCCTATTTGGGAATGACCTCCGTCAGCTTATGTGTGAATCGGGTGACAGCCATAAGCGTGGTGCTAATTTGATTTGAAACAGGGGACCCAGGGGAGGCAACAACTTAGAGCGCAGACATATGTTGCAGGGTAACATGATAACAGGCTTCAGTGACTTGACAAATTAGGGTTGTAGTTATTAAAACATCTCTTGGAGGCAGTGCTTCTGTGGAAGCAGACATACAGCTCTGAAAAAAACAAAGATACCACCGGGTTTTCTATGTGTTCGCTTTATTTTAGCATTTTTCTTTATTCTAGAAATTACTGAAAACATTTCTGCCACATAAAATAATTTCAAGCATTTATTTGCAGAAAATGCAAAAAATAACTTTGTCTTTCACATCAGTGTTGGCTGCTTTATGTCGCTCCTGGCTTATGTGAGTTTTGCACAAAATGACGCGTTGATCACGTTAGTTGTACATTTTGCAAGTAAAAACCTGAAGCTTCCTTTGTAAAATTGCCATCCCAAGTCGGCCTCTCTTCCAGAAAACCCATACAACCAACTACTATTATAACAGTGGAATCATTAGCTTAGCTTCACTGTTAACAACTACAGCAGCACAGACAGGCAGCGTGCGCTGATTTATTCTTGTACTTGACTTGCGCAGTAGCTGTTATCATTGCACAGTCTGCATACATGTCGTCAACAAATGTATTCGATCCATGTGGCAGAGCGTGGCTGACTGTTGAAATCTCACGGTCTGTAGGAGCCTTAAGATGTGCATGTTCACACCTTTGATTACGTCACTGCTCCACAACTCACGAGAAGCTCAAAAAGTGAAGCATGACAATAAAGAGATCTTAAAGTATTTTGCAACTGGATTGGATGCTTATGTTTCCCAGATTGGGTGACAGGTGTGCACACACATGCACACCGTATCACTCTCCTGAATGACATTTAGGAGGCCCTCCTCTTGGAGTCATTCAGAGTCCTGTCCACCCACCAGACAACTGGCCTACACTGGCCCCCAGCACACCCCTCTGAGACCTCTGTGTTTTCTGCATTGGTCGATTCATGTCCCAGTCCTGTGCTCCTTCGATTCACTTTGATGTTTAATCCCATCCTGACTGTGTCCTCCTTCAGTCCGCCGAGCCGCTCGGCCAGTCATGAATATCCAAAGGTCTGCTTACTTGACAGGATTATCCCTCTTTTCAAAGCCACTGGGGACAATTCTTCAGCCACAAAAAAACACACTCAATGGATCCTCTGCTCTCTCGCTTTGTTTCTTTTGCTTTCCTTTACTCCTTCTCTCAATCCCTTCTGTCTTTGTCCCTCTGGGCTTTTCCTAAACACACTGATCCATCCAATCGAGGAGTTCATCTGCTGCTCGACATAGATTATTAGACACACACACAAAAACCCACACACACCACCCAAATGTATTTGAAGCAACCAAATTCATTTATGGACAGTGATCAACTGATCCTGAATGACTCCTTATTGTACACTTCACCTCAAATTGTGTGGCGAGTATGCATTCGAGTGTCTAGGTGAAAAACTAATCAGTGGTAGACACGTCTTTGTCGAAATAAATCGGAGGAAAAACCGTCACCTTTTTAAAAAATGTAGCTTTCTACAGCCAGATAAAACACAGACTTGAACAAAACATGTAACAAACAGTGGAACAAATATCTGAAACAAATGCATCAATCGCCTGAAACATGTACCTCAGTGACAGGTTAATATGAAAACAAAAATACAATGCAGCCATGATCATTCCAGTCATTGATCCAAAGGTAAAACAAAATCAATCTCTCCAAGACCCCAAGTCAACTGAAACATGCCGTTACAACCAACCTCCTTTTACATTTTGGATGAGCGGCCATCTTGAATTTTTCTTGAAGTTGGGTTTGGAGAAGTTCTTCAGGCTTTCTGCGTTGGTCGGCTGAGCCAACACATCTCGCGACTCATCACGACACGACGATGCTCACACTATGAAGAATCGCACTAGAAGCTCACACTAGAATTTGAAAATGCAGCCCTTCCTTCTACAGCTCTCTCCTCTGAGTCCAAATCAAAAGACTAAATATAAAGATAGACGATATGAAGCTGTTTCAGCCGCTGTGGAAAAGAGGAGGCGCTTTAGAGCCGAGACCTTAGAGCAGTAGAGTCGCATCTGACTGAATCTGATCGGAAATCGGTAATCACGGCTGTCGATCGCGTATTTAACCCCTACCTGTATGAAAACGATTAGACAAAGCCTGATTTTCTACATCCTGAAAACAGAGTCCGCAGAAGTGGGTAGAATTCTTGTTTGGTGTCGGAAACTCGAATTACAATATGCTGAAAGGTAATTATGAACTTTTTTGTGCAATGACGGCAAAATACTATGAAGCACTGCAGCTTTTATCCACTGTTACTTATTACTTATTAATGTACCGTTGTTGTACGACGTTACCAAGTCACTTTAGTTTTTTCCTCCTTTCTGAAAAAACAATGCAAATGTTCGACAAATAGGTGGCAAAGAGGCTAGAAAAGGAATTTAAAGTCTCAAAGAACTCAGCTAGTTAGTAGGCGCCAACTCTTTTCTGTGTGTTTTGTTAACGTAAACACATAAACACGCATCAAAAAGGAAAAACTGTTATAGTTACAAGCGTTATAACTATAAGCACTTGTTGCTTTTGTAACTCAGTGCTACTTTGTCCACATTAAAGTCCATCACTGTGTTTAATGATGATTACGGACGAGCAGATGAGGCTGTGTTGAAATAAACATCAGTCCCATGGGAAACAGTGACCTCTGAGGTCTTATATTCACCTTAAAGCTCCGTCTATTCCCTTGTAAGAGTTAAATCCCGCCTTTGTCTCTGACGGTTTCTCTGTTTGTTTATCTTCTCTCTTTTATTCCCCCTTTACTCCATCATAGACTCTGTTTCTCTTTCTGTTATTCCACCACCTTTGATGCATCCCACCAATCTTTAATCCTTTCGGCTAACACAACACGATGCGTGGACTGAAAGGGTGTACATCTGTGCAGTGTTTTCAGGAGGGTTTAAATCCAGTTACAACTGTCTAAGACTGATGCTCCCCTTCTATCCAAAGTTATGAATATTTAAACTGTCACAGAATCAGCCTCAGACTCTCAGCGTCAATGGATAAGTCACCCTGCCACCAACAGTGGATAAGGAGCTGTTTATTCAAATCCAGTCTCAGGGATGCGAAGCCCAGCTGCTACTGGCCACAGAATTCTGCCAGTTTCTCTTTTAAATTAAGCAACGTGTTTGTCTCTGTGTGCATCCCAAAAGTCTCCCATGGGTGTCAGATAATATTGTTTTACTTATTTCAAAAATGTTTCCTGCGTGGGGAGACAAAAATTCAAGATATGCACTTAGAAATGGAAAGGTTCATTTTCCACGCGCTGAAAACAGCAGTCAGCTTTTTGTGTTTTTGTAACCCAGGTACCAAATCAGGCTCCTGTTGAAAATCTTTTAATTTAATAACCAGGTGTTTGCTGAAGGACGGCGACGGTAAACTGCAGATGGAGCAAATGTAACACTGAGGCCATCTGACTTTCTCCATTATTTAATGAAGTTGGTCAGTCATTTATTTCTCAAACTGCCCGGTGTCTTCACCAAAAACTTTCTTTAACATCCACCAGGTCGGCAGCCTTAGGGTCACGTCTGAACGATGTTTAAACTGATGCAGTTTAGATTGTGTTAAATACAGAAACTAGAAGATGTTGCCTTTCATATTGGACTTACAGGATAAGACTTCAACAAAACAATGAATCACGAGGTGGTTTCACTGCATTTTTAGGTTTTTATTAAACTTGTCACATCTCATTAAGATCCGGTTCTCGTTGTAGACTCTGAGTCAGAAGAAGCCGTGTTCAAAATCTCTCTCTTCATTGTGACCTAACGCCGCCTCATTCTGGGGTTGTCACGTGTTTATGTGGTTATGGAGAATCAAGGCGGTTCTGTTACGGTACTGTTAATGTTATCTCTCTGCATGGTTCGAACCCCTCCCTGTCTGCCTTTGCCTACCTGTCCTGCGTTTGGATCCTTTTTCCCGCTGCCTTGCACTCCATTCCTGATGAGTAACATGTATAAGGTACAACATACACTGTGAAACTTCCAGCCTCAAAGAAACGGACACGTGTTTGACCTTAGTTGTCCTCCTAAACTCCTCAAAACTTTGTATTCTGAAGGGTCCTGCCCTCGCTGAGACCGTGGCCTTGGCTAACGCAGACCCTGCGTCCTCCTGCTCCTCGTCGATGGATTTGTTAGCTTCCCCTACCATTAGCATCAAGCCTGTTAGCCTCCAGTCAGTTACCACTGGGCCTGCTAGTCAACAGTCCACTTGCAAGTTGGATAGTATTGGGTCTGCTAGTCTAATCAAATTAAAATGTTAATTTATTGACACGATGAATAGAAACATTCATGTTGCCGAACATTGTGCCTGGCAGTCAGACTTCAGCCCAACGTGGCTCACATAGGGCCACATATGACGCTGTTCCAGTGACAGCATCAGCTCGACTCGACGTGGCTTTTTTGGCGTTTCCACCGTGGGACGGCAGGGACCGCCAGGTATCATCAGATACTGTTTCTAGTGTCACATTCGCAGAGGTTCAAAGTGAGCTAAACTGATCCTACGTGTGGCGTAAAGTCATGCAGATCACAGATTGGTCGATCCAGTTGCTGTGTCAATACGTCTGTGTGTCATCATGTCGACGACGCAGGACATCGAGCCAAGCCAGCGGGAAATCTACGAAAACGACGCAGCAAATGTTCAAGTAGGCTCTATCTTCACACAGATTTGAAGTCTTAGCAACAATATTCTTGATTTTTTGTCATCCAAAAAATCTGTCCAAAAGAAGCGTTTTATTTCTGAGTTATTTTTTTCCATTTGTCCTCGGCTTATCCTGCATCTTAACCAGAAAAATAACCAGATCTGCCACAAGTTAAACAGGTTATTTTCCAACCAGTTGTTTCAGGTCACGGTGTCTCTGCTGACAGCAACATCATCCAAGGTATGATCCTTAATGTGCAACTACAGCATTTTATATAGTGACTATGAAATCAGTTATTAATTATTTAAAATAGAATCACAATGATTTATCCTGTATTTTTAAAAATCCACTTTTTTTGGTGAGTTTTAAAGGGTTGCTCTGTTAGTTTATAGAAACGTATCTGTACAATTACTGTTTTTACCTGTAAAAGTATTTATCAATAAATGAAGAATAATCATTAAACATTAATAACATTCAAAAACATATGTTTAAAATGGTTGCTGAATGGAAATGGAAAGTAATGGAAAAGGTCTGCTACTGATGGTTTATTGTATAGAAATATAAAGTATATAGAAAATACAACTACTTGTGAAAGTACAGATATTTTGTAGATGCAGATATA
>JAPQRN010000015.1:6385740-6397657 GCA_037367275.1 Coranthus polyacanthus
AATAGGTATTTTCATCCTGTGTCTTGCGTCTGCGTTTTTACTCCCGTTAAATAAGATTATGGTAATGAAGGGGGTTAAAGTGACATTTAAAATCAGTTGGTTTGTATCTGTGCCACCACTCATTAGACATTCCCACAGTCTCCGTTTGTTGGCCTGGATATTCAATGAGGCTTTTCCTCTCCAACAGGGTCAAGTTTCCCACCTTACGCACCGTGATTGTAAAACAAAAAAAACAAAAAAGAAACCCCACATGGTTGAAGGGAGGCCTCATGCAGACAATCCGTTTCAGGCCTGTTAATATTACAACGTACGGTTTTTTGCATTAACCCTTTTTTTTAATTTTACTCTACATTTCTACAGACACCGACAGAGATTTTCAGTTTCTGTCTGAAACGCCTCATGTTACAGTGATGACAAAACGTCCTTTCACTGGTTTTATCATGACGGTGGCTCACGTATCAGACCTGACAGTGGTTTTACAGTTTTTATTTTTATTTTTAAAGCATTACTTCTGAAACCATTAACACGCAATGCATTTACCAAGTGTGTCAGACACAAAGATCTGCGTTTCACACTCAGTTCATCATTGAGTCTCTATAAACGCGACGTGGATGAAGCGTTTTGTTCTCTTTTTTCTTTTCTTCTTATATATCATTAGTGTGTTATGTGGAGAGTTATCATCCATCCTCCTGGGCTGTGATTTACATATATGACACGACTTCATTTCAAGTGTTTTTTTTCACGTACACAGTGTGTCGTTACTGGTTTATGTGGAACTTTTGCAAGATGTAAAATGTCTCGATGGTTTGGTTTGAGGTTTTGTAGAGTTTGGCAAAAAGAAAATAAAAAAATAGGCAACAGTTTCAACCAGAAAAAATGTAAATTGCAAAAAAAAAAAAAAAAAGAGAATTTATTTATTTATTATAAGGAAAAAATATATGCAAATGATGTTAAAGGGGTTGCTTCAGATTGTGGGTCTTTCACTCAGTGTCAGTAAAAGAATATTTGTTGTGTCGTAACTGGACGTGATTTTCACTTCATCCAGGACGAGGACGTGGCTCCAGTTCATCCACATCAGAACAAACCCCTTTTCTTCAGCTGCCGTCGCGAAATTAGAAGCAAAACGTTTTCTGTGAATATCTCTAGCATTAAGACTCCTCTGCTTTGGAAGAAACCGGGGAAGGAAGCGACAAAGACAACGCATGGTGTAAGTAGATGAAGGAGCGACAGATGGATGGTGTTTAAAGATGGACTGAGATCTGAGTTGATCATTAACAGTGATAAAAAATAATCGTCAGTTAGTGATACTGTTCATATGTAACAGTATGATTATTCACACACACGTTATGAAGGAGAGTCATTTACTGTCACAGAATTTTGTAACATATAAAATTAATAATATTTAATATACGTTGCCTTTTGTGAATAAAAAGTGCACGTGGCATGACTTAAAAGAGCCTCAAACAAATGATATGATGTGTTATCTGTGTTTGTTTCACTGTTTTTCTGCAGGCGGATGGAGACGATTATCGAGATTTCATAAAATCACGGTTACCTCAATGAAATGTGATGAATGTGATAAATGTGGCAGATGAAGCTGCTCATGTTTGAAGTGTTGCCTCCGTTTTGCACCCTTTACTCCTGTCTCTTTCCAGACGTACACTTCTCCATCCTCCCTGAATCTCCAAACGTGTGGACTGTGGATGTTTGTGATAAACTGACGGTTGAAGTGTTTCCTTTATGGGTCGAGTTTAAAACCCCCCTAAAAACACTTGAGCTGAATAAACTCTCTAAAAGCCAGGCCTGTTTTTCTGAGCTCATGAGAAGCTGACTTTTTAGAGACGTGGTTCGCGCTACAAACACATGATGATCTTGTAGAATGTGACGCTTTGCTGTAGGTTAAACTACAAACAGTTTGTAAAGTAGTTCAAATGAGCTCAACCTTAAACAAGTACAGCAGGAAAACGAATCAAAAACATGATATTTAATCAGTAAAACACTGACTCTGCACAAGGAACACTTTGACTTTTTGTACTTAAGGTACATTCTGCTGGTTTTGGTTTTGAATGCACAACTTTTACTGTATTTTCACAGTGTTATATTAGTAGTTTTACTCATACAGAGTGTCTTCCACCTCTGATACCGTGGTATTTTACCTTAAATCGGTCGTGCCTCTGATTATTTTAAAGAAGTCTGTAGTCATTTGGGTTTTTTTTCATTCTCCTCGGTGCTGGTTCTCAGTAAGTTCATCGACGGCGACCCCTCACACAGTCTGAATAAACTGTTACTGTAAAACAAAAGTCAAACGAAGACACCAACAGCGAAGCGTCGCTTTCAGCCGATCCAACCACCCACACTAATCTTTTTTTAAGGTTTCAGCGGTGCATTTGGTCTGGAGAAAAACCGCCATAATCTGCACAGACTGTAGAGAAACTCCTGTCAGGTAAATACACTAAACCCGGCTCATTTCTGTGACTGGACGAACCAATGATGTCATTTTTCTGAGGAGAACGTCTTTGTCTGGCTCCTTAACTTAAGAGAATAGGTTTTTCAGGACATTTTTCAGGACATAATAGTCATCTACCAGCAATTTCCTACTCCTTTCCAACTTTGACTCTCACGAGCTCCACTCCTCCTCGCCCTCATCTCCATGTTTCTTTTTCTTTCTCTGTCCATCAGTCTGGGTGGCGGTAGGCCCAGCGCCGTGGTGAATACCAATAGTGAGGAGGAGCATATGTGAGCCATACTTAATCCTGCTAATCTGCCTAAAAAAGAAAAAGAAAGGGAACAAAAAAGCAGAATAGAGAGGAGGGTGGAAAAACACGAGAGAAGGTTTCTCTTTCTGTTTGGGGAGCTGACCGGCCAAGGCCAAATGCACTGAAAGACACGAATAATGTCCCAGCTCTCCCCCTCAATTCCTTTCTCTGCAAAAACTTGGAACGAAATGAAGCAAAATTCTCGCTTTTGTTGAAATCTGTAGCGAGGAACGTGAGATGCTGCCTGCCACCGCGACTGAGTGCAACCTCGGCCACCGGTGCATGTGCTATAGGTCCTCTCCATTTGCATTTTACTCGACACTTAGTCGTAACGTCAGCCTGGAAAGAAAAGACTGAGGAAAAATATGAACTCTGTTGGTCAGGGTTGTAATTTCAGCGACGCTCTTTGAGCTAGTAGCCCTTCGCAGAAGTCTTGACGGAAATTTGGATGCATTATGATGATAACATTTTGTGATCTCTCCTACTGACTTTCTGATCCTTGATTATTTTTTTTTCCTGCAGCGCCACCAACAGGCCGACGGCAACATGTCCTACCGACTCTGGAGAACATGAGTTTCCGTCTCGTCCCACACTGACATTTGTTGTTGTGATTAAAATATCTCAACATGACTTTTGGTTTCTTCATTCACGTCTGCTTCAGGATGAGATGGAAAAACTGAGACGATCAAGTTTTTATTTAGCCTCACCTATTTGAATTATGCCGTCGCTTACACAAACCACGTTAAGATCCTTTTACAAGATGAGAAAGCTGTAGTTTGTCTTAAAGATAGTAAAGCACCAAAAGGGCCGTCGCCTCGACATATTTCACCTCATTCTCAGAGAACGAGTGAAAACGTATTAAAAGCTGTGTGTGGACTTCCTCATTACGTATTTTCAAAGTTATTAGACTTTTATTATAGTTTTATAGTATTTTCATGTAGTCTTTCAGTTTGGTTTCGGTTGGTTTCAGTTTTACAGGAAAGTTTCGATTTAAAGGAGCTGAAAAAGGTGGGACGTAAGAAGACAAAACTATTGTTTATTGAAGGTCCCATTTCATTCTTGTACACCGTGAATCATAAACACTGAGAGAACACAGTTATGGTCAACTATAACACACCTGATGAGCACACAACTCGACAAAATGTATAACGTAAGCCAGTCGTGGTATTATAACTGGAATTCACAGACATTGTGTTAGATATCTACCAAACGTCATTCGGTTTAATGCTTCTAACGACACAACCTGCAAACCCACCTGTGCCGAGGGTCACAGCTGTTAGTATCGGTCACAGCAGGTACATGCTTGGTCCCGTGGATCTTCATGTCCGTGAGTCTCCCGGGCTGGAAGGCGTTGGTTCTGCTGACCGGGGGCTTTATCTCTACAACAGCTATTAGGAGGTAATTAAGTCCTAACACAGCCGAGCCTCCCATGGTTACTATAACATAACTGCAAATGGGAAGCTTACAAGCTCCTTTAGACGGCATGACAAATTGAATGGAACTCATTGGGCTTCAGCTATTATTCCAGCGGCCCCATCTGGCTGGGAAAAGATAAAGGGGATTTGCTGGAGGTTGTGAGGGGTTGAGCCACCGTGTTCGGTGTGTGTGTGTGTGTGTGTGTGAGGGATAAGGAACGAGAGGGGGGTCCAGGGTCCGGCGTAGGGAGTGTTTTAAGGGTTCCAGAGGGATTTTTCCCCCCTCTTTGGTGTGAGCTTCAATTCAACAGGCAGCCTGAGATTTGCTTTGGCCAAATGTTACAAATGTTTCGACAACCTGGTCTCTGATCCCCGGGGGTCACCCAGGAGGGCACGAGGGGTACAACGGAATTACGCCCAGAGATTTAACAAAAGCAGCATGGGGATGAATATATTCTCACTTGTATTCAGTCCCTGCGTCTCCAGATGCTTGTTTTAGGACGACGGAGGCTGGACGGAGCTGCGCTGGGCCCGTAAGCGGGACAGCTGGCGGTTTGAGTCCGTGTCCAAACTTGCGTGGACAAAAAGGCGTCACGTTCACTGGAGTCGACGCTGTCGGTTGTCGACTGGGCAAAAGATGGTGCAGTGGTTTCGTGACAAAGGCCTTTTGGAGATTTTTAGAGAGCTCTGGAATATATTTTCACCTGTGACATTGACCTTTTTTTGAAAGTTTAATTAAAACGTTTGATCACGAAACTTCAGGTTTAACTATAGAATCAATTGTGCTGAATGGTCTAAAGTTTTTATTTTATTACTATTGTGACCCAAAAATGTTATTGATTACATTATGTCACTGAGACACTGAACCAGGTCACGTTTGGTCTGTGATAAAACCAGATTTTCATGTTTAATTTTCCAAAAAGAGAACGTTTGAGGGCAGAAAAGATCCCTCAAAAAATGAATGAAAAGTTGTACTCGAAAAACACTGAAATTCTAATGCTGTTTGAGGGTTTTTTTTACTTATTTATTTTAAATTAAACATGCCGTGATGCTGATTTCGTGCTCATGCGAAGCACCGTCCTGATCTTTTGAAAATGTGAAAAAGAAAAAGATTTTGTCCAGTTAATATTTGAGTCACTTGTATAGATCAACAGGCCCTTCAGCCGTTTTATAGCATCATTTGAAATGACACATATCTTCACATTTTTTAAAGGTAACCTACTTTTGATGAGCTGTCATTCTGTTCTAAGGAAAATAAACCATTCAATAACACAATGGATTATGTGAAATAGAGTCATACTTCACAGGCTGTATGGGATTTTTATTGCTTTACTAATTGTATAGAGACAGCAGATCTTTTCCTCCTTCTCACCTCAGCACAAAACAAACTGTGCATTAGTGCCATCATCTGGTCCACGGTGGGGTTTGAAGTTCTGTCTTTCCTCCTGCCTCTACCTGACTGTGATCACTGGATTCAGGACGACTATGACAACTATGTGTTTACAAAACTGGGATTTCATTCCAGGTAAATTCCTAAATCTTGCACATTTCGGCTCGTAAAGTTATATTTTTACGACGTACTTTTAAAACATCTTGAAAAACAATTTAAGAACCTTTACTCTGGACTAGTTTTAGATGCAGGACGTCACAGACGTATACTCTGCTCATTTTGTCAAGATTATTAAGGCTGCAACGAGCAGTGATTTATTTATTCATTATGACCACGTAATTCGGTTTATTCAGTCCAAGAGCCTATGGGGATGTGTTATTCAAGCAGACATGTACTTCCCAAAGAAAAAGTATAAATTTTTTTTTTCTTTTTTTTTTTTTTGCTGGAAAATAATTAAAAATCGATCATTAAAATAGCTGCCAGTTTTCTTCCGGGTGCCTGATTGATTGAAGTGTTGCAGCTGGGTGATATTTTTTTATAAATGAGCACATACATCTTAAGACAGGAGTCTAATTTACGGTTATATATATATATCACACCAACAGTCCACTAACAGCCCGTGAAAAAACTCCATTGTGTTGCAGTGTCTCACAGACACTGCACTGAGGGTAAAAGGTTAAATATCCTCAGTAAAATAAGAGACAGGCATTTCAAATTAATCCATCCCGGAGAGCATTTTTAGACTGTTCAGAGCGATGCTGGCTTTGTGCGGATGGACGTCCAAAATGACAAAATTTATCTGTGTTATTGTGTTTGCGGCCTCGCTCCTGCTGAAAGTCACCGGTGGCTCTACAGTATCCTTAGTGCTGCATCACAATGGCTTTAAAGGAGTCTAATGATGGGGATGTGCGAGGCTTTACGGGGTCGCATTCACATGGCGATTGTCAGAAGGCCCGGAGACAATGGGCCGAGGAATAACAATGGAGTACACAAGACAGACCAGGCCGTCCCCGTTCTGTGGCAATTAGCGTCATATGGAGGGACTGAGGGGCGGCTGAAATTCCTTTACTCTCGATAGGAGCCTCCTGATCCCATCACACAGAGACGCACAAGCTCATCATCCCTAACAAGGGGGTGGAGTAGTTTATTATCACTTCACCGCTAACCAGCTGTCACCCTCATGCACACACATACACGCAAATCCCAGAACTCAAAAACACAGACGAACTTTGACACTTTTCACCGTAAAATCTTTTTTTTTTATATTCGATTCAGTTTTATTTATATAGCGCGTGTTTACCTCAAGGCGCTCCACAAATTCAGGTCAAGGTCTAACTATATGGAGAAAAAAAACCCCAACAAATTCTCCGAGAGCAAACGCAGGGCGACGGCGTGGGAGGAAGAACTTCCCCTACAGAACCTCCGACTGAACCGGGCTCCGGGTCGGCGGCCGTCAGCCTCGACCGGCTGAGGTGAAGGGGAAGAGGAGAAACAACAACAAGCAACACGGACGCTGGAGGAAATCTACAGTGACTTCATGAAAATTACATCTGGTTTCAGCCAAATACGGTGTTACAATTCTGCAAACAGAAAACCTACATATCACCGCTCCATAGTTTTGTATTTAACTATGAGGAAAACACACTATAGACAAGTACATTTGAAATATATGGCTGTCTAGATAACATTTAACCTCCTAACATCCACCAGGTCACCAGAATCCCATTTTAGGGTTAGGGTTAGGGTTACCTTTGAATCATGTTTAAACTGCTGTAGTTTACGTTGTGTTTCAGCCACATGTTCCCTTTCAAATGAAGTCTAATACATTTCTCCAGTTACGAGCATAAAACTGGCTTAGCGAAAGGGTTAGAGTGGATTTTATAAGGTTCAGCAAAGCAGTGCTATGACTAAATGGCTGCACAAAGATCACAGCGCAGACTTTTAGAGATGCCAAAAATAATTAGGATAATTTAGAATAATTCAGGAGCGGTATAAACCCCTTCCTGGAATCAGTTTGCCCATTCTACATTCAGTTCAATTTATTCAAAAACAAATAAAATACAAAGTCAGTGATAAAATATAAAGTTGATTTGTGAAATGGGAAACCCTGAGAAGCTAGAGCTGGAAAATAAAGGCCCAGACACCGTCCAGGTTTGAAAAATAGCAGCAGCATTTTTAACTCGCGAGGTAAACCTAAACCTGAAACCTTAAGAACTAAAGTATAATAATAATAATAATATATATATGTAACAAATCTAACCTTGGAACACCTCAGAATTCCCGAGGAGGAGCAGGCTTCAGGAATCCCGACTGAAAGCTGTTGCAATATGGCGCTAATTAGCCCTTCTGTCTTACTGGTCTAATTGAATCTGTGCACACACAGATCTATGGACAAGTCACACGGTGAATGAATCGCAGCATTTTACAGGTTTTGATTTTCAAACTCACCTAAAGAAACAATGGAGGTGGTATATTAGAGATATTGTGGCTGAAAAGGTTGTTGACTGACCAGCACCAACTGAGACATTAACAGGTCTCCAGAGCTGGATCGCAGGGGCCACGGAGCTGGAGTAGGAAGGTGGGCTGGACTTTGGGTCTACTTGGAAACTTGACACATGAGCACTCCTTCAGTTCTTCACCAATTATGTTGTCATCAAGCCATTTTGCCCTTTGGAGAATGAGGAGAGAGAAGGCAAGGAAAAGGGCCACGCTGCTTTAATTAAACCAATACCAATTCATGTTCCACCAAGAAGCCTGAGGCGTCATTAGCAGAAGAAGGACAGAAAGGGTCTGTACGCGCGAGTGTGTGCATGTATGTCCATTATGTATGTGAGAAATTTTGAGTATGCGTGTGTGTGTGGGCGTGTGTCCCTTCACTTCCAGTCCATTGAGCTGCGGTACTGTTGCATGCTCTCCGCTGCCCTATTTTTGGTCCAACAGAACAGAATGTGTGGATCGAGGGAGGCGATGGGAGAAAGAGCAGAAAAGAGGAGGAGGAGGAGGAGGAGGAGGAGGAGGAGGAGGAGGAGGAGGAGGAGGTGGGGGTCTGCTTGGAGGGGGCTGTTTGTCACTGTGAATCAGCTCAGGGTGGTTCACATCATCTGGCCATTGATGGCCGCCCCTCCCCTGTTGTAAAACAAGCTCCTGTGGGCCTGCCTGAACACTGGAGGCATTGTGTCCCACCCTTGCAGGAAACATACCACCCAAAGTGCTGCTAACCCCCAGCAGCTATCATCATGTATATATATATATATATATATGTATACATACATACATATATATATATAGAGAGAGAGAGAGAGACGCTTCCCTCTATCACCTCTTCTTCGCTCAGAGTGACGTAACCTTTTAGGCCGAGATGAATCGACAGAAAAGCGGAGAATCAGCAGGCAACGGCGAGGGCGATCATGTGAAAGCAACAGGTACCAGGGCTAATGAGGCCAGACTGGAGGATGGAGGGAAAGAGGGAGCTGGACGCAAGTTGGAGGGGACGACAGATTCGAAGGGCCGGTGTAAAGGGGGCGTTCCCTGCGGTTTCCGTAATATGGAGGGCTAATGGGAAGATTGATGGATTGAGACAGCAAAACAAAACAAGGGGTGGTGATAAAATGTAGAGTGGGGGATAGAGCAAGTAGGGATCAGGCTGAATGGTGTCTTGAAGCCTTAATTCTGAGGATGTGTGAGTGTGTGTGTCACAAGGCTGGGAGAAGGAGGAAAATTTACTGCCTTTGGGGGCAGGGAGTGGGTGTGACTCGTTCCCTAATTACCAGGGAGGTCTCAGGAACTTTGGGTACAAGACAAGTGTGAAGGGTGGGAGAATGAGACAGGATACAAGGGGTTAGCGCGGGTCAATGCTGACCACCTAAGATGCCCCTTGCAAAAGACGCACCCCCCACCACCACCCGCTCCATTTCAACCTGCCCCAAGTGCCCTCACAGAATGCTATAAATAAATATCGTGTCTTCGCCTCCAAAGGCTGATAATTTACTGCCCACCCATTCCGTTCTGCCCATCTCTTCTCCATTTCTCAGCACCGTTGCCAGGAGGTGAATGGAGCCCATCCTTTGAGTTTGGAGGGCCAGGCCTGTGTTTTCTGGAGGGGCTGTCCTCAAAGTTTAGAGCACCCTGGAGTGGACGCGCACACACACATATGCTCGTATGTTGAAAGCCGCACATGTTCCTTTATCAACCGCCTCTTAAACAGCAACATCATGGCAGCAGGATTGCGGCGGATTTTTATGGGGGAAAACCTGTTGTTCAGGACGAGGGAAGCCTTTCTTTATTAATTACGTCGGAGACTAACAGGTGCTCCAGGCGGATGATTCTTAACTCTGGGTCAAAGTTGAAAACAAAACCGTGTGTAATTCTGCCTCATGTTTCCTCATTTTTGATCCACTAATTGATTCATCAAATCAAATTAGTCAAGCTTATTTAGACGAGAAAACAAAAAAAAAAGGACAATTATTGCCATTGTGAGCATGCGTCATAGTTCTCAGATCTATGTCGTTTGGCTTTGACCTGCTGTCGCTGACTTTTTCACACAGATTTCTGTAAAATAAGGGATTGATTTCATGTCATCCCACCTTGGGTTTGTTGACGCATTGCCTCTCTGGTTCCAAATGTCAGCAATTAAATTAAATTTCGTACATTTCTGACAAAACTGATGGAACAATGGTCAACTTTATAAATATGAATATCTCAAGTATTATTTAAAAGAGTTGTTTCTGTCTTACACAGACGCATCAGGTCAAAGCATTCTCATGGGTCAGTTGGAAGAGTTAAAATGGATCATTTTGGGACATTTTTAACAGTTTATTTATGAGGCATTGTTGATCTATTCACTATAGTGCTTAGTATTCCCCACATGCCACTTTCCTGAAGCCATCTGCTTCTCTGGCACTCTCGCCTGCCTGACATTCACCTGGAGGAACAGAGAAAAAAGTAGAACAAAGCAAAAAAAAAAGCAAAAACAAAAAGACACAGACTGCCTGCAACTGAGACAGATACAAGTCTGTAACTGCCAATGCTGCCATGGTGCAGTCACTCAAATAGCTCCGAGGACCGAGACTGAAAGAATGAGAAACAAAACGAGAGTCAAAGAGGAGGAGGGGCAGTTTCTGGCAGCCCATCCTCTGCCTCTGCTGCCATGGCAGAGTCAAACAGACTCAGCCCTAATGGGGGGCACCGGGAGGGCAGCGAGGGCTGGAAGAAATGGAAGGCAGAGGGTCTGTTCTGGTGAAGAATATAGCGCCTGTACTCGCCACTAAATCAGCGTTGTTCAGAGGCTTGGACTTTGCCAGTAACGTGAAGAAACAGCAGTGGCAGCTGCACCCAGCTCGGTGCCTGCTGTCAGAGAGGAGGCTTTTGTCTGTGGCGCCGGCAGCCCAGTGGACAGCGTAGGGTGGCATGGACTGGAATGTCACATTATTGTCTTCTTCTGACAGTGACTGGATCAAAATGAGGCACGCTGTGGGGGCAATTAAGAGAAACATTATGTGTGTCTGTGTGCGTGTACATATAATGCATGTGTTGCCAAACGTAGCTAGAACAGACCGACAGGCTTATATTTTTTTCCTTTTTAAAAGCTAAAAATATTGTACCCGCCGTCCCGAGTGTAAAATCACTACAGCTACATTGTCACTAATTACTAAAGTTGCAGAGACAACGGCATTTACACGTGTCCTGAGTGATCAGAAGTGTCCAGCTCTAACGCCAGGTGTGATCACACTCAGGACTGATGCGAACTCTCAGACCACATTCGAAGTCTGAGACGCATATGTCCACATTGTGTCGCCTACTCAGCTGTCCATGTAAGTCGACCAAATCGTGTTCACATCTGAAAATTTCGATATTAAGGGTGCTTCATATGTGTCGTGCCACCCACATCCTCTTCACGGAGAAAGAGACTGGGTCTGTCATGTTATTGTTTCCGCCCATTAAAGTGTACGACAGGTGTTATTTTATATGTTCATTATTAGTTTATTAATTGAAGCCCCATACGGGCACACAGCTGCTACACATGATCTACTAGTCTACAGGAGGTGGCATCAGGACTGGAGGTGGCATCAAACTGGAGAAGCTTGTAAGGAAAGCCAGCTCCGTGGTGGGGATGAAACTGGACAATGTGGAGGCGGTGAGAGGGAAGCGTAAAGCCATCATGGACAAGCTCTCTAGTCTAAGCTGAGTTGAGGTAGATCACAAGCTCCTTCAGCCCCAGACTCATCCAGCCTCAAAACACTTGAGGGCTTGTTGATTATCCATCAACTCCACGATGACACAGCACACAGTACCTCCAACATCACAAACAAACACAGTCATAGTTCCATTGTCGTACCACAGATGTATACAGCATATTT
>JAPQRN010000015.1:6397757-6413807 GCA_037367275.1 Coranthus polyacanthus
GCACACAGTACCTCCAACATCACAAACAAACACAGTCATAGTTCCATTGTCGTACCACAGATGTATACAGCATATTTCCAAAGTTCAAAAGTTTATCTGTAGATGAATTTTCACTTTTTCATCATTTCTTGAGAAAATAGATCCATATGTTTTAAAGATTGTTCTTATTAATTAAAAATTGTGCTGAAATCAAAACCCATTTTCCTTTTTTTGGTGGAGTTGTTATTTGCAAACAGTTGAATATCCCCCACCCTCTGCAAAAAATGTGTCCGCCATCCTTTTGTCCACTGTGGGCTTTTTATTTTAGGGGATGTTAACTCTGGTCCAGACTCAAACATAGTAGATGACGGTGATGCACCTTGACGCAACACGGTGGCATAATGTGTTGTGTGATAATTATGAATGTTATATTCCATTTGTGCCATTAGATCCTCCTAAATCCCACCCAGTCTTACACACTGGACCGTCCAAAGAGAGGACTTTTCGGCCAGTCCTCACCTTCACATGGACCTTCAAGGGGAACCCGTTGTCACTCCCAAATCCTCACATACTGCCTCTAGGACATGAGCGTCTGTTTACGTCTGTTTTCAACACACATGGTACCCCTGCAGTGTCAATTTTTTCGACGTGCGAGGTACCAGGAGGAAGTGAATACAAGTCCTTAGACGTCGGAAATTGACGACGTCAGGTGACGCTGTGAAAGGCAACGTATGTAACATTTTTGGCTTGTGTTTGTAAAAAGACCTGTTCAAACTTGGCTCCTCCTCTCCACAAGGAGAGAGAGCAGCATTGTGAGACAAAAAGCCATGAAATAGAAAAATAAAAAAAGTGTTGTTTCCTGATTCTGTCACACACAATAACACGCTCATATCTTCGCAGTGGAATGGGAATGTTCCAGAGGCAGCCGTAGCACACGCTTCCTTCTGCTGTGTGTGTCGTCGACAGGTCTGTTGGAGGCGACAGGCTGAAAGGTCTGCGTTTATGTGTGCTTTGCCCAGAGTTTTGTCTCTCAGGCAATAGGACTGTGCAGTAAGTGAGAAGAGTAGTTACGAGGAGACCAGAGCAAAGATCCTCTATTTACCGGAGTCGCTTCGTCTTTATGTTGTTCTGCCTGCACACGTTGCGTGATGCCGTTACTGGCTGGAGATACGAACACAGTGACAAAGTCCACGCCCCTGTCATCGTCCCGTATACAGCAAAACAAGAGGAAAGTAGAAAATCCAGGCGGAGGGCGGAGACCAGAATTCACGACCATTTCATGCTGTGTTTATTTGTGCGTTTTCTCTCTTTGTTTCTTATTTTAACCATTCCCCCGACTCTTTTCCCTAACCCTGACCCCTACCCCACTATCGCCCTGGCGGTTCCCCACGCATCGAAATGCGATGCCCCGACCGAGCGGCAATATGTGACGAGTCGGGAGTGAGAATGTGTGGTCAAAGGTGTGAGACTTGGCTTTGGAGTTCGGTTGTGGTTCGATGGTAAGGGGCTGGGGAAGGCATTATGTCAATGAGTGTCCTCACAAAGATAGTGAGACGCTGCTGTGTGTCTGTGTGTGTGCATGAGTTTAACAGGCAGGTGGTAATGAGGCAGACTGTGCTGCGCTGCCTTCTATAATGAGGTGGCAGGCAGCGAGGGTAGGGCCAATGCCACTAATGGGCCCCTATAGCCTCTAATAAGCAGTAATTATAGTGTGTGTTTACCAAGTGGCTCCAACACGGTTGAAAAGGTTACCTTCACACATAGCTACTCCACTGTTGGCCCTCCCACCCAGGGACACTAAGTGACAACACCAGAAAGTGCTTTGTGTGCTTGACTTGTATTGGAATTAGCATGTATGCTAATTTCCGGGCTGGAGGAAATATTAGTGAGTCTGTGATATTCTACAACGAGGGTGTATTGTCATATTTTTAAGTCATGGCCCCCCCCCCCCTAAGCTCCTGTATTATTTTAAATGTACAGTATTTTCCCATTAGAGGCACTTTTATTGACTAATTAATTAATTAGTCAAAAGATTTTGACGATAATGTAAAGCCTTTGGAAATCCAAACACACAGGAAACTTCTGTGTAATTTATGGTTTTATTTACGTAAGAGAAAACATCAGAAAGTATTTGAAATATTACGTTTTTTTAAAACATGATATTGGGTTTGAAGTGGGCGTGGTTTTGCTCATTCCACAACCAATCATTAAAAAATCCCACTGATGGTAGCTAACTATAGCTAATGTAATGTTATATAATGAACGGTCTTATTATTAGACTGTATTTAAGGTAATCTAACTACTGAACATACTTTGCTAAAACCTGGCGTAGCTAAAGTTACTAAACCGTGACCTGTCACATCTACACAGTCTGACGGTCTCAAACAGCTGGTTTTGAACTGGGTTTTGCAATAGTCATGAATGTCTATTGTGAGTTTTCAGTCAGACTTTTTGTGTTTGCTTAGTGAGACACTCACCTTTGATATCATGTGCATTTTTACACAAATTTCCAGAGGCTTTAAGTGTTTAGGTTTTTTTTTCTAGCTTTCACTCTCTGCAGCCTCTTGAGCGGGAAGATTTGATGCTTTCCTTCCTCATATCTGATAGGAAACTAAAGATGCTGATAGATTTAAATAGATTTACTCGAGCCGTCAGAGGACGGAGGTGGTACTTGTTACTTATGTTGACAGCTGAGTAGAGTGGAGTACTTTCTTGAATAGGTTACTGGAACAATATTGAATGGTTTTCTTGTTCTGCTCATGACAGACAACATGGACGGATGACAAATTAGCAAAAGGCTCTGGAAACTCAAAACAAGTTCATGTTTTTTTGGAGCGTCCACTTGTGTCTCACAGCTAAATAGCAAAAGGCACCGTTCCAACATATAACAATAAACTGTAGCAAGTTTGGTGAAAAAATATTGGATAGTTTTCCAGTTGTACTCCGGACGGACGGACTTGCTGATCGCTGTAAAAACAATGCTGTGTGGGTTCACTTTATGCGAGAGAAAAATGGAAAGAAAGACAAAAAAAGAGTCAGAAAGGCCTGGATATGCAGGCAGTGCAGTGACTGTGAGTTTTGCCTTCACTTAAAATGCATGTGAGGATGTGAGTTAACATGCAGAGCTGGTTTCACATTGTTATCAGACAAATCATCTGCTATAAATCATCAGAGGTGAAGTGGGCACACACGTCCAGCCCTGAATACAAAGATACGTACAACGTGTGTTTGTGAGAAGCAGCGACGGTCGATCGAACCGAGAAGTTGGACTCTGACTCTGACTCTGATCAGGTGCGTCGCGGTCATCAACCGACACATCAGGTGGTGTTTCCAAAGAACGGCGTCCTGCCGTTCGTCGTGACCCTCTCAGTCTTCGTCTCCCCTTTCGTTGCACTCTGACCTGTGCCCAACCTCTGACTGACCCTTCGAAGACACTCTGCATTTTGGGGAAGCCCTCTGAGTGACCTCATCCATCACAACGCCACCAGTCAGGCAGCAGGTTCACCCTCTGGCTGCTTCTGCATTGTCTCCATACGTCGCTCTCAATCTCTCATTCCGCTCCTTTTCTCTCAGCACACCCTCGAAAACCCAGCGAGAGTTTGACTGGAGTAAAGCTGCCAAACCTGACAAATCAGTGCTGCTCTTTAACAAACAAATATGTTGAATAAAAGACCTTTCATCAGCGCCTCAAACCACTCATCGCTCAGTTCTACGGTCGGGCTTGGTCATCACTGAACGTGGAAACAGAGGAGATACTGGAACAACTTTCTGCCACCTCTACATGACAATGCTTCAATCACATGCTTCTTTCTAATCCCACAATGCCCAAACCTCCGTAAAAGTAAAAACTACGCTGTCACCTGCAGCAATCATCAAATCTGTGACGTTCAAGCTGCCGCTTTCAACATGAATACATTTCTTCTTGCTCATTTTGAGCAGCTAGTTTCACTACTGCTTTCAGAATTGTATCTGTGATTTACAAGCATCCGTTAGTTGTGGGACACTTTGGGAATAACTCTGGGAGAAGGGGCCTCAGGTCTTAATGCTCTTGTGTGTGAAAGTGAAAATTCCTTTCGCCTCTTTCCAAACTCTGGCGGAAAGCCTTTTAAGAAGAGTGGATGTTGTTATGGCAACAACAGATGAACAACCATGAGTCTGTAATCCACTTCTGTGTAATGTAGTTATCTTTTACTTACTGTGTGTCCCTGTAAGTAGTGCTTTGTGTTCACTTATACAGAAAATGACCCAAACAAAAAATAACACGATCACGGTCCTGGGTCGGACAGATTAATGGTTAATGAGTGAAAAGAGACGATCTTAAATGTTTCACTGTATGATATGAAGGAGACAGACTTTTACTGACCTAAAGAGAATGTGTGTAAAAGACATGGGAACGTATCCAGAGCAGATACCATCACTCGCTCATAAACACGACACCGTTTACTCTCTACTTTCAGATCTAATCCAACGTCAGCGGCGGAGTCTTTGCAGTCTTTCAGGGTGGTATCCGTCCGGCCGTTGGGCTCATCTTTGATGTGGAGATGAATGTGTTGGATAATGTTTGGTCCACTATCTCACTGGCTATTCACATGTTATGGGAAGAGAAAACCACCGAGAAACCGTCTCTAATCTGGTGCCCATGCTGGGTCAGGGCCATGGGCAACGTGTGTCTTTGTGTGTGCGTGCGCGTCGCGGTGGTAAAACTTCAGACCTTTATTCAACTTGGAGCAGCAGCAGAAAACGGTACAAACGTTGTCCTGTTTATGCCACTTCAACGACACATCCTTCACACAGTGTTCATTATCAGCCTTCAGAACCAATTATGATCCAAACACAAAACATAATGACGTATTTCTACAATAAATCGTTTGCAAAAGCACTGATTAAGATGCTTTTTTTCTGTTCATTCCAAAAGAACAGAGAGAATCAGAATGTGAGAAATCATCCAGCAGTGAATATATATATTATTAAATATTTATTTCACATGAATGGTTTTATTCATATCAATGAATAAAGTGACACTTAAACAAGACATAAAGATAGATTTTATATTATCATTACTTTTACAATGATTGAAATCTTCGTCAAAGCCCCTGAGCTGAATGTTTTTGTGTACAATTTATAAGATGATTTGTATCTTTAGAGAATCAAGTCACAATATTCAGAACAAATTAAAACAGTATCTCACTTTACATTTAGATCTCGTCAACAATTCAGACAAATTCAGTGGATTTTAAAACTATAAATAATTCACATATTTCTGCCTGTGTAAGTAATATAACATCTCCTTTTTACTTTAAACACACTTAAACATACTTTATTTACTTAAATTGTGCCTCATGATCGGCGATGCTTGCTGAAAAAGTCATTCATTCATCGAACGAGAGCTCGGTTTTTTGTTCTTTTTTTGTACCCGTAGCATCCATAGAGATGCATCATGTTCGATAAAGCGTTCATTCGTTTGCATGTAAAACCCAACTGGTAAAATAAGCGTACTGAATGAAAAAAATGGCAACGAGTGAGGAAGACGGATCGACACAGTCACAGATGGCCGTAGGTTGAGTTACAGAAATGTTTTCCACGTCCTTACTTACATTTCTAAGGAAAAAAAAGGTTGCATGTGTGTTGTTATCACTTAGCCCATCGCTGTTTTTCCATGACAATGAAAACAAATCCTGCTTACACTCATTTCTGTTTTCTCTCAGACTCTGTATGTGTGAGACAAAGCCTCCCTCTGTCCTCACTCTATTAAAGGCTTGATCTCTGCCTCTGTTGAATATGTTAATCCATCTGGTGGTCGCCCCTGCTCTTTCTCTCTGCCCACGAGACCCCCGCTGCCCCGCGCTCCCTTCTCCCAAGTAGAGGAAAGGGGGATCTGGGATACTTCAGCGGAGGCTCGGTGGGCAAGGACTTCATCCCGGGGTTGATTATGTGCAGAGGGGAGAAGAGGGAGAAGGAGAGGTGCAGGGCGTAATCCTATTGACCGCCCCCGTCCCATATGGTTAACGCATCGGCCTCTCCAGCGGTACAGTCGGTGGAGTGGCAGGGCCAGCTTGCCTCTCCAGTCAGGGCACATTTCAATAAAGCTTGTCGTCTCATGCTCTCATGTGCGATCACTGGTGTAGAAAACATGAGGATTGTTTTGTTCGCGGAGATTGGGGACTAAAGTGACATCGATTCAGAGGTCTTCCCCAGACTTTCAGACGGTTTAGGTGCAGACTGGGCTCCAGCGCTTTTACCAAGTATGTGGAAGTCTCAGGCACACATAAAAATGTAATTTCACATCATTTTGGACTGCATTATCACCAGATTTTTGTACTAAAAAATTGGAAAAGCTGAAGAAGGGGATAAATAACCACCATCCAAAAAGCTAATTTTACTTTTTGACTTAAATGGTTCCCAAAATGTCTTGGGTTTAAACCTTATAATGCAATGCATTCGAGCACAGATTGCACATTGTTTTTTATTTATTTGTCTGTTTTCATCCCTGTATATTCGAGCTTTAGACCTTAAACAATAGACCTTATAACGTTAAAACCAGGAAAGTCAGAGTAAAATCAATTTTAGAAATTATACTTTTTTGGCATCGTTGGGGAAAAAATCCATAAATACATATCGGCTCTCAAGTGGTCTGAGAAGAAACAAGATGTGAAATATGTGACAGCTTTATTTACCGATCACTGCTCGGATTCCATCAGACTCTACTCCGTGGATCGTCACAGAAGCAACGCGGCAGCTCCCGTAACCGTGATATTTTGGCCTCACTTTTCCACAACTGCATGAAACGGTGTCGTATCATCTCTCATGATATTCAGTCTTTTGAGTTGGACAGAGAGGAAGGAGCTGCAGAAACAAGGTGTTCATCATCTACATCAACTGTAAGTTACCTGTAATTGATGTGATCTACATATTTGTCAATCACAAACATCAACAGTAATTCAAGTTACGCTGAGAAACTTGTATAGACACAGTACATGCATTTTTCTTTTTCTTTCCTTTCTTTTCTTGAACTGAAGTATGCATGAACTCCCCCTAGGGATTAATAAAGTTCATCTCAATCTGAATTCCAGATATTAGACATTAGCCGCCATCAGAGCCAAATTCTGCTGATACCGATAAGTTTGTAAAATGTCACTGATTAATCGGTCTAAGCGTTTTTACTTTCTTGAAATCCATTTTTTGCTGTGTAAAGTGTGTGAATATTACACAGATGATGGGGATGTCGTTGCTTAGGGTTAGGGTAATCCAGACCCTGAATCGTGGAACCTGTGCATGTCGCTGGGGGGGGGTCTGGCGTTGTGTCAGCGGCAGCCTGAACGCCTGTTCAGTTCTGGTGGAGGTGTGGGAGCCCGCAGGGGGGCTTTTTGTCCAAGGACCACTGTTACAATCCACGATGGCCATTCAGACCCAGCCATGTCAATTGGCATATGGTTGATCCTCCCCCAATGGGTTCATGTAAGCAGAAAATGCTGCCTTTCACGGACCTGCATTCTCCATCAAGCCAGTGAGATTAAGATGTAATGTTGCTCCCCCCTTCACAACAGGGGGTGAGTGGAAGTGACGGGGAGAGGGGGACAATTTAACACATGAGGCTGCAGAAGACGCCCTGAGGGCAGAGGAGAGTGAGGCTGGAGCCCACGTTAAGATGACAGTATTAGTGTCACGTTTCGATTTCTTTTTCATGTCAAACAAATATATCTTGTATAAGCGAGCCGTGCATGTTCAGCTTTTTTTGTCCAACTGGGAGCCAAATTGTGAAACAACAAATGCACAAAATTCGCAGACACAAAATACCACAGATCATGTTAAAAAGGATTCTGAACTCCTGTCGACTGCGACCGTGACTTGGTTAAAGTTTGGTTACGTTTAAGCCCAAAAACAACTTTTTTTACAGTTGCGAAAAGGACAGGAAAGGACAAAAAATAAATGTACAAAAACAAACAGCTTTAGACACGGGACACGGACACAGATCTCCTGTGTTGAAGTCTGCAGAGTTTGATATTCCGTCATAACCTCTAGCTATGAATGACTCATTTTAAGGTGACAAAAATACAATGATTCTTATTTTCAGGTGATTACAGACTACTGAAAACCTCATTCTGATTATTAAATTACATTTCTGCAATTAGATCCCCCTAAAATAAAAACTAAATGCTACAAACTGGACCTTTAAGGTTAAAATAAGTAACTTGTTGGGGTTTGAGGACCATGTTCATGGTTAAAAGTAACAACATACAGTATACTTTAGGTTTGAAATGGGAGATGAACAGTGGTTTCCTGTGTCGACGTCCAAAGCCATTGAGTAGCACAATAAAATCTAACTTTCTGCTAATTTCAGCTGCGTGCTAAATGTGCTACATACAAAATGAATGTGAAGCTAAATTGGCCAAATTAGTTTAATAACACAAATGAACTATACGCCAGGCTACTACTGATATTAAAGGAGTTAGCTAAGTTGTGCTAGACCAGGTTCAGAATCCACTGAGGGTCTTGTTAGTTTATGTCATCTGTGAGTGACCTGTCAATCACACCTGTCAATCAACGTCCACGTGTCCCCAGGGACGGACGGGGACATGAAAGCAGCCGTGGATTCAGACCCAGAGCAGCAACACAACCAGCATGTGAACACAATGCAGTCACTAGTCACGGTAAGAATGAAAACACTTCATGTTTCCGACTGGTTATACAGCATTTCGTTTCTTTATTTCTACTTAGTTAGTTGTTGCTCTGTAGGCCGTGCTAACGTTGCTATCGCTACCTCCTGAAGACGTGTAAAACGTATTCATACACATGGAGCCCGTCAATCTGCATGAGCCTCCTTTGCTCAAATGATTTCCAGTGCTTGTCGTAATCAAAGTAAACACAGAAACCCCGCAGCTGCTATTATGTCTTAATGTAAAGAAACAGTACATGTGGGGCGACTTGCAGGTTGTCCTGATCCTGGTTTACACCTGCTGCTTATTATTACAGACACACTTCACGTCCACGAACCGGTCACATTGAAATACATGAAACACCTCGTTTCTATTTTTCAGTGCGTGTCTCTAATGCTTCCCACCGTTATGAGAATAGTCAGTACGCCTCATAACCCAAACCTCCGAACTCAACCGTGACCTTTCGGACGCGCCTACACACACATTTATACACATACGCACCCACTTGTTACGCGCCTGTCAAATTCATGTGCTTCTAACGTGGAGAATGGACACGCCCTCATCTAGTCGGAGCAAAACTCTCCCTTTCTCCGTCGGCCTCTCTCCCCTTTTCCTTCCTCAGTCTCTTCATCTCTTCAACCCCCACCCACGAGTCCCACCAACCTTTGCTTCCTGTCTTTTGATATTGTGGACATCTCACTCATGCCACCAATTAGCGACATAATAGGCCAGCGGGTTGTTGCCTGCTGACTGCCTGGACCTCGCTGATCCACTGCGGAAACAGGGAAACAGGACAGATGTGAAGACAAGAGGCCGGATTTATGAGGGAGTCAGGGAGAAAAGGTGCAGTAGAACAGCACAGAAAATGCCTTTCCTACTAAGTACGTTATCTTGACCTTTACGTGAAACCTCCTGAGGTCGTTTCAAATGGTTCCCACTTAAACAAAGCAAAGTAATTTCAGCTCTAACCACCTTTCAACCACAGTATGTGACCACTTCATACACACAAACGTTTCCCTCAGAAATGACACCACTCACACGTTTTGTTTCAACAAAACAACTAAATGTCGATACTGAAGATGAATACGAATCAGCTGGTTTTGTTGACAGCATTATTCACCTTTTTATGGTTAGATTTAGGTTCTGAAAGCACTCGGTTATGGTTTAATACAGACTCACAAAGAAGTGAACAAAACGGCAATGTGTTCCTAAACCTAACTAATGCACTTTTATTGCCTAAAAATAAAAGCACCTACAGAAGTCGGGATGCAAACCCCAGACGCGACAAAGTCCTGGATTTTCTCCACCCGCGATACACCTGAGACACAAAATGTACAAGGAGCTGCGTGACAACCTTAGTTTGAAATGTGTTTACTTATTAACCAAAAATGTTAGAATTATTCTGCTGAAGGACACAGATGCACAGATGGACATGAAACCACCGAAGATCATGAGAAGAACACGTGTGTCTAGGATAAGACAAGACAAGGATGTGACAATAAATACCAACATCTGGACACAGTAATAAATAATACAACAACACTAAGGAAGGAAACTGACGACAGGTGGCGAAGGTGTTAAAAGAATACAAAGATATCGCACGTGGATGTAAAACAGGTACATGAAAGCATAAAAAGTGCAAAACAATCTTGGACAGAGGGAGAAAGGAAAGCTCAAACCAGTCTTTTTTTGGTTGTTGTTGTTTCATTTGAAGTCCACGTACCATCTCCCTAAACGTAACAGTTCATATTCTGAAGGTAGAAAGTGCAAATCGGTGTTTTTTGTGCTTGTGTATATGGAGCGTTGCTGTTTTTATCAGACTTTTGCGTGTGTAGGTTCACATCATCTCCAAACTGAAGAGGTCTACGTTATGTAGGTTAATACCCAGTGCAGTGAAACAGCTTATTGGGACCGACCACACCTCTGACGGCGTGTCTGGCTGCGCTTCAGTTACCGTCTGTTTGGATCGTCGTCAGTGTTATTAGCTTTCTTCACAGTCGGTGAAGATTTTAAGAGTTCATCTTTTTCTGGATTTTACTTCCAATGTAGAGTTTTATGCCCCGTCTAAAGGTTTGCATTATTATTGTAATATATTGTACTCACTCACACTCGTCTCAGTCTCCAACGGCAACTAGTGTGTCATTAAAAGAGGCCATTGTTGCTGATTAATTAATGAGCATTTTTTTTGTTCATGCTAAACTGGGATTAGCATATTCATAAGGGCAGCCATCTTTCAGACAGCTTTGAGCGAATCTGGCGGGTCTGTTTTCTCACTGTGTTCTTGTTTGTGCCCATACATAACCCTGTTTGTTGACCCGAGTCCTACCCCATTAGCTCCCATGATCCTCCGTGTCACAGACGCAGAGATTGAAATGCAACGGGAGAGAGCAAGAGAGACGCAGAGGGAGAGAGAGAGGGAGAAGCGAGACACATACGGCGCCCATTTTCACACTCCAGCGAGCAGCCCTACATGACCCACACACCGGATTACCCAGGGTTACAAACTGATTACCATGTACCTCGACAAGGACGGCCTTCAGATTTGACCTTCAAGAGTAGAATGTTTATATCCTACTTGTCCTGGGACCGAGCACTGCTACGTTGAGGTTGTTGAGATAATAGCCTTTAATACAGATACACGATTTATTAATAGCGCGTGTTTTACATTTGCATTACGTGCTGTTACTGATGCGATGAACGTATTGCTGCAGATCCTAACGTGTCCCTCAAAATCATCTCCTCTGTTCACGTCTTGTCACTTTGCGGATTAGTTTAACATTCACAGCTGTCTTTCATTATTTATGTTCTACATTTACAGATTGTGATCTTTTACATGAAAACGTCAGCGTTGTTACAGTTGACTCACCCTTTGAAACTGTAATAAGTAATGCAACTATTTTAATTACCTCATAAAAGTGATGTAACTGATGATTTCTTTTTGAACACAACACAGATTAATGTCAGACTTGTATCAAACGCTCTTTGATTGATGTAAGTCCAGTTACGGTTGGAACGTTTGGACTTCAACGCACAACCACCAAAACAAATCACAAGTATGTAGATGATGTTCTGCATTCCTGTCTGGTGGAAAGGCCACCCGGCGGCCGGTCGTAGCCGGACTCACGTTACTTAGGGGAACGTGCATTGATCTGATTGGCAGACGAGAGGCGGTGCAAATTAAAACAAGGGAACCAGTCAAAAACAACACTCAAAACATGAGTGCATTCTGTCTAATGAATGGAGCTCGTCTAGACGTGGAGACCACCCCCTGTAACTCCTACTCCTGAGAAAAGATGCAAAGCAACATTCATCAACATTCTGATTAGTAAGTACAATTTAATTACACATTTCTTCTTAGTAACTGTAACGGATAACAATGACATTTATTTTGCAATAATTCAGTTTAATGAGGCTACTTAGGAACTGTGTTAAATGTAACTACTGACCGACCAGCACCGGCCAACAAGAGCAGAAAACCTTCATCATATCAAATCTACTGTATTGGCCACAAACACAGCCGAATTTCCAGAAATAAGACTTTGATATGCGCAGTGTATCTCCCTATGGTACACGTCACAAGTCATTAAACACAGGTTATACAGGAGCTGTGCAATGCAAAGCCAGTTCTAATTGATATTTAATGATGGTTTACACTCCATAGAACTGCTATAGGGGTTCAAGAAGAAAAAAAATGTTTTCAATCACAATGTAACAGTAACTTTTACTTGTGTGTGTTGTTTGTATCATAATTAGATCATTACTGTGTTCTTGTTCGGTTAATGATGCAGAGGCGTTGGCCGCTGGCAGCCTGATGGGACAGTAAAAGGCCAAATTTGAATGACTTATTTTTTTCTCTGTCCCATCTCCGCCCCATCTCTCATCTCATCTGATCACTGAGCCGCGGCGCTGCCTTATTAGCGACGTCCATCTAACTTCGCCCTGACCTGTCATTTGGAAGTCTGGAGACGCACACTCACTCTGCTCATATATACATACACGAAAGACACGCACACGCGCACGCCGGGCCGCAGACGTGGGAAATGCACACACTTGTCCACACGCAGACTGACACACTCCCCTATTCACCAGCAATTTGTTGCCTGTGACATCACATAGTGTGTTAGAGCCGCACTGGCACCGGGCTGCAGCTTCGTTAACTTTCCTCTTTAATGAGCAGTTTAATTGAGCTGTCTAGCAGGCCACCTGTCGGCCCGCAGCCTCATTACCATACTAATGGACTGGGATTGTTGCTGCTGTGACAGCCCAAGCTGCACGGCCTTAACAGGCACCGAGAAGAGGGAGACAGAGAGAGAAGCTTAGTGGGGAAAAGTCGACCTGATGCCAGTCAGGAAGAAAGGGGTTTCCAGAGAGCAGGAGACGAAAAAGTGCCAAGACAAGAATGACTTTTAACTATTCATGTGGCCCATAATATTAAACTAAAGCTACTTCCCTGACCTAAACCAAAAGGTTAGCCTACAGCCTGATCCTGAACAGAACGAGCCGAGAACGTTGCGCTTATGGAGCAGTAGCTGTAAGAATTTGTCTGATGTTATTGTTCCACAGAAGCAAATCAAATTGTGAAACTGACATCTCGTCTAAGTGCCTTGAAAAACCCAGAGCCTCTGTAAATCCAAGCTGCAGCCCATGAGAAAACAGAATAAATGGCGTCTGAAAAGCTTCACACTTTCACATCACGTACGGAACCGTGATTGGCTCCGTCGCTGCTGTGGCATGGAGACATGAACATTAAAGGCACAAAAAAAAAGTTCTTTTACATGCAGACCACTTAAAATCCCAATGCTTGTTAAAGCCTCTGGAAATAATAAAAATGCATATATGATATTAAAGTTGGGTGTCTCATTGAGCATCTGCAAAAGTTCAAAAACGGCTCCTTCTAATGTTAGCTACACAGTAACGTAGGATAAATGTGTTAGCGAAATCCAAAAGTTAACCTTACATTCAGTGTAATAATATGCTAATAAGTCAGGTACATATAACATACAGGCTGTAACTTAACTGTATCTGTAACTGTTGTTAACAGTGTGTGTGGGACCAGGGTGGGACAACGGAGGAGGGTTTTTTATGTGACACTGTGTGATAAATCTTCAGTCAAACCCATTAGTAGGACGTTATGAAAACTTACATCTCAATATTGGGCCTAGATAAGACCCTAAATGACAAGGTTTCCAGAGGCGTTAATTCAGTAAACTATTGATGAACAGATTATGATGACATGATCCGATTATGTTATGAACAGACACGATACGAACAGTTCATGACGTAAAGACTGTAAATTCAGTCACATGCGTTAGCAGACAACCCCCGGACTGCGGTTTGCAGCTTTGGAAACACGATAACCAAACGCTGGGTCTTGTACTTCCACTGACTACCTTCAAATGACCGAGAAGGACGTGAAATGATCCTTTAGGATTCACCTGTGACGTTACCATCTTCCAGCGGGAACATTTAAAACTCCCAACTCAATCCCAAAGGGGGCCCAAAAAAAAAAAGCTCTTTTCTGCGGTAGTGTGTTGCTCAGTGAGTTGATGTGCACTAATGTGACAGGAGAAAGCTGGCATGAGGAGATCCCGGCACAATGGAGGGAAAGGCACCACACTGGGCCTGTTACTTTGCTCTTTTCCAGGCTCATATAGCAGAGACAACAAGCTGAGTGAAAGTCAGGGCGAACAGAGGCTGTGTCAAGACTTCAGCAAAATAACATGAGCTTTTATTGTGTCCTCCTGCCGCACGTTCTGCACACAAGCCCTGCAGGAAACGCTGAGTAACGTCTACAGTATTTAATGTCAGCCTATAAAGAACGTATCGCATTTATATTCGGTTGACATACTAAAAAGATTAGCTCAAGCTGTTACCGGTGTTGAGCCTACCAACTAGTGTCTGACATTTCAGTTGTTCTTACGTCTAATTATTCAGCTTAATTTGTTTTGATTAAGGGATTCCAGGGACTCCTGCACGAGGACAGAAAAAGATGAAGTAGACAGAAAAGCTGTGGAGACTGAATGGGGGGAAAAAAGAGGCCAAATAGGGTGTTCGCACGTGAAAGGTGGCCATGGGGATGATGGACAGACTGAGGAGAAGGGAGGTGGGGGTCCGGTCGCAACAGCGGAGCAATATGCATTCAAGAATCCAGTGAATACACCCCAACTCTAAACACCCACATGCTAATGACGGCCACCATTTAAAGTGTCAAATTCACAATTCCCTATGTTCACATCTTTCTTCCCTCTTTATTTCTCTCTCCTCCCCTGGGCTAATTGCTCCGTCCCCTCCCTTTTTGACAGAGAGGCTTGTTGGTCTGAATTAAAGCCCATATTGTGGCGTGCCGGTCCAACCTGGGACTCTTAATCCAGGCCCGCATGCACGTGCAAACACACACGGCGCTAAACAATCACCGGACCACCTTCTACATGTCTCCGGCCGCGTCCACGCTGCTCGACGTGAACTCCGAACAGGCGCGTTACATGTGGTCCTGTCAACGTTTCTGCTTTTTCAGATGAGTTGCGGACAGATTTGGTCTCACAGAATTACAGAAAAACTGTTATATGGCCTTAGTCGGCGCTCACCAGAACATTTTTGGTCTGCACTCGATCGTCTCATGATCACAAAACACTTACATAGCTGACAAAAGATCAGTAAACTGCTCTTATTGTATTTACCTCCCCGCAAAGGAAATACACAAAATACACCTGAAATATGAAATCAACAAACTGAAGGGTATTCGATTAAAAACAATGGGTCTGCTCTGAACTACTTTACACACTATAGGCTTATTAAACAAGAGAGGATTTTGGCCCTGACCCTGAATATCCTCCTCAGTTCCCACAGTCTCCCTCTCTGCTGCTAAATAACTCCTTTAAACTGTCGGGAACTGTCAAGTTCCTGTTTCCTTCCCACATCCACTCCTGTCAGTTTATCCAGCATGAAATGAAACTAACAATGCCAAACACAGAAAGCCTTAAAATAGTGATAATCACACGTTTGTTTTTTTTCCACTTAAAGCTGCAGGACCCAGGAAAAACCACCAAGAATGTAAAAAGTACCCACCTTGATTCTGTAGCTCCTTTCTTCTCTGTCCAAATCTAAATGTAAAGATAGACGACCTGACGCCTTTTCACGCCGCGGTGGAAAAGTGAAGCTGTCATGTTGCTTCTGCGTCGAGCTAAAGAGAGGAGCAGTAGAGTCACGTGTGATGGAATCTGAACGGTGGTCGGTACAGCTGCCCATCACCCCTACTTCTCTGAAAAGACCACTTTACTTACAATTTGCTGATGGGTAACTATGGAATTTTTACCCAAAAAATTACACTGAAGCTTTAACAGGTTACGAAAAATATGATGTAGACAAAGACTGCGGTGGACGAGGAAGCGTGACGTCACCCAGTTTGTGATTGGGCCAC
>JAPQRN010000015.1:6480669-6492348 GCA_037367275.1 Coranthus polyacanthus
CACACGCACGCACCGCCGCGCACATCCCAGCGCGCCGCGGCGGGGGTACGCGCGGCGCACGTTCACCGTCTCTGTCCCAAACTTTACACAAAAAAACACAAGAATGAACAACTCTGACCTATGGTTTGTTTCAGTTTAACTGTTTATCCGCCACATTACCGGCCCTCACTGTTCACACTGTAAAAGATCTGGAAACTGATCAATTAAAAGTAAGAATTTAAACAAATCAAAGGAATTTCACGAGAAAAGTCAGGAATGTATTTAGATTTAGCTGATTTAGATTAATGATTAATTTAGATTTTAGATCTACTAAACCTCTGGGTAACATTTAGTTCGATTTACTTTGCATTTTTCAAGAATTTCAAATCTATTCAATAATATCATGTGCCACAGTTTTATCTCCACTCTCCTCCATAACATCTCATTGGTCACAAGATTTACGTAAATGGCATTAATAGTTCACAAAAATAATAATAATAATAATAGATTTGAAACGCAAGGTACAAAACAAGGTACTCAAAGACGTTAAATGTGATGCAAAAACATAAAACAAGTACAAAATGTAGAGGTTATTATAGAAGTTCAGATTTAACAGGAGCCAGGTGTGAAAAAATGAGCGAAAGACATGGAAACAGCAACTTTTTAATCATCATCACGTCATTAAACTGAACAAAGACTGCCTTTCCTCTACATAAGTCATTGGTTGTGGTGATTTCTCGTTAGTCATCCATCGCTGTGGACGTGGACATGACTCATCACGTGCAACGCCAAACAGCTGATCATCAAATACATGATAATAAAACATAATAAACAACTGGGACTAAATTCAGACAACATGTCGACGGTGTTTTGTACAGAACAGACTTCCTCTTGTCCTTTTCTGTGTTTTACGTCCGTTACCGACGTTGGAGTGTGGACCAGAGTTATTATCCTCTTAAAGGGATAGTTTGGATTATTTCAAGTGGTGAGGTATTTATCCATGGTTAGTGTAGGGGATGGTGGTCGGCACGTCTCCGTTCAGGAGAAGCACACAGGAGTCACTGTAAAAAGACCCGCCTAAAGAAAACACTGTAGTTAAGAGTATTTTACCACCATTTCTTTTTGTACACCTTGTTCACCTGCAGGTTGAGGTCTTCCTGAGTCCACAGACCTCAGTGATAAAAGACGTGAAGGTCAGATGCTGCTCTTTTCATGACCATGTGTGATTTTTATAACATGGAGGTTTTACATGTGCTGTAACTCGTGAACGTCTAGATTTTAACGTCTATTCATGTAAACCGTTCTCGTCCAGTGGAAACTGACTCTTTACTCCATGAACAGAAGCTACAAATGTCAGATTCGAACTGTAAGTTACTACCACCAAAACGCTGAGTGACACCATGAAGATTAATGAAAAAATACTGAATGATTATTTGTGGAGTATTCCCGTCCATTGTGAAAAACTGTGTCTGTGAAATTAAAGATTTAAAGATAAACGAAACCTTTTGAAATAAAAACCACTGAATGAAATAAATCTGCAGTAAATCCTGACATTCTGAAAATAAACAACAAAAGAGATTTAAAGTGGGATTAAATAACACATCACAGTCACATTAAGCTATTCCACTGTATTTATCCATAAACGTATTCATTTCATGTCTTTTTTGAATGTATTTAATGATGTGGGCGCTTAGATGCGAATGGAAACGAAGGTTGCAAACAATAAAAAAAGAGAGACCATGTTTAGCAAAACCTGCTCAGTTCTGAGCAATTACAAAAACACAGCCTTTTCCATATTTGTCATCGTCAGCTCTTGACGAGTCTTTCAATGCTGCTAAAGTAAGTGGAACAGAATAAACGAAGAGACGTTTGTCACTTTTTTGGAGAAAGTATTTTACCCCCACGACACACGTTTCCAGCTGACCTTTACCTTGCACTTGTTGTAGTCGCCGCAGTCACAACATATAGACTAATCTGACCGTAACAATTAAAGAATTCCTTGTAATTAATTCTAGTATGACCTGTAATTCACCTACAGTCAGTCTGCTGCGGCGTGATCTACCCTCAACCGTCCCTCCTAATTGGGAACTTGACAGTCAGCAAAATAAATTGTGGGCATTTTTTCCCATGAAGGAGAGAAGATGATTGGTAGCCATCAGGTATTTGGCTGCTTTGTCTAAAGGGGGATTCCGGCCATTACTGGACTTGACTAATTAGTGGAGCCGGCTTGGCTTCATTAAGCGACATTCTTTAAAACCCAACGCCCCGACTCCGTATGGAGGAATTTGGAATTTTAAGGACTGGGATGGAGGAGATGAGATGTCACGGTAACTAACCAAAGACAATGGTTGCGGCTTTTATCTTGGCGGTAGTGAGGCCTTTGGAGAAACACAATGTTAGTGGTTCATATTTGTGAAGAAGCAATAATGATTTGTGCTCTCTGTTTCTGATTCCTGGACCGACTGCAAAGCAAGCTGCCGCTGCACAGAGGGTCAGGAGGGAGGGCAACTTACTCGCAAGAGTTACTCACTCAGCAGCGTGGACCTGACGAGACCTGCACACCACACATAATCACACTTGAGTCACTCTGCGCAGGTCATTATATGCACTTGGCATTGCATTATTCGAACATGCTAATATTAACCACGCAGTCACTCTCAGTGCCTCTTAAGCCGCCGGTTTACCCCACCGTTTGGTCCACCGCCTCCTGGTTTCAGGCAGGCCACGATGAAGTAGCGACAACCAGTTTGTACCAGGTTACAACCACTACGACCTGACAGGAGACCGAAAGGGCAGCCAGACATGCATTACGTTCAGACTAGAAAGGAAAATTAAAGCTACAAGCAGCGATGATCAGGCCCTCGCACCTTTGTCGTGACGGCGATGCAGTCAAGGGGTTTCAAAGCCGCAGTGCTTGACAGTTTTCTGGTGTCAAAAAATCCCCCTTCTCTGGACTCTTTTCAGAGAATCTACCCCGTGACTGAAGGTTTTGTCTGCTCATAGGTGTTTCCAGACAGGTAGGGGGTTAAATATCCCTTGAAAATCCAGAATCTATGGGTGCGTTTCATGGACTTGGGCATCCCAGGTATGACTGGGTTTTTTGAAGCATCCTGTAAACCTCACTTTCTGATTTTAGAGACCTGGATAAGCCCTTACAACTTCTGGAGCAATGAGATTCTTGGCAGTTAAGATGGGAAAAGGCTGAGCTATTCAAGTAGTCTACAGTACTACCCTAAAGAAACATTACCTATGTGACCAAACATCAAAACAAAAGAATCTGATCTGATGCAGCAGCTTCACATTTTACAAAATCAACCTTAAACTAACCTTACATTCATTGTAAACATCACAGGCATGTCCGCCGACAGAAATCAGTCATCGTGTGAAGAACCAGATTCTCTGCGTTTCGTGTAAGTATTATGGACACTGATGGTTTTATAGGTGCAGTGTGTGATATTTAGTGGCATCTAGTGGCGAAGATGCAAATTGCAACGTACTAAATACCCCTCACCTCACCCTCCTCCACAGCGGACACTGAACATGTGGAAGGCTGTTGTTAGAGCTAGCGTTCTCGATCATATCGTACGTAACGAAAATATACAAAATATGATTTACTTTTATAGATTAAACCTAGCAGCGGTTTATTAAGTAGTTAGAATTCTGCCAATCTGCACCAGCTACAACAGCTTTATCCATTATATCAGTAAAGACAGTCAGTATATAATAAAGGAACGTCCAAGGGAGTCACTGTGCAAACTGAGATGCCTCCGACATGGACTATTATGGCTTATACACTGTACAGGAGCTAATTTCAAGTTCATTTGAATTTCCCAGATATCTTCATCGATCAGTGTCTGCATGTGTGACTCTGCGACGCCTCCGCCTTTCCCCACATGGCAGCAACTTAATCCCTAACTAGTGGAGACTTACCCCAGGCTCTCCGTTCAGACCACCAGTCCCCTCTCCACTCCGCGACCTCTGACCCTGCAGGATAAATGATAATGAACAGAGGAAGGAGGAAGAAGAAAAGGAGGAGGAGGAGGAGGTACGCAACATGGAGTAACCACAAACCACTCAAATTCTCCGTGGTTTTCTTGAGATGTGAGATGAAGGTGAAGGAAAAAAAAGAAAAAATTAAGATGAAAAAGCCAATAATAATAACAAAGGAGAAAAAAAAGAATCAAAAAAGAACTACAACCAAAGATGTTGAGCAAAAGAAATAAGAAGGACAGGGAGGGAATAAGAAGAAGAAGAATAAAAGAACGGCATGAACATGAAGATGCAGAAACAAACTATAAAACACAAAGGAAAATCAAAAGAACAAATGAATAAAACATTATAGAGAACATCATATGTGCAGAGTTTAAAGCTTACACATTGTGTTCTTCTAAAAGTTCTTTCAAGCATCTCTGTAAAGATGACTTTGCTGACTTATTCTGCGTCACCTCCATGCCCTACTTCCCCTGGGGTTCCTGGGTCCTCTGGGCAGGCAGGCGTGGAGGGATTAGAGGGGATGCTGGTGTGTGGGGCCGGGCCAGGCTGCAACAACGCCAGCAGCGCTGTGAGCCGGTGTCGCCAGAGCGATCTGCCAGGTACGCCACGGCGGATTAGAGCCACTAGTGCTGGCACTGGGAGAGGGGCGACGTGAGGGTACGTGTCCCTCATAGGCCTAACGTCGCCTGGGACATGAGCACGGGGAGAACCATGGGAAAAATGTCAGTGATGTGAAGAGTCGTGGGGAAATACCTCCAACGTTCTCTCCTGCAGCAGAGAAAGAAAGAAAGAACTAAAGCCTCAGTTTCAAGACTTGATCTTTGAGGCCTTTATGAATCTAGGTTAGTCATCTCTGAAGCAACCTTTACAATTGCTTTATGTTACAGTAGCACCATCTGCTGCTTTTTCCTACTGACTGACGGCATTTCTTCTTCTACATTCAAGTTGTTGAGACGACACAGCTGCTCCTACGATGAATCAAGTTCCCAGGCAACATTTCAGGCACCAGTCGGCTTCACTGAATGGATGGATTGATATACAGGCTGGTTTACTGTGTCACTTAATTCACTCCAGACCTGTTACAGTTAAAAAAAATACTGTATGTACCTAATTATATTAACTAAAACAAAAACAGTTTCTCTAAATGTCAATCAATGACCAGATGTGGCAAACATCCAGTTCACTTTAGATACTTGTGTTAATAAAAGACTCTGGATAAGTAGAAGTACTGATTCAACTGAGTCAAAAGTAGGTCTTTCAATGGCATTTTTATCTGTGCAATGATAACTGAATCTCCCATCATCATGACTTCAATCTTTTACAGTTCATTTCCAACACAACAGGCCTAAAAGTACTGAAGAAGCAAGTCGTTTAGATAGTATTCTGTTTTAAATGAAGCGTGATTTTAGTGATCATCTTACAAAGACTGTATCAGGAATATGTGCCAGAAATGCAAACTGAGAAATATAGCTTAGAAAGAAAAATAGAGCAGGTCTTTTCTATGTTTTCTGCTGAAAATCGCAGAAATGATTCGTGCTGGAAATGCACCCACATTTTAAAGACCGGGCTGTAGCACGGTGGTTGGCATCCTTCAGCATCTTCAGAGCCAATTTGGCCCAGAAGTGTAAAACTATATAGGCCACATAGCTGCCCTTTGAACCTTCAATATGAAACATGTGAATGTGATTACGTGAAGTTTGTGTTGGAGTCCGTTTCCTGCTGGTCACGTGTTGATGTCGGCTAGGCTAACTGAGCTAACAACTGTCTATATCTATAATAACAGCCTCTTCTATGTAGACGACTCGGGACGGGGTTTGTGTCAAAACCAAACACTATATAGTTAGTGTAACGAGGAAGAGCGGCTTTGTATTGAAGCCAGTAGTTCACGACTTTGACTGTCGCCATGTTGGATTTTTGGAGCGGGACGTGACCATATTTGGACAAAAGGGGCGGGACTACGGGAGCCCTGGGGGATCAGAGGTGAGCTAATGCTAAGCGAAGCGATGTGATTTATAATGAGCACTTCGTTGCCTCCAGTTTCTTTCAAAATTGTTCTGCCTGAAAAGTACAGCTACAGAATATGACCTTATCTAAAGTTGAATTCATTTTGTGTTTTGTGTCACGGCACTTGCTCCCAAATGGTAAACCTCGGTTAAAACAGGTTTGGTAGTGATTTATTATTGTTTAATGAGGATATTGTAGGTGAACTCAAAGGGTCGTCTTACACATGGATCTGTCATTTACTTGTACTGTATATAATAGACGAGGAGAGAACCTTGTCACGGGTCTGTGGTTCTTCACAAGCCTCACATGTTCTGATAACAGAGATGTCTTTTGTTATTCCTGTTGTTTGTCACCATCTACTGGACCAGTTTCCTCTGTAATTCAGTGGTTCTTGAACTTGAACATGACCTTGTTTCCTCATAACTTTTAAGGATTGATGTGTTCTGTTGCTTTTGCGTTGCACATCTTGAAACTATTTTGGCTTTGTTGCTGCACCAGAAGATTGCGGCGAGGGGTTTCTAGGTCTGCTAATGATTACAATCTGATTTTACTTTATTGTATGAGCTGTTTGGGGTTTTATGTCGTGAATGAAAAACAAGCTCACGTAATCAGTCTTTGCAGCCTTCGCGAGATTCATCATATTCATTTTCATACATTTTCCAACTAAAAATAAAAGAAGTAAATAATGGATTGATTTTTATGTCTTCATTGAACTTTGTTCTTTTTAAATGTTTGCTTTTAAGATGGTTTGAACATTAGATCATTCCAGACGGTTCAGTGGAGTTTATGTGCGTGATTTAATAAGTAAGTATGTCTATAATTATGCCATAATGTAAAATCTGTATTAGAAGATGTAGCTAGTTAGGAGTAACGATGGGTACCTTGAAACATAATCCTGTAGTATCTTATCAAATTAATGGAGGAATAACTTAAAGATGGACCAGATCACTTATTAAAGGGTCCAAATCAAACAAAAGAGACCACAATGACTCCTGGGAAAACATGAAACTCAGTACTTTTAGAGCCTTTTGTGGCAGCACCTAGTGGTCGTCAGCGGTATTACGACTTTAAGATACTTGTGCATTGGCTTCATTTGGTCACAACCTGAATAAAAATGAATATTTTAAGTACAGATTTTTTATTTCATTTAATTTTCCTTCCTGTACAAAGGTCTGGAATATTTCTGATGGATCAGGCTACGTTTGCGGGTGGAGTTTTGAGACTGTTTTCAGAGTCTCGGCTCCGCACAGATCCACAAACGTACAAGTTGTGGATCTGTTCAAGTGTGCTGCTGGTTGACGTGACTTGTCGGCGTCAAAATGTACACGTTACAACAGTTCACAATGTATCTTTGAGGTTGGGTTTTAGGGAAACACCACTTCTTTTGGGTCTCAAACTGAGAAAGTTTGGGAATTTCTGATCCAAACAAATTATTGTTAAAATTTAACCAAATACGGGTTTTACCAGATAGTGCTTTTTGTAGCATGTTCTTCAGAATATGCCTCTTGGACGAATGGTGTTTATCCCTTTAGTACATGTGGAGACTCGAATATGACAAGGAGCATTAAAACATTATTATTATTATTATGGCGAGTTGTGGTGAAACAACATCCTGAGGCACTTTACTATATGTGAGGTTGACATAAATATGTAAACTCATCTGCGCCGGTGAAGATTTTCAAGTTTACAGGCTGTCAAAGGTCAAAGGCAACTTGAATTCATTCAGTATCAGGTCAGAAAATGTAGAAAGAGTAAAGATATTTCACGATAAATATTGAAGACTTCACTTTAACGGTTTCGTGTAAAAGGCCTATTTACATATAGACCTGTTTAACCTTCATTTACCTGTTTGTTTTTGTTGGATAATTTGCAGATCGAGACTCTACAAAGTTCTTTTTTCATTCTAAAGATGCTGCAGCTGCTTAAACGCTCACAGGCTGAGGGTATGTTATTCTCATCAGTACAACTGTTTCACTCTCTGCTGCACAAACCGTCACACAAACAGCAGATATACAGCATGTACAGATTTTAAAATGTTGCACAAAATAAGTTAAAGTGCCTGAAGGATTTCGGGGTCTCAACTTGCACAGTAATGTGTTTTCCAGACGTCTTCACGTGTAACCTCTGCACTGTAGAAGCAACAGATTGGAGCCCGCTGCGTGCTGATTGGTCCGCGGTGACATCACCTCTGCAGGCCTCAGGCAGACTTCGCCATGACGACCAGTGTGAGCTGTAACTGGAGTTCTCCTCTTCTGGCTGGAAGGAGAGACCTCACAAGCAGACTCACACCTGGTTAAGCGCTCAGGCAGAGGAGAGAGAGCTTTCACAAACCGAGCTCAAACAAGCCGTTAAAGATTTTCCAAGACAAAAAGTGGAGAAACCCCAATAATACTGTAGCAACGAGCCATGAACGCTTCAGGATGGATTGTCTGAAGGTGTGCACTCAGAAATAAGATTAAACCCGAGACGGAGCTCTTTAATCACAGCAACAAAGACTAATGTGAAATCCTTCAATGTGAGTCAGAGCCTCGACACAAGAGGGCAGCATTGTTTCAAATGAACACCGTACTGCACAGTCCAATCTGTTGCTCATCTGTTGCTTTTAACTGCTCTTTATGGACTTCTTTGAGGGTTAGTTCACTTAAAGACCCCCTTCAGACGTGTTATAAGACGCAATAAGAAATACTGCGCACTGAATAATAAGTTGACTTTCATATGTTTTTTTCCACAAGAAGTTAAATGATCTTGTTAAAACATCTTCTCCTTCACCCTCGCGGGAAAAGGTGGAATCTATAAACGTGCAGAATTTCAAAAGTATGTCTGCTGGGCCGTGATTCCCACTTCCCTAAAAGACGCTTTAATGATGAAAAGCAGAATTGAACAACAGCTGCTAACAGACACAACAAAGACAGAATCGCCTGGAATTTGAGGGCTGGTAGTCCAACGTTAATCGAAAGGATCCAGGGTTTAATCAGTAAAAACTGCAAGATGCTTAAACTTTTCTGTTGGACGTTGTAGAGGATGTTTGTGCTATTATGTAAGATTATCAAACAGCTGCAGAAAGCAGAGCTAGTCCAGCTGGACAAGCATCAAAACCTAAACTTAACAGTTTTTGCCAGTTATTTACACACTAAATATGAATGTTTAGACAAAAGCATCAAAACTTTAACTAATGTAACCAAGCCATGACAACGGTTTGCAAAAAGAGGCGACATTTAATATTAACATTGTGACCAAACCTTATTCTCGAACCATGTTTGAATAAACGTTTGAAAATAACGTTGAGAATATAAGACTTGACTTGGTCTGTGTTCAAGTGTTTAAGGACACGGCCACAAACCACTACATTCCCAGTCTGATTCCCGGTCTGGGTGACATTTTTTGAATTTCATTCTGGTGTCTCTGCTCTACTATTTGTTGGGTCCAAAATTCTCAAAAATAAATGTTTCAAACATGAACCTAGGTTGGTCTAAAAGCTCCTTAAAGGGGACTCATTTAACGAGTAACTGCAGAAAACGGTGACCGACTGCGATTCTACATGTGCAACATTCTTGCTTCTTTTAGCTCAAATCTTTGGCTTAAGTTCATATTCATTGTCTGGTTCCATCTCGGATTCATCTACTTTCTTTATTCTCAAACCATAGTTGCACAAACACTGAGTAATCATAAAAAAATTAAGCTGGGCTCGATCTGGCCCGTAAGGACGTCAACCATAAACCACAAGATTCCCAGTTCGAGTCCTGGTCCGGGAGACATTTTCTGAATATCATCCTGGTCTTTCTCATTTCCTATCTCTTCACTGCTACTTGTTACAGACTAAAGACGCAAAATGCATAAAGACGTAAGATAAATATTTAAAAACTAAAATGAAGTTGGAATATAAAGCTCTTTTAAAGTGGTAGTGTGAGGGGACACATAAAATGGAAGTTTTTTTATTGAATAGTGCATCTGTACATGGTTAAGGGATTGGGTCTTCATATGTCATTTCATTTATTTATGTAACCTGACATTTACAAAGCTCGTCTAGCTTGAATCTACATGTAAAAAGCAACATTCACAAATACATAAGAACACGAAATATATGTTTTTCCTGTAATTTTACTATCAAACACTAGGTGGCAGTGTAGGGACAGCATGTTGACTGAACGACAGTCAGTTACAGAGTGAGTCCTGTTCAAATGTAGAACTCCTGGTCTTCATCCTCCTCTTCTTCGACCTTGTCTTCCTCTTCGACGCTGCATCTGTCTGACTGGTTTATGGAGACGCTGCTCATGGACGGAGCAGCGCTTGCGGTCATGAAGGTGTTTTGGGGACGTGCCGTTGTAACGTTCATGGAGAGGTTGTTTGTTCTGGTAACGGCAGGCGTCCGGCCCAGTGTGGCTGCCTTGTACATGCATTCAGGGATGCTGGTAGAACGTGAGGGGGCAATGTCTTCAGGAGGAGCCGATAACGGCCGAGGAGTCAGTGGCAGACTGGATTTAAAATAAGCAGACACCACTGTAAGGTCCAGGTTTACTCTGTCCCCCGTGTCCACGTCTGTCTCCTCCGCTCCGATGAGAGCGTCCACGTTGAGGCGGAAAGGTGGGATGAGGGAGGAGTTCCGGTTGAGGGAGTGGCTCCTGTTGGGGGGGCCGGGAGAAGGTCCAGGGGACTGGGAGCTGGGTGAGCCCATGTTGGGGAGAGAGAAGAGGGAACTGGACCGGTGGCTCCGGCGCTGGTTCCTCCAGCCGTCTGCGACGTGCCGCTCGGTCCACTGGTCCAGCTCGTCGGGCTCCTCGCAGGCCAGAGGGAGGGAGCTGTGGGAGGTCTGGACTCTGGGACGGGATATGGACCGGTGGTGGTAGCGGCGGTTCCTGTAGGAGGCAGCGCTGCGGGTGAACGTGGACGGAGCCGAGGCTGATTCGGTGGCTGTGGACGATATGTGGGAGGGATCTAGTCGGTGTTTGAAGTGAGCGGCTTGAACCTGAAAGAGAAGAGAGCAATGGGAGCACGTTGAGTGTGGTATCACGTCATCATTTTATCCTCTTACACACTGTGGGAGAAGTCTAGGAATTCTCAACTTATGGCTAAAAACCTCGACCAACTTCTAATCACTTCATTCATCAACTCTGATGAACAACAAAAGATAATGACTCCGACCGCAGCTGTCGCAGGTGCATAAAAACATAAAAACATTTATTACGTGGTTTTGCTGAATTGTCTATTGTGATCATTATATGACGCCATTCTACGTCTGTTATTCAAGTAGAACAAACTGTTACTACACACAGTTCCAACCGTAGAAACACTTATTAAGCAGAAGCAGTAAATGATTGACTCTGTCTGATTTTCTTTAGTAAAGAACTGTGGGATAATGTACTACGAGCTGCTCATTATTGCAAAATAAACGCTGACAGGTTGATGCAGGACCACACATATAACAACCCACTACAAGGAACAACTCACAGACCCTGCACACTGGACTTCATCCACTAATGATGTAATGAACCAAAGAGAGAAAAGCTTATATTTCTCCTGTAGCCGATGTTGACTTGAGGTCCTGCATGTGTCCTACGTCGGTGTTGTCAACATCCTCTCAATGCTCACGTTGTCGTGATGTTCCCACGTCTTGCTCTGTTCACAACCACGACTGAAATGAACACAGCGTGTATGAGAGGAATGTGAGCGCCTCCGTGAGAACTTTGAGAGGTATTTGATCGCTCC
>JAPQRN010000015.1:6498999-6524339 GCA_037367275.1 Coranthus polyacanthus
GGCAAAACCATTTAATTAACATTGCATTTGCATAATCAATAAAACCGAAGGTCACAAAAAGTGCCGTGTTGACTGCGGCTGACTGCAGTAGTTTAATGTTGCTTAGCTGTTCACTCAACCTCAACACCTTGTCCATTCCCTTTGCTTCCTTAGCAATAAGAGCTAATGGGGAGCTGGCAATGAGAAATGTAAATTAGAGATTAAGTCATCCCAATCCCGTGAAGGGACGGGACGGGGGTGGTGTGTAAAGCTCTGGAGGAGTGTGTCTCTAAGCTCTTAATCCACTCCAGTATTCAAGCTGATGTTCTGACTCCACTACTGACTAATTTACACACTCACCCACGCGCACAACTCACACAAAAGCAACGTCTTCTCTAATTCCTACAGACTTTTACCTTCCCTGTGCATTCGAGAGCTAATGGGCAACACATGTATGCAGCTATATGCACAGATGACGACGTGAGATAAAACGACACGCCTTCCACCGGCCTCTGCACATATGAGAACGATTAGCAGCGAAAACTCAGCTAAGACCTCAGTGTTTATGTGTGCATATGTGTGTGTGTGTGTTGGACCATGCGTGTGTGTCTGTGTGTGTGTACAAGCGCCGCAGTCGCAGCTTTAGTTAGCTTGGCCCTCGGTGTAAGTCAAAACAACTGAGGGAGGAAATTCAAGATGGGGGCCCCTTTCTCTCGTCTGGTTTAAAAGAGAAAGAGAGAAAAAAAAGACGCAAGTTCCAACACTCATACGCAAGTTAGACTGATGCCAAGTGAATTAAAATGTAAATGCAGCACTGTGATATGACGCTCGGTATCTCCTTTGTTATTTCTGAGAAACAGACACGGGAGGAGGTTTCGTCTGACTCAGAATGCGATGCCAAGTCGCAATTTCCAGGTCTTCTTTGTGTGTATGTGGGACACACTGTGTACTCAAAGGAATAAATGACATTAAATACAACTTTTTGCACAAAAAAAAGACACACCACTGCCTTGTCTGTGTGGTGCATGTGAACCTACAGTCAGCATCAGGCTATAGTAAGCACATTGTGGTTTTAAGGTGTTTGGTGATGATTGTTCATTAGATGCTGCTACGTTAAAATATGTCCAAATACTGCTACCCTAGTGCGCTAAGAGTTGGGTCAATTTTTGGTTTTGCCGGAGCTTAAACCAGTTTGATTTATGCAAACGGGATGAACCGACGGTTGTCATTATTGAGGTTGTGTCAGATTAACATCAGCAACCTGTGCTAACGGCGTCGTAGCGCTAAATCCAACTAGTTTTGCATGACTAATACGCAACCGCTAATGTCTGATGAGCCCTGAGCAGTTCACTGCCGAGCCGAGACCCACAACAGATCAAATTTCAGTAGAGGGAAGGGACGACACAACGCGACGCATCAGTTTACCGTTCACTGTTTTTTGGGTGACGATGAGAGGAGACATGGCAGACTTACTCGCAAAGAAAACTAAAACTGTACCACGGTGTCGGATTTGAAGCTGACGAAAGAGGTGAGCTGAAAAACGTAGACGAGGAAACATATAAACGGGAAAAAAGTCACGGCAGAACTGATTACGGCGCTGCTTTAATCTCACAAAGCCAGACCAGATCTCCACACTTTCTTAGAGCTGTGCTGGTGCTGGAGATACTGCTGCTTCGCTCCTGCATCTTCTCATTATTTAGTGTTTATTGTTAGCTACCAAACCACCTAAAAGGTGCATTACCGTGGACTGGAACCGCTACGCTTCATTCACGGGCTCTGACAGTCTTATTACTTCCACTCGGGAGCGTCTGCTGAGTGGAAGTGCGACACCTGGTGGTAAGACTCGGTATACCGGTCTGGTCTGGTGTTTGGCTTCACATCAAAGCGGTTTGAACATTTCTTAAAATACCTGATAGACTAGATGATACACACAGTTTATACTGTCTGTCTGTCTGTTAGCCATTAGTAAAACTCTTTTCTGGCAGTATATCTATCATAACATTTACACCACAAGAGTTGGATCCATCTTCTTATTAGGGGTAGGACTGTTATCACTCAAAAATGTTTGAGGTGAGAGGGAGGTTTCATACGTGCAAGTCTGTTTCGGATCGAACTGAAAAGTCCCAAAGTCTGGACCAAACGAGGTAGGTGAGATTTCGTTATATTCCATGTCTTTCTTATTGTCAACAAATTCAATAAAAACACCAACAATGAACTGAAAGCATTGTCCTGTCAAGCCTGTAGTTCAGTTGGATAAAGGCACCAAATTCTAAAACCACCTCTGAAAATATTCCTTCTGTCTGAGTAACATTTGCTGAAAACTACTGAGCCCGACTGTTTCAGCCTTTTATTTAAAAACCCCTGTATTTGTACCTGTGACCCTGTAGACACAAGACAAACACAGAATACACAGGCTTCTCCTGTGAGCAGGTCTCATAAGACAGAGGAAACATGGAAGCGATGACTGATACATTCACGTTCTGAGACGAGTCAATATTAAAACCGTCTGTTGGAGCCTCTGCGTGTCAGCTGCATCTCACTCTTCAACAACATGAGCTAAACTGCAAGTCTGCATTTCTGCTGTTAATTAAATGATTTTAAATTATGCAGCATGTGTCGACAGGATGAAAGCGAGCGAACGTATTTACCCCGTCAAGTAAAAGGCGCAAAAGGGCCTGGCTTTTTTCTTCTTTTTTTTTTTTTTATTTGGCTGAAATGGTTCTTTAAGTGCAACATAAGCAGGAACCTGAAAATCAAGAGCTGACTTCGTTTCCCAGCGCCGCCTGCACTAAAGGATCCGCACGCAGTTTCACACGAGATCAAAGCAATTCCATCGGAACGCCGAGTCACAAAACTGCAGCTAGTTTCAGTCTAAAGAGTTAGTTAGATTAGATTGGTTACAACAGACTGTTGTTGGCAAAGATTAGAAGAGGAGGCTTAAAGGAGACCAAAGCCTGTCAGCAGGGCGAGTCCAAGTTCATGCCTGTCATGTGACCTTCGATGTCCGAGCAGACCTGTGGCGAGGAGCCTGGCTTAGGAGAAGACCTTGACCATGACTACACTCTCAAACATAAAACATAGAACATGCCGTGAAAGGATGCTTCTTCTTTTTTATTTTTTGCACCTATTGCAATTTTCTTGGGTCAATTCCGATTCTGAAATTTTGGACTTTGGATGCTGAAGAAAACATCCATGATGCGAATGTTCATCTTTCTCATACCACACCGGCCATGAAGTTTAGTATTAAATTTAATCTCTACCCTGAACACAAACAATCACCAAAGTCACTAAAGGTTTTCTTATGATGATGTTACTTCAGTGTGATAAGATATAAATGGCGCATGTATCGCTGTGACTCAGCAGCTGATCTTAATATCCTGAGTAAACCTTCTCATGAGAAAAGACAGCTAGAGATTACACAGTAAACTGATTTAGACACATTCATCCTACTTACATTAAATGAAGTTTTCTCATTTACTTCGCTACAGCTACTCCCGTCTCTCTCCATGTGACCATACATAAGTAAAACACTGTGAACACTGTGGAAGGTGAAAACGTTCAGAGAAGCCAGCTGCAGAGCAGGTCTGGTGGAGGATGACGGAGGAATGTCTGCACTGGGTCTGAAACCTCACACATCCAGACAGAAAAAGGCCAAATAGAAAACACATTTTACACATTTTAACGCCTTATGTCAACTCATGTCAACATATAATACACACTTTGTGCTCAGAACTCTGCACATCACAGCTACCATTCCCACGTGTCCATCAGACGTGGATGTAAACACCTTCAAGTTAAAGTAGAAAGCCACCACTTAACCTCAGATTCATTGAGGTCATTCCAAAACTATCAGAACACTGGGAGCCTCACTGCATTTGCACTCAGTGAGCACACGATAAACCTGACAAAACGCACTGCTTTAAATAAATCATTAGCAAACAGCCAAGTGTGGCATATTTAGCTGCGATCGCGGCCTCCTGTTCCAAACCTCATTTGGAGGAAGCACATTTGGTAACACTTAATCTAAGCTGCCTGAAGCAGAGCCTGCATCTCATGACCGCGTCGTACCTACTGCAGAAACAACTGAGCGCACGCACCGCGCACGCACCGCGCACGCACCGCACCGCACCGCGCACGCACCGCACACGCGCGTGTGATGAGCTGGGCCGGGTGGTCCGGGTGGTCCGGGTGGTCCTCTATCAGGTGCTGTTCAGACGGACTGTGCTGAAATGCGGCTTGGCTGACGTCGCCGCAGCTCGGTCGCACAGATGCAAAGCAGAGAGTGAACGTGAGTCGGTTTCAAGGTGAAACAGATACGACGAACTGTGTGCGGTGCGGCTCAGACGACATTCAAAGCTGACGCTGAAGATCAGAGCGGAAAGAGACGCAAAATGCAAATATTCATGCGTTTTGAAGAGTACATTTAGAAAAAAGAAATGTAAAAACTAACCATGAACAGGGATGTAAGAAAATATTGAGACACTTGAGTATCATGTTATGTTTTGTGATCACGTGACCACATTGATTCTCACAGATTTTTTCATTAATAGTTTCTTGTAGACGTGTTGTTTTTGATGCTGAATTTTAAAGGATGTCTAAACTAAATGCAACTAAATGCAAATACAGACTCCACTGTTCTCACTACCTTTTTTGGCAGCTTTTGGTGTCTTCTTACACATTTTTATCAAATTAATGAAGGTGTCACGTGTCCCCAAACTGTGTTAAAGTTTCAGCTCAAAATATTTCACAAATCATTCATTCTTCCGTGTCTGAATACTACCGTTTCAGTGTCTGTCGCTGTAAATGCAAATGAGCTGTTGCTGTCCACGCCCCTTTCCCGTCTGTGCCATGGATACCATCTCGTAGACACAGAGCTAAGGTGGCGGGATGGTTTTGGTGGTTCTGGCCGGTCCTGGAGGACTGGCTTAGGCTTAGTCCATGGATGTTTCTGACCATACCTTCCAAGTCAAATGAAAATATGAGCGAAAATAAGCACATAAAATGCAACTTACTTTCTAGTTTGTACTTGTATGTGTCTGTTAATGATATCTGTGCTGAAGTGCACTTAACGTGCCAGTTTCATTTATTTGTATGTGAAATTCAAAATCATATTATGACTAGGGATGGGGATTGAAAAGCTGTTCCAGTTGAGAACCGGTTCCACATTGTCTGATCCATCGGAATCGTATGCCTCCAAGCTCATTAATTCGTTTTATTGATGCCAGCATGTTTTGTTGATAGTCGCTTATTGCAAAACAATGACGTCAAACTCGTGCATCTATGCTTCTGGGAACTTGCAACAAGAAGGAGTCATGGTGGAGAGGAATACGCCGTCCAAAAAGATGACAACAGCGCCATTTGTAATGTGTGCAACGTGATCACTTCCAGTAAGACACCAGCACTATGCCTAAATATCTTTCTATCTTAAAATCTAGGAATGTCATGAGTTTTAACACTCAACACACAAGCGCCACTGATTCCTGAATGAGCAACACATCTGTTACACAGGGCAAATATATGTTAGAATTGCATTAGTGCCACAAGTCACATGCATGCCATTTTCTCTACTCTGTTTACAGACTGTGTTCGCATAATAAAACTGTTGTGTTGACACTGAAAGCCTGTGTTTCCAAACAGAAAACTGATCAGGAATCATTAGAGAATCAATAGGACCAACGGGCAGAAGTGATAACGACATCAATAAAATCTGATCAATTCCCATCTCTGATCACAACTGGATTTCCTTTGAAACTTCACATTCCTCTGTCCTTTCGCCAGTAAACATTCACTCCTATGGTTTAAATCCAACAGTATGGGTCATATAGGATTTGTGCACAGTTAGAGAGCGGAGTTAGAGTTGCTTAGATGCACACATGTTCCTGTTTTAGCTGATCTGTTGCCTGGCTGAGCTGAAGTAATAAGAGCCTGGGCCTCAGGCGCTGCTGGATGCACCGACTGTGGAAGAGGCAAGTGTTTTATTTTACAAATCACAAATTGTGTTTCTGACCGTGTGAGTATTAGGAGAGCAATTTCGAGACGGTGTATTACAGAACAGAAAAGAAAAAAAAAACGCTTTACACGTTTACACAGAAACTGTGTGTTTTCCTCTCTGAGCAAACATCTTCTGGTGACACAGTGATCCCTGAATATAAGTCCTGACATGGACCTGCGACTCCCAGGATTCTGTTGGAGAACTATCAATCCTGTTCAGGACTGTATGGAATAAAAGCCTCCGAGGTCTATTTCATTCACCGAAGCCCGTGTTTTTTTCTCTTGTTTGAATTTTCCTTTCATTCCTCATTTCTTCTGTTTAGAAAGAACTTCATTTTACCTGCAAAAACTCGGAAGTCGCTCAGAATTTTTTGTCCAATCTTCTTTTTTTTCTTTTTGTTTTTTGTCTCTCAGACGCTGGCTGCGCGGCGTGAACTTTCTGCGCGGTCGACCTCAACGGGCGTGTGACGTCCTCGAGCCTGTTTTCACCTCTGTTAGTTTATTTGTTGGCGAGTCTCTGTCTGCTCTGCTTTGTGTTGTTCTAGTCTGATCTCTGTTGAGTTTAAAACTCCCCACCGTCTGGTCCAAACACAGTCATTACTGTGTTCACACACACATGCACATCTTGGGGGAGGGGTCAGAGGTCATCGGGCTGAGACACTCATCTGCTCGTGACCAACAGAAAGTGAGGTTGTCTCCAGGATGGGACTTAGTTTGAAGCCTCTTAAATCAGAAGACATTAACCTTCTATTGTACACTGAGTGATGCTGCAGCTGCAGACGGTACACAGAGACACTTTACAATTAGCATTTCATTTCTCACATCACGTCGCTGCTGTCACTTGGAAATTCTTGCAACTCTGATTTGTAAATAAATCTCCATAAATAGACTAACTGAGATTATTTTAATATAATTAGTTTAAATAAATTACTCATCGTGCTCATTTTTCAAGCCTGAATTTCAGTGTGAAGCCTCTCTGATGCAGGTCAGGCGAGAGAAGATGAAAGACTAAATGTGCTGAACAACTGCATTTACATTTATCATCCAACATCCATTTAAAGAGTTAGGCTAAGCCATTTGGATTCCCCCAGTTTCTATTACATAGGAGCTACAGTAAACTAGAACCTTGGTGGTGGTTAGCATAATATGGACTGTCTCCAGGGGGCTTATGGGTAGTCTGAGCTGAGGGCGAAGGTCAGGGGTTAAGACCACCTGAGTAAATATGAGTACGCTCTCTACCAGAACCTAAATATACTTATGTGGAGGCATGAGACAAGGGACGTCGACGCTGCATACACCTCGATGCTTGGAGTGAACACATCATTGCAGAGACGTGCATGAACACACACACAAACACACACATTCAAGACAACGACTTCAACCACACACAGCGGAGACAGATGACTTCTCTGTATCCTCCTTCCACATCTTTGTAAAATCTGTCACCGTAGCAACCTGCCTCCATCTGTCGTGTCCTCTCGAGTGACGCTTCTTTCAACTTGCGTCTTTCATCAGGATGATTTCACTGACGAGTAGTGACTCTGAAAAACAACTGCGGCCCCCGTGCACAAAGAACCGGGCCTCCTACGTTTGTACGGCATTTTGGGGCAGGTTCAGGAGGTTAATCCAGCTACTCAACATGAAAACCTACACAGGGAAAGATCCATCACATTGACTGACATCTTTATCTTTTAACAAGTTTAGTAAAATAAACATGACGATGACATCCTGATATGGAAAATTCATGGACGTGGCCACGAGCCACAGATGTACAATGTGAACAAATAGTCATCAAAAACATCTGTAAATGAAACCACAACGGAGTAGAGACTCCGAGCAATGTTTTTTACTACATGACAGTGTGCAACTCTGAAATTTACTCGCCACACATTAAAATCTGCTGCTTCAAGGGAGTCCTACCCCTTTTCTAAAATTAAATACAACTCAAATTACCCTAATGTTTATCCTACATATATTACCATTGTACAAGTGCCTCTCCAACAACGTCAACAAAACAGCATCATGAACAGCGTCACGGTCCCAAGTGAAACATCACTTCTCCGTCCGTTCAGGAAATAATTCCCTTGTATCTTTTTTTTTTTTTAAATTTAAGTGAAACTAACCCTTTAAATCACAGCTGATGTCAAGTGTCGTTGCTATGGTTACCAGATGCTGAACATACCTTGTACGCTACGGTTAAGTCGTCTCACTGTGTTATGTAAAAAAAAGCTGCCATTTCAGTGTGGTATGAATTGACGTGCGCTCCCACCGTGACCTCCAGTAGCGACAGAGACAATAGTCGGCGGAAGCTCATCTGATACAGCAAAGACACGGGAAACACGAAGGCAAAAACACACTGCGGGATCACTGTGTGTGTGATCCTAACTTCCTGAGTCGCGGGTGTGGTGTGGGTGGGATAATGCCGCTTCCTGTGGACCAGATTAATGGGCTAATATTGGATATAATCCTCCCATTGTGAAAGTCCTGGAGACCTGGCAACCCGACTGATGAGAGGTCACAACCTCTGCAAACACACGCCTGGAAAAACCGCAAACACATCGACAAAATGTAGACGCACACTCAGACACTGCACACACAATCATTTTTAGCGATATGTGACAAAATGTCAAAAATGTGCCGCTTTGGCTCCGATGCTGCCGGCTCACTCTGTCCGTCAAAAATATCAAAAATATATATATATAAAAAAAAAAAAAAAAACACCTATTGTCACCTGACCAGACACACAAACACTGTGAAGTGAATTATTTAGGACTAATGAGCTTTCAGGACGTTAATTTCTTCTGGTTTACTTAAACTACCATGAGCTCATTCTGAATAAAACCTGGTGAATCAGAAGTAGTAGCACCTTGAGTGTTTTAAAAACCATATGTGTGATATGACTGATCATATGTATCATCAGCTCGATGCAGGTGAACATTTTACTCTATTTTAATGTATTACAGAAAACCGTATTCCGCTGCATATCTGTTTAATGTTGGCGTATTTAAAGAGCACGCTAAGAGAAAATGAGTAACACAGCAATAAGCCCAGCAAATTGTTATTGCTACGAAGATAATCCTCCCCAAACTATGGCCTTATGGAGTTCCAAAAACACACCCTCCCAAACCCTGGGTGCTGTGGAGACGAAGACCTGGATGTCACTGTTAGCAACGTCATTAGATTACTTACTGCTCGTTGAGGACAGGGGACTGTAATCAGACCTGCAGTGGATGACAGAGGGGAAAAAAAAGAAGAAGAAAGAGAGAGAGACAGAGGGAGGACAAAAAACAGAGGAAGGAGACAGGAGTTTACATTACGAAGCACAATCGACATGATTTACAGGACGACATGCTCTTATTTCAAATGAAGTGCTGACATCTGGCTAAACAGTAGGAGAAGGCCAAATGGAAGGGTCACCAAAAATGCACACACATAATCTCACAGCGGTTTCTGTTTGAAGGGACGAAGCACAGGGACATCATTTCATTTACACCAGTGACTACGACTGCGCTCAAGTGCAACTCTGAGGGAGCTGTACTGCTTTCAGCGTGAACTCATACGTCATCCACATTTCAGGAGACTCTTTTTGTATCTATGTTACGTACGTAGACGTAGATCCATGGAACGACTGCTTCTTTAAGGCAGGTTCACTATGTAAGATTCGCGTATGTTCGTGTGCTTACGTGAAGTTTGTGTTGGAGGCCATGTCTGAGTGTGAATCTTACATATTGAACCTTGATGAAGACCTTGACTGATGAAGACTGAGGATTGAAGTTCTTTCTTAAAGGAGCTATATGGAGTATTTCCACTGGAGTGTTTAGAATAATGAGTTCTGACGTTACGTCGTAGATGTCAGCGTACTGTATCGCAGAGATATGAACTGAACTCATTCGCAGCCACGAGCCGACACTGTGTCACTGTGAATGTATGCGACCACTAGAGGGAGTAGTGAGTCACTGTCGGTCTCCCGGGACGTTGAAAATGAACACCAAGGCCGGGTTGAGGATGAGAACCATTAAGAAACAACTTTCAGAGTCAAAGAAAGCGACAAAGTGATCAAAAATAAGAAGCACTGCCGTTGTTTTCTTCACTGGACTCGGCTCTAAAGTAAGAGAACGAAGGTTGATGAAATCGCAGATGACGATGTCGCTGCCGTTTGTCGATCCACGGCTGAGATTAAACTGCGACAGTTCTGTTTGGACGATTCAAAAACAGAAACCGTACAGGAAACGGTTCCGTGGTTTTACTGTGGCTGTTTTCTGAGCTGCGATGTAAACTATCGGCCGACGCAGCATGTGAAGATTATAAGACAGCGGTGTTATTTTGACCGACTGAGTTTTTGCTTGAAGGTGAATATTTGATGATACCATAATACAGATGTAAGTGAACAATGAGTTGCAGACTTTATTCAGTGAGTGATACAGTCTGTGGAGCGTGTATAGTGTTAATTTGTTGGTGGTTTTTGTAGCTGTGAGTGTGTTCTGGGTCACAACTATCCCCCTGTTGATAACTTGGAATATCCATACCACATATAACCCCTTTAAGATGTACAACTGTTAGTTTTTAGTATGAATTTAAAAAAAAACTTTAGCTTTACAGATTTCTGGGGGATGATTTGTTCCACAGTGAACACACACCGTCCAGCTGCTTTCAGTCGCATCCAATTCTGTTCTTAACAAAAGACATGAGCACTGTAGCCACGTTATCATCCGTCTCATCGAGAAAGTGCATTTATCTGAAAATATCAAACATTTTTCAAGTGTATGAATTCTTCTGTGGCGACTGCGAGCACACACCTCCTGTATCTAATTTAAATCTGAGACAGTATTAGATTTCTACTAATCTAATCTCAGTGAATCAGATAAATCTCTAAAATGTACATTACATACACATGTGTGAAAGAGGCACATACGCCTACTCACAAAAAAAAACACTGAGGAATCAGCCTACACGATGCTTTATGTATTATATTCCCTCAACCGCGTGAAACCTCAGCTCACATATGCATCGTACGACCAGAGAATATGAGTCCTATAGGAGTCAGCTGACAACTGGAGAGCAGAGTTCCTCCACTCCACATCTCTGTCTCTCTAAACTAATAAGGCCTTCGGGGGCTGCAGGACAGCAGGAAACAGAGGGACGAGTCTGCTTCCTGCAGCAGGAGGTCATCAATCTCACTAAGAGGCATTAGCGGTGCAGAGACGAGAGCGAACAGCAACGTGGGAAGAAGCAGAGGTGAGCAGAGGAAGGTAGGATGCAGTTGTGCAGAGGGAGAAAAGTTGGCGTAGGGAGCGAATGGAAAGAGAAATATATGGCGCAGATTAAAAAAAACGACTGGAAAAAGGACACAGAGAAACTCACGGCCTCGTCCCTGAAGAGACAAATGACAGCATGTGGAAACGAGAGACGCCACCTGGGTTGTACGTCTCCGACAACCACTTACGGTGACCGTCCATGTCTGTCCAGACTCATGTACGTAGTGAAGACTTTGAAGGAGCTGAATAAAAGGTATTAAGTGCATTATTTTTGTCAAATCTGTTCCTGAGATATGCCATTAAATAATGGTCAGAAAGATTGTATCCCATTGCATATCTGTGTAGATTTTTTCTTCATCCTTGAGCCCAAGTGGATGTTTGTGCCAAATTCGAAGAAATTCCTTCAAGGACTTCCTGAGGTATTGGATTCACTAGAATGGGATGGATGGACAGCGCATAAACATAACATTGAGTTTTAAGGATGGCTGTGGTGACCGGATCTATGTTGATGACAACTTGTTCAGATTATTGACGTTGTAAAAACAGGTGACTGACAGCTGTGGTGTCCAATCACGGTCCAGAATCTGACAGATGCATACAAGCAACATGGCCGCTCCGGTGACTGCAGGATTTTCACAGCGGGAGGTAATGGTGCCGCGGCGTCCATCTTTATATACCGTCTATGCAGGAAACCTGTACTTTTTGCCGTAGTCGAGCTGCAGGCTATGGAAAAACACCGATGGTCAAGCTAACGCTGTGGCTGTAGCGGACCTTCGAACTGACGCTCAAGGTTCAGTGTGTAGTATTTCTTTGTATCTAGCAGTGACGTTTCAGATCGCAGCTCACCGAACACCCCTCGCCTCACCCTCCCCCACGGCGGCTGCTAAAAACATGACAGCCCTTGTTAGAGCCAGTGTTTATTTGAAGTGGAAGTCTGTGCTGAGCTTCTGTGGAAACATGGCAGACTCTGTGGAAGACAACCAGCTCCCTCTGTACATATCAACAACTCAATCTAAGGCAACAAAACACACAATTCTTATTTTCAGGTGATTATACACTAACAAAAACATAATTATGAATATTATATTCCATTACTGCAAATTAAAATCCCATAAATCCCCCAAAATCTTACACACTGAACCTTTAAACTCCCAAACGCCTCTGGCCACTGCTGTCACCACCTGGCGTCAAAAGAGGAAAGTTTCTTCTTAAGGTTTGAGATTTATGGAGTCGTAGCTGGAAGCGGTCGTGCATGAGTCGGTGTGTGCAGTTGCAGATCTTTTTGGATGGCTCTCCTGGGTGCGTGCGCTTGGCAGGACTTCCCCCTCAGTGCTGCCGGTTCGCGTCTGGCCCGGCGGTCCCAGACTGGCGGTGCTGCCTCACTTCATCTCCATCCAAAGACAATAAACATTAAGGGAAGAGAAGACAGGCCGCAGCCCGGTGTGACTGCAGACTGACCTGACGGGCTCTGAAGCGGCTCTAAACGGGCAGTTTGACACGTGGAAAGCTGAACACATTCAGGTGTCTCTTAAGCGATTAGGGATGGGAGGATGAAGAGGAAGAGGTGACTACAGCCAACATTATTTCATGCTCCAGACTCAGCCCTGCTTGTAACTATAACACCGTCCTCGATGCTTGGGGGAACAGTTATGCACTGTTTTTATAGGTAAAATAACTGCGATAAAGGAAGCGGTTCTCTGGTTGTCAGCTGAACATCCTCTGTTTCCTTTCACGTCAGCGTTTCCACACGGCCACCTTTCTTTCTTTTTCTTTTTCCCTGTAAGACACATGGCTTCCACACATGATGTAGTTACTGAGACGGTTAATGAAGCTGCATGGTCCCAGGTGAGTCTGACAGCAGTCCATTCATCCACTAAACTGGCACTGGCTTCTCTTGTGCAGACGCTAAATGGTCACTTTACCTCAGCTTCTCCGTGGACCATAAAGCCATCACAAAATACACCCTTACGTATAAATTGTGAGAAGATCTTCCTGACCGTTCATAGTGCCATTCACATCACCTCCATAACATTGTCTTGAACACGTAAACAAGACATTTTTAAGTCATCCAGAAATGCTACGTACAGTGGGTTAGAATGGAGTTGACAGGCTCTGGTTTTTTTCCTCTCGTCAGTAAAAGAAACAGAACGTGCAGAAGCCTTTCATACTTCTTTCAAAGTCACGAGTAAATCACCAGTATGAGCGTCCACTACCATCAAAGACATCCTTCTCGTCGAACGGCTTTTGAAATGATTTAAGTGCTCATTTGTTTGTGATTACGTTCACACCGCAACTCAGCAGTAATGTTGTACATTTTGGTGTCAAAAGGTCAAAGTTCAAGGATCAACGCCATCAAGACAAACGAAACTACTTGTAAAAAATGAATAATAAATAAGGGTGGGAGTACAAGACTTACTGTGTTTCAGTTTATGTGGATCTAAACATATATTGTGTCATGTTTTAGATCTCACACAGACTGGGGAACGTGAGTTAGATGTTCTAAACAGGTACCAGGCGTGGTGTCTGGGGCTGGACCGTGGTCTGGTCTCTACGGGGAGCACTTGAGACATAAATCTAAATGTTAATGGAGTAGTAAACAGGGACCTAAGGGGCGTCTCACTAAAACACAGGTCCTTCACTAGCTCCATGACATACCATCAGCAGGAGAAACTGAGGCACATCTTTGTCTAACAGCTGAAAACAGAGTGAACAAAACAGTCATGAACACATCATGTCATTCAGAACCTACTCTCATTAATGAATCCGCGATTAAGGCTCAACTTTCCACGAAAGATTTAGGATTACATCTCCTACTACTATTCAGACATTATAGCAATCAGCTCAGGGATTAAATCAAAGAATTCCACGGTTGCATAATGAATCACCTTAACACAACTTAAGCAACACACACTCAAACAGTGGATCAACATTTAGGATCTCAGTGAAAAGACTCTTTGAAGAACTCACCCTCCGGTTTCGGCTCCGGAATCCACGCAGTCATCTTCTGCGGAGGTTTTCTCCATCTCAGAGGCTCGGTTCGACAACGATCATCCTTATCGTCTCGAAGTCCACGCGCGACGAGCGACAAACGGCGTTTGAAGAAAACGCGACGTGAACGGACGAGGAGCGCGCGCGCCTGTCTGCGACTCGGAGCCGGTAACGAGCCGCGGTTCAAAGAGCTGGACCGACGAGCAACAGGCGGGCGAGACCGTGGACCCGACCCCCCTCTCCGTCCCCGTCCCCGTCCCCTCCGCGTCAGCTGCGCTCCGACGAGGTGACGCCTTCAGGGACTGTGGGGAATCCGGGCACTGGGAGACCAGCGCGCACGAGACACTTAAAACCAGACGGATGTAAAAAGTCGTAATGGGACCGGGACCGGGTCCGTTAATTAAAAAAAAAAAAAGTCCTAGTGTACTTCAGAGAAAAAGACGGAATAAATACACGAATAAATAAATAAAAGAGCACTGGGCAAAAACAAATCACACATTCTGACTTATTAAATGAAGTTTCCCCTACAAGCCTCCGCCCTCTTTCATTATGTATCTGATGTGTGGTATTTAATGACATCGAGGTGAAGTGAAAGTCCCTCCTCAGAGACGGTGTTTTGTTCCTTCTGGTCTTTTCACACGCAGTAGGTGAAACCCACAATCACGTAGCATTAACTACTACAGGTATTTAACTACTAAAACCATGTACAACTTTTTTTTTTTCTAAACAAGGTGTTTTATATTCCTTGACCTACCAAAGAGTTAAACTTCTTAAACTCTGAACAAAACATACTTTACTCTGCCTTAAAGTTTGGAAGTAACAGCGTTAGACCTATGTATGTGCAAAGCTTTGGCTCCATCTACTGGGTACAAGGAGTAACTGTTCCCGGGACAGGTCTCAGACTCAGAGTTATCCAAGACCTGCAAACAATGTCGATTCTGTCCATGAATTAAAGTAAAACTAGCCTTGTAATAATAAAAAAAAAAATACAAATTATCAGCCCATGTACATTTACATATTTAGTAAAACACGATTATTATTAAACATTATTTACATGTATTTATGTTATTTGTTATGGCTTGAAGCTATAGTTTATATTGTGAATATTACATTTTAATTGGATTATTCAAAAATATTTTTCACTTTTGACAATGAATGACAGAAACAAATGCTTTTCAGTCACAAGACATTAAATATGAAAAACACTTTAAAAGCTTTAAATGAATATTGATGTTGGGCGTTTGAACGCGTTTAAAATGTAAATAAAGATAAATAAAAAACGGCAACAATGGGAAAAAAAGACGAGGTGACTATTGTGCGACGCCGACGAGCAACGACGTCATCTGTACGCGCCAGAAGGAGGCGGAGGGGGCGGCTCTCTGTTGCACGTTGATGTTTGTGTAATTAGCGGCTCGTCGTTAGCACCGTGCGGACAGCGTTAGCAGAAGCAGAAATGTCTGTCACCGAGATGTTCAGTTATATCCAGGGCTTCCTGAGCGCCGACCAGGACGTCAGAGAGGTATGAATGAAGATCCCGCCCGTCCGCCACACAGCGGACAGCCTGCTACCAGCGTTAGCACCTGCACACAGTTAGCTCCGGCTACCGACCAGAACCGAACAGGGACGCGGGGTTGACACACGTTTAAGGCGGTCACATCAACAACCGCGCTGTAACCGCGCAGGTCTGTTTGGGCTACAGCTCCCCTGGCACCGCCGCGGGCTGAGGAGGAAGCACACTGCACTTCCATACACGTTTCATCACAGTCCTTTCTATTTCTTTGTCCTTTAGTTAAACGCTACATTAATCACAAGTGCATTTTTTTCGCGTCAGCTCCTGGAAGTTGTCCCGCGACTCGGTTTGTGTGGAAGATGAGCACGATAAATACATACTAAATGACAGGTTTTTTGCTGTTTGTGTTGGAAGAGGGTTTGCCTTTCATAACTGAGGTGTTGCCAGATGTTCTCTACATGCGTTCAGGCATTATGGTTTTGTTCCCCTTCGACCTGGCGCTGGGACGTGAACGCAACGTAATGCACAAACTGAGGCTGGTTTCTGGTCTGACATTAGTGTTTCCACTGTCCACCACATCTTCACTTATCTTACACTATGTCCTGAACGTGTGTGGTTTGCTTTTCTCCTCTGAGATGCGTCCAAAATCTATTATTAACCTAATTATTATTAATGCACTATGGTTCAGATTTGCTTTATTGCTTTCAAAATACTGTTTTCTCCTGTAATATTATAGCTAAAAAAATACACCTTGTACTGTACCTTCAACATGACTTTTTAATATAATCCTTTTTAGGTTTCATTTTTCCTCCAAGTACACAGTAATGAACTAATTTAAGTTAATCAGCTGTGCAAAAATAATCCTAAAAGAGTCAGAGTTAAAAAAGTACAGATACTTGTGTTAAAATGTAGGAAATAAAACTACTTCTAAAAAGACTCCTGTAAAGTATTTGTACTTAGTTACTCCCAACTCTAATGTTAATTTAGTTATTCATTCATTCATAATACAATCTTAAACTATAGTCAGTTGGCTTGTTGGGTATGTATTTTTGGTAAAAGAAAATGTATATTATTCTTTTACTGAATTCATAAATTTATTTTGTTGTAGGAAATCCGCAAAGTGGTCCAGGTCTTGGAGCAGACCGCCAGGGAAATCCTAACCGTACTTCAAAGTGTCCACCAGCCGTCTGGATTCAAAGAAAGTGAGTGTTCCCGAATGCTGCCTGCGCTCCACATTTAACCTTTGATTCTGTAAAAGTCCATGGTTTCCCCTTCTCTCATCAGTTCCCAGTAAATGTGCGAGGGCTCGGGAGCTTTTCTGCACAGTCCGGACGCAAATTGCAGACCTCAAAACCAAATTCCCCGTGGAGCAGTATTACAGGTATGACGCCACACTTCAGGTTTTTAGCTGTTTGCAGCGCTACGTATGAGCCTGGACGGGTCCTTCAGGGGTTTGTTGTTTAAAGATGAACAGTGCAGTTCATTTATAAGAACTTTAATCTGGATAAATGTACTCGTAGTTCTCACGAGGAGGGTCAAGACTCTCTTATTTAACATCACCTATGAATGACAGGGCTTATCCTCCCGGTCCCAGTTCTAACCTGTTTGATAGTAATAGTAATATAGTCAAGGGGCAAGAACCATGGCTTGAAGTGAAGCCAGTGCTGAAGTATCTTAAAGTGTAATACCACTGACGGCCACTAGATGCCTGGCTCCAGCCCTGACACCCTTAGACTTAGATTGAACTTCTGGTGGTCCGTCTGTAAATTATTGCTCTACTAATAAGATTTCAGAGCCAAGAGAAGAAGAAGTCGACCGATCGTTGATTTTCAAAGGCCGATGTTATTATAATAACAATAATAATAATAACAATATTCAGGAGTAGGAAGCTGATGCTAGAACAAGCTCAAACTAACCTGAAGCTTCGTGGGAAAGAGTTCTTTGCTTATCTCCAGAACGAAGCAGAAAGGCTGATACTAATTCATATAAGTGAATCTTTTCATTTTAAGCAGCTCACATGAGGGGTCATACTTTTCTCTAGAGCTAGTTATTGAAAACATCCACTCATGACCACGTTGTTCGATCCGTCTCTGTAAACGCTGGTCCGCTGTGTCCTGATGAATGAAAAATGCAACCTGCTTGTTTGTTCTTTGTGAATATGTTTCTCCAGTCATTGTCTGCTTTTATTTTTTAACAAATAATGCACATGGACACCCTTGCAAGTGCTGCTTTTTTGTTATTGATTATTAATATTACATATTACACAAGAATACAATCATGTTTTGTCCTGAGTTCATCTAAAGAAAAAGAAATGGATTGTGAAAATCATGAATCGTCCTCAGAGAATCGAGGTTACATCTTTTGTACGGGAACAGGGAAACATTTCGATAACGGTCTCGTAGCTCAGCGCGGCTGATGTTTCCGTCTCCACCTCAGGTTCCATGAACACTGGCGGTTCGTCCTGCAGCGTCTGGCGTTCCTAGCAGCGTTCGTCGTGTACCTGGAGAGTGAATCTCTGGTGACCCGGGAGGAGGCGGCTCAGATACTCGGCAGTAGGTAGCAGCTCATGTGACAATGTGCAACATTTCCTGAGGAAAGCTGCCTAACACTGGTTCCTCTGCTCTGTCCACAGTCGAGGTGGTCAGAGAGAAGGGCTTCCATCTGGATGTGGAGGACTACTTGGCAGGAGTGTTGATTATGGCCAGTGAACTGGTGAGTCTTACAACTACACTGCAGATCCTCAGAATCCCAGCACTTTATTCATATGAGTGTAAATATAATAGCGTAATGTAAATAGAGACGGAGAATGTGTCTGTATTTTTATTCTGAGGAGCGTTGCTTGGTTTACATTTTAAAAAGCTCCTTATTTCTCTTATCCTGACCTTTTGTCATTCCTTTACAAACCATCTGTACATGTTTGAGCCTGAGTCTGATCCAGAATATTAAAGCTGACAACAAAAACAGCCTCAGCAACACGTTTAAGTAGCTACTTACTGTGGTACATAATGTATTTAGCCACTTGGCCGTAAGCAGTATATGTTGCAGGAAATGCACTAAAGTGAAGTGGATAACTTTAAATTTTGTGTCTCTCACTTGGAATGGACTGTTTATGGTCTTCTGTAATCAGATGACATCAGCTCATGAAAGTAGAGAGAAACGGTTGGAAACAAAGTGTTCAAAGCGAGCCAGTCTTTATTTATGTTGCACAATGTGCTGCACAACATGTGAGGTACGAGATGTACTCAGTCCGTGGCGTTGTGTTGTCCTCCTCTCAGTCTAGGCTCGCGGTGAACAGCGTGACCGCAGGAGACTACAGCCGGCCGCTCCGCATCTCCAACTTCATCAACGAACTGGACTCGGGCTTCCGCCTGCTCAACCTGAAGAACGACCCGCTGCGGAAGCGCTACGACGGCCTCAAGTACGACGTGAAGAAGATCGAGGAGGTGGTGTATGACCTGTCCATCCGCGGCCTGGCCAAGGAGACGGAGGCAGTCGGGGACAAGTAGAACCCCGAGGACGTGGAGGAGGAGGAGGAGGAGGAGGCGGCGACTGGCTGTGGGAGACGGAGGAGGAGCTAACCCCGGGGCTGGGACCTCTTCACGGCTGCTGCAGATCGGAGACCTTACACCCTACCTGGAAGGCAAGACCCAGGGATCTGCCTGAGGCGCCAGCTGCCTAGGACAGACTGTGTGAGTGTGTTTGTGAGTGTGTGACTGCATGCATGAGAAGTACTTCAGCTGGATGGCAGTCTGTCAGAAGGACGCAGACGTCGACACCCTCGTTCTGAGGCGTAACAGTGAAGGTTCAGCTTGTTTGTTTTCTTTGGAAAATCTGCGTTCGGCTTCATCTTAGTGAATGTGTCATTGTTTCACTGAGTTGGTTTTGCAGCTGTTCAATCTCATTTACGACTGAATTACAGTGTATTGATGTTTAATTCATTTGAAAACAAGATGTTGTGAGTGCTCCTGCCATACGTGGCTTATTTTCATGTTAATTTACAAAAAAAACAGACCATTTTAAAAAGTGTTCGTTTGCGTCAGTCGCCATCATTTGATACCATGTTGTGTTTTGTGTGATTATTGTCAAAAGACGGAGGCTGACAGAGATCCAGAGGCCTCATTTATACGCAATAAGATAGAAGGAAGATCAAAATAAACACCAAATTTTCTGGTTCAGACTTTTATGAAGAGGCCTTGTTTTGATTTTGATCAGTAGAACGTTTTGCCGTGGGAGAGATGGAGCCAGAGAAATACTCCTACTCTCTGACTCTTCAGGCTCCTTCTTTTGTAATTCTTCCAACGGCAAGAATCCCTTTCAGATCAGTGCCAATAAATGTCTGCTGAGCCATTTAACTTTAAAAAATGTTCTGGGTGGGTTGGGTGAAGCCTTCTCTGGAAATCTGTGAGCAAATACAAACTGTCACATACTGCATGGAACGTGTTACTCGTTTCCTCATTTTTTTCACTTCACTACAAGACGTCTTAAAGCAGTGTTTGTTTCCATGTTTCCATGTCTATACTGTAGCTAAGCTGGATTTCTGTTTTTTTTTTTTTCTTTTCTAAAAAGAATTGCCTTTCGCTGTCTTCATATTTGCATTCCACTTGTACTGTGTTGATTCCTGTTCTCGGATCAGTTTTATTTCAAAAAGTCGCATAAAATTACCTTAAATGTGTCTCTGTTCTACATTTTCAGGTATTTTAGACTTTACAAGTAGTGCTAAGCCCCGAAAAATACGACAAAACAACTGCAGGTCATGTTTAAAATCTTTTAATATAATTCACAATATATTACATTGGGGAAGTAATACAACAGGTCTTTGAAATGGTAATGTGGAAAAGAAACTGTATGCAAGTCTGCAGGGTTGTTTTTTTTAACGTTTTGAAAGGGTTCATCTGAAACAGTGTTCTCCAACAGCACAGGAGTGTTGCTATGGAGTTTAGCAGCCCCGCCCTCCAAAACACAGTGATTCGCTACCTCTTCTAGCAGTGCTACTTCCATAACATAAAAACAGCATTGGTTTTACATAGTGGTTTTGGTTTTGTCGAGATCAGCTTCGGTCGACTTCTCGGACACGAAGAATCAAACGACGTAACGTAGCAGAACGTACTGAATCTACACAGTAGTGATAATAAAGTGCATTGAAAGAAACAAAGCCTCCATAAATTAAAAAGTCAACAGGGGGAGTCAAAGCACACTACAGGTAAGACTGATGATCAGGTGGTCTGTCTGAGAAACCATGAATATTGCCTGCAAATGGATTCCGATCGTGCCAGCAGAGGGCAGCCTAGTCCATGTGTCACAGATAAATGCTACTGGTACAGTTTGTGAATACTTGAGCCAGTGTTTCGTTTTTTAACAGTAATTAAGTACCAAGGCACAACAGCTCATCGCTAGGTCACAACAGTGACAGACGTCGTATAGTTTTTAAATTATTCAGTTAATCGTTTAAGATTGACGTGGGGATTTGTTGTTTTTATGTCAGAAGTTATATTTAATGATTTTATATTACGCCTCCACACACTCAAGTCTGTGCAAAAAAATATATATATATTTTCAACATTTAAACATATGCTCTGGTGCTTTCAACAACGTTTGGGTTGAGTTTATATTGTGCTGGGATCGTTGACTGAATATAAGAAGTGGACGGAGCTACCGAGATGTCGCCCATTGATTCAAATCCGGGAGTCTGCGTTTTGGCCGTTGCCGGAAATTACCATATTTGGACAAAAGGGCGGAGCTGTGTGAGCGTGAGGGCTGATGGGTAAGCGGACGCTAAACGTTAGCTTACCGACACGGTAAAACGGTAAACTCCATCAAACGCTCCCGTAACAAAGCCATTTGACGGTCTCCTGGACGTAAATTAAAGCGAGGACTTCAATACAAGTCCATGGGAGCCAGCGTCTAGTGGCCGTTATTGATATTACACTTTAAGATAATGTGTAATAATAATCCTCATGTAATATGTAATCCTCATATTATAATAATAATAATCCTCGTGGCTTCGTTTTGGTCTTTGCCACTTGGCTGGAAGGCGGCCATTTGTTGACGTTAGCGAACACTATTTCTAAGCTAATTAATTAAATACTGAACCGTTTTTTTGTGTGTTTTTTAATGTAAAACATTTTAGCACTGACCTGAGTGTAAAGAGGCTGTTTTCATGCAGTGTGATTCATTACAGCTCCAGAACCTCAGCTAAGTCTGACTGGAAAAAGATAACCGTTTTGGACATTTGGTCAATGTTGAAAGATTAATTTTCTGCACAGGCAAATAATCAGCATAAATGAATTAGTTGAAACTGAATCTCTTTGTCTGTAAATGACGTGATCCCACAGCGCAGAGGTTGAAAAACTCGGTCCGCTTTCATGGAATTAACATGGCCTCGGATCCAGTGCCCGAACGGAGACTGACAAACTGAATTTGTACGAGTCTTCGGGTGAATCTGAACCGAACCGCGTAAGTCGTGCACTGTGGCAGGATAATCACAGAGGAAACCTTGGAAAATCAAATGCATATACAGTAGCTACTTGTTTTGAAACTGGCAGAGATTATTGCTTGAGTTCTCATTTAAACACAGTGGTACAGGAGAAACGTTCATCCTATTACAGAGGCTCTGCTCAAACTGCATCTCTGGCAGTGAAAGTTGCTCGGTCGCCAACACAGAGCAGAGGGCGACGCACAGACAGGAGAGAGCAGCGACGACGAACGGAAACCACGGACAAAGCTCTCCGCCACATGTCCCAAAACAAACTGGTTTTCCCCCCGTTGTCTTCTGCACGTTGTATAAAAATGACATTACAGTTATTCTTTTTGCAGTCAGTCATGTCCAGTCATGCTTTTCAACAGACACACCATATTTATTTAAAACACCACTCTCTTTTTCAAGAGCAAACAGTCTAAACAATCAAGGCTGGCAAGCACCGCCCATGTTTTTTTGGTCGTCCATCATCTTTTTTAACGTTAACAACTTAAATTTGATTCTTCATAATTTTGACAGCACTCATAGCTTTGAAAAAAAGTGCTTTTTTTTCATTGAAATCAAACCGTAACAGTGGTGTTCCTCAGAAATGCTTCTTCTTGTTTCACTTTTTTAGTAGAAGTTATTTACAGTGTAACAAAGGCGTGAGATGGCTAGTCTCAGGAGCGGCTCTGATTAGTGTTGATCATGATGTTGGGCAAAGCATTGCGCCTTTTCCTCCAGGTTCCCAAGTCTCGAGCGTATCTCTTAATCTGATGAAACCACTGCTGGGTGCGAGATTTGTCCGAGGCGCGGAAAACAAAGGACTCCCTCCGAATATCGAGCACCTCGAACGTGTCCTCACATTCGGGGTCTGTGGACACCACACAGTTCCCCAGCCGGATGGGCTCCCTCAGCACTGTAAACTTTCCACTGCTCTTGTCCTTGATTAAAACCAGCACTCCATCTCGGATACTCTCCCCACCCACCTCCACCTGAGCTCCCGGATCGGTGCCTTGTCCTGGCCCTTCGCCGACCCTCTGCGTCCTCACCATCAGCAGACTCTGGACGTTTTGGAACTTGAGGGCCTTGCTGCCCTTCTTCACCCACTGGCCATCTGCGGGTTGGGATAGCTGGAGCGGTCCCTCCATAACAAAACGCGTGCTTTCTCTCGCCCAGCCCACCGTCTTCATCGACACCTCTCGCATCTCGATATTGATAACCTCCCGGTTCTTGCGGCTGTCGCGGCGGAAGGAGCGGAGGGACCAGGTGACACCGTTGCCCTCCTGCTTGGTTTTCATGTTGATGTGCTCCAGGTGGGATTCCACGCGACTCTTGGCTTCACGTAGACGGGCATAGTCGGGGTGACATTCGGAGGTGACCTTTATGATGCGGCTCAACAGAAGAGGGTATTTAGTCACTCTCTGGAGGGGCGCCATGAGGAAGGAGCGCAAGTTCATTCTACGCAGTGCCGTATTGTCATTCTGGGAAACGTCCAGAAAGATTCTAAAAAGAAAGGAAAGAAAATCAAGATAGAAAATGAGACTGTGCTTGTACTTGGAAAGCTCTTTATAAAGCTCATTAATGGGATTTGCAGGACAGCCTGACTCATGGCTGAGCTGTGGTTATGTCTAAAAATATGAATCATTGCTGGCTGACTCTCAAAATAGAACTTCTTCTGAATTAGTGATAACCTGCTGTCTTTTCCATTAAGAATTACACAGAACAGCTGTGGCAGAAGCTAGAGAAAGCTCCCAGTAACTTTTCCATCACAGAGACCAAAGAAGAAGAATCCTGGCACTTATGCATATACCTCAGGAGTTCTTTCTCCTTCTCCAGCGTGTTGAGCATGTTGACCGAGGTGGACTGCTGCAGGCAATAGGTCTGGAAGGCGGGCAGCATGTTGACGAACTCCAGAAAGATCTCTCCTATGTAGACTGTCAGCAGGTCTTCATCTCCCTGAGATAAAAGCACACGAGGACAAACTGGTAAAGCCACTGTTCAAGCAGTTACATCTTGAAAACCCTCCCTCCCTAGCCCAACCCATCTTCTACCACTGCCTGAGCTCTAAGGGTGAACCAAGACACCCCTTGGAGGAAGCTGTTGCCTGTATACACTAGTTCTTTCTGTCCCTGCCCCCACCTTGTAACTATAGTTGAGGGTAGGGATCTACCAGTAAATCGAGAGCTTTGCCTTTTGGTTCAGGTCTTTCTTCACCACAACAGACCGGTCAAGTGTCTGCATCGCTGCCAATGCTACAGCTACCTACCGGTCAATCTTCCTCTCCATTCTTCTACCACTTGTCAACAAGACCCTGAGATTCTAGCACTCCTCTGCTTGAGGCAAGCTGGGCCGGGCAATCCACCTTGTTCCCGCTAAGAGCCAAGGCCTCAGACTTGGAAGTGCTAATTCACACTTGGCTGCACTTGGCCCCAGTACAAGCTGGAGGTCACAGCTCAATGAAGTCAACAGGGGCAAATATGTTGTATCAGAAATAGTCTAACCTTTAAGCCACACATCAAGAATGAAACCAAATCTTTTTTTTTAAATACCTGAACAGAGCTAAAACCTGCTCACTTTTATGCATTAGAGGCACTAATATGCCTTTATTTCCTTTGGGGCAGCAGCCACCTTTTGTAAAAAAAGTTCAACCACATTTCCCCAATCCAAATATCATTGCCTTAGCATCTCATGCAACGGTTTGGCTTTACCCTCATGTGTAGTTAAAGCTTAAATAATTAATTAAGATTTGCATAAGCGTATACATGTAGTTTGTGTTGGAGTCTGTGTTGTGCTTGTAGACGTTTGCTAACTCCATTTCTAACCCTACTGACGTTAGCATCTCTAAGCTGATGAGAGAAGAAGAGAGGCATTAAAGAATTCGGGAGCGACATAATGATTTTCATAGAAAAACCAACCCAAGTCCTCCACATAGAAATCATTGTACAGGCTGTTCTCATGGATGTAGGCAACCAAGACAGTCGTTATCATAGAAATGGAGATAACTAATGGCAACAAACAGCTGCTTCCCAGGACAACACAGACTTCACTTCACATTTAAGCAAAAAAACAGCAAATCTCCTAACTAACTCTAGTAGTGTTATTAATATGGAGATGTTTTCTTGTCCTTTATGATCTTGATGCTGAAAAAGGGGGGGGGGGG
>JAPQRN010000015.1:6526606-6543862 GCA_037367275.1 Coranthus polyacanthus
GGTGGAAACTCTCCTCCTCTGGAATGAGCTCTCTCTGCAACTGTACAAATAAAGGACCGCAATGTACTGCTTTTAAGAACGTGAACCTGAAGGTGACTTACATAATACCAGTCAGGTCTCAAAGCTCAGAACACTTGACGTCAGCAAAAGATGAGTACCATATTACTTGTCAACATCCACCAGGTCACCAGTGACTGGTCTACGGGTCAGGGTTGGGGTTACATTTCAGACACGTGTTAACCACAAACTAGAAGACATTTCCTTTCAAATGAAGTCTAATACATGCAACTTGTAACCTTGTAAACTAACTCGGGTTCCTTGAAAAGCTTAAGCCCTGTTTTATTTTTTGTGTGAGAGAGTGGGTCACCTGGTCAAAGGCCTGGTCGATGCTGTCCTGCAGGTGTTCAGTGAAGCGGTCGTTGACATCTATCAGCTCCTGAACGTTACCAAACACCACGGTGAGCTGCTCAGCTGTCAGCAGCCCGGCACTCTGCATGGGGCTGTAAAACTCCTCCTTGATGATCCGCAGGTCCTCACCGTAGCTCGACTCAGTGTTCAAAAACTCCAGGATGGCTTCCTTGCGCTCGGTACGCAGCTTGGAGCAACGTTCACACATGCGCTCCCCTCTCTCCTTGGAGGCCCCGTCTCTCATCCCACAGTCGGGACATGGTCTCTGGGCCTCCCAGGCTCGGAGAGACGCAGAGGGTCTCTTCCAGCTGCGGGACAAGCCCGGGCCGATGCCGCTGTCCACCCGCTCCACCTCGGCTCCTCTGCTGCGGCGGTAACGGCGAGGTTCGCTGTCCTCCTCCTCCCTCTCATCGCTGAGGCCCACCACTCCGCTGTCTGCACTGAGGCTGCTGATGGTGCTCCAGCGATGCTGCCCCGAGCGAGTTACGCCCAGACCCGCCTGGCGCTCCTCACCGGGGGGCTCTGAGTGACCACGGATTGCTGCTGGAGCTGAGGAGGGAAGGGTGGACACGGTCAGATGTATTTGCTGTCATGCTGTTCGTGAATTCACGGTCCTCCTGCAGTCAGTTGTAATTTTCACACATACATGTTTGTTTCTAAATTCTGTGGGAACCATTGACATAATGTATTCCCTAGTCCCTAACCTTAACCATCACAACTGAATGCTTAACCCTAAAACCAAGACTGAACCCTCAAAAAGCAGTCTGGACGTGTGAGGACCTCAATTTTGTCCCCATGGTGACACATTGAACTAAACATTATTCAAAAAGCATACGACAAGATTCTAATACCTAGAGTAGGCTATACGGTTTGTGAAAACACACCACAGGATTGACAAACACTGAATGCAAACAAAAATACAAATTGTCTATTATTTTTCCATAGTAAAGTAAATTTAGGGTAGGCCGTATAAAATCAACAATAAACCAAGACAATTTACTCCAAAGTTGAAAACCAAAATAAATGTACCGGCATTTCTTTGCTCTCCACAAAAACTACATCTACAACAACCATATCCTGACTGTAAGACAACCTTAAAGCCTCAAATGTAATGAATGTTGTCCATATGATCTCTCGACTATTCCCTCGATTGTTTGGTCTATAAAGTGTAAGAAAACGTTGAAAAATGACGATCAAGAGGCCGTCCTCAAATGTCTCGTTTGGCCCACAACCCACAGATAGATATTCATGTTACTGTCACGGAGGAGAAAAGAAACCAGATCATATTCACGTATCCATTTAAGGCGCCTCAGAATTGATTTCATTGATCAAAATCAATGAAAGTGCATTTTGACTCCTCAGATCTGCTTCACACTACCTGGCATTTTGTCCTCCTACTGCTTCCAAGCTGACGACGTTTAATCAAGATGAAGAAAATCAGCACTGAATCAATCAGCAAAAAGGAACAAATGGACAAAATAAGCATTAAATGAAAAAAAATGAACTAAATTTGAACTTTCTAAGTAAAGCACAGTGAAATGGTGCAAATGTCAGGTGAACATCGACAGATTTCTGAGCTGGACTAAGATGTTTAAGATCCTCATAATGATTCTGATGTGGAATTCTTATCAAGATGCTGTAGTTGGCGATTGACGACCCCTTCGATCAGTCGAGTGATTGTCACAGCTCTAGTATTCATCTGAAACAACGACATGATGATGATGATGATGATGATGATGATAGTGTATTTCAGTACCGAGGACACACAGTACAGTAACTGAGACGCTATCTGCTGGAGAGCCACTCCGTCTTCATTAACACACATAACACTGACTGACAGTACAGTATCAGCACCAAACAGCTTCTGTTGACAGCCAATTATAACACAGCACTGTATTAGCAGCATTATATGTGTACAGTGAGGGAAGGAGAGGAGTCCAGCATGACACCGAGTCGCAAAAAAACAAACCCAGCTCTTAATGCAGCTTTTGTGTGTACGTTGTATAAAATGTGTTAACAGTTCATTCACTATTGAGGGAGATTCGATGCCTCTCATAAGAAACAAAGACTGTTCTGTCAAAGTCCAGGCATTTACAAACAAATGGGACTGAATGTAAATCTCCACAACATGCCATTTCGTATTGGTGGATACTGTAAAGATTTAACCATTAGCTCTGCCAAGGAAGTTCTGTTTGTTTTTCGTGAGGTAGCAGGATATTTAAAGGTTCAGTGTGTGACATTTAGTGTTTGTTTTTGTCCATTCTGGGCTTTTTAATTAAGGGGATATGAACTCACGGTGGACTCCTTGATCTCTAAACATAACAGTTCCAAAAACATAATCATAAATAGCATATCATTTCTGCAATTAGATCCTCCTGAATCCCTCTAAACCTTACACACTGGACCTAAAACTACTTTAAAGGGACAACCTGGCAATTATACACGAGCTTACGAGGACTATTGATTAGACTGTGTCTCTCACTAAAGGATCTCAATTGATGTCATCAAGGTTTGTTTGACATTAAGTATTTTGAAGTAACGACAAGAAACAAGAAGCTGTGTCTTGCGAGGCCCCCCTGGTTTTACAAAAGTGAAATACTAAATCACTATGGCAACGTATCAAGTTATGGGTTCATGTACAGCGTAAAGCGCTTTACTATTTAGTGCACAACACACTTCTTTTGCATTTTGGATGATATTATTCAAGGTGAGTATTTCAATATAGGCAAAACAAACTGAGACACTGATTCTGCTCTTAAAACTAATCTATGTCAACGAGCACGTGCATTCATTTTACAACTTAAGCCACATTTCCACCCGAAGAAACTGGATTTTTTTAGTCTCGGAGACTAAAAGGTTCCTTCAGACTGCTGGTTGTCGTTCAGCCTCAGCCTAAATGCTCAATAAGGCCTGGACTTAGTCTGTCACATGCTTTTTTATGTAACTGCATCATAACAAGTGGAAGCACAATGAAAAATATGCAGCTACAGCTTATTAAAAATGATCGCTGAAATAAAATGCTACGAGTTCTGACCAGTCACAAATGTTCACTTCTGTAGATCCTTAACTATCAGAAAGCAAGGAGATTTTCTGGGGGGGTAAAATAAAGTCCTCAGAGCTAAATTTAGACTCGGTTCTAGGTTCCTAGATGCTAGGGAAGGTTCTTGAGGTGGAAATGCGACTTTAGTTAAATGAACAATACATACATGGGTTTTGGGAAGATACTGTAGCAGCAAACAGCACTGGCATCAAGATATGATGGAAGAGGATATGATAAGGAAGTGAGGAGTGTCAGGCTTTAATAGCCAAGAGGAACATGACAAATATTTAATCGTTTTGCCAGAATCAGTCTGTCAGCATGGCTGTTCAATTAAACATTTGGGAACATTTTCTATGTTTCAAATGACTAATTCATTACACTATGCAGCCTTGCATTAGTCACCATGGATAATCACCATTTATGTACCAAAGATGCTTGGTTGTAAATAAAATTAAAGGGATTACTTACAGAAAACAAGTCAAGAGTCACAAAAAAAGTCATGTCCTCACCACTGTCCCTGTCCCTGTCTCGGTCTCTGCGATGGCCGTGGAGTCGGGCAGCGGCAGCGATCTTCATCTCCAGCTGTTTGCGCTTGGAGGCGTCGGCTGGCATGGGGTCGCTGTAGTGGGGCCGGAGGCGGCACTCGCGCTGCGCCCTCACCGTCTCAGCCAGCTCATAGGCTGCGTCCGAGCTGGAGCGCCTGCAGCCCAGCCCCGTGTGCTGCTGATTGGAAGGACACGTGTGTCAATCATCAAACAGTCCCATTGCCATAGCAACAGATGAAAAAGGGGGGGAAACTCTCTGCAGAGATAAGGTGAAAACCATGATGATGAGTGAGAAATCACAGCTTGTGTGTCTGTATTTGTGTCTGAGTGAGGAGATGTTCACTGTCATGACATCATTACATAACAAGTGTTGGTTATCTCTCTGATCCCGGCTTGTAGGACTGACAAGGATCCAAATTTCATACCGAGATGCAGCTCTAATCATCTGCCAAGTCTTGTAACCGCCTCTAAACACAACAAGGCCACACATCCAAAAATCTGCTCTTATCACAATTTGAAACCACCAAACCTTGAAGAAGAGGGATGTCTCCCTCTCGAATGACAATTCAAAGCCTTTATGTGGATCTATTGGAGGTAAAGCGAGGAATTCCCAGACATACTGCAGCGTTCTGCAGGGACAAACACATGTGGCCTTAAAAATCATTTTAGCATTCGTCAAGCCCATGAGATTTGACCTAAGGTGGAAATCACAAAGGTTGTCGCTATGACACTAGACTGCTCACCCCTGAGACATTACAAACATTACATAATATTGATGACATTGACTTTGCATCTGTGATTACCTCATCAAATCCTTACGGCTCTCTGACAACTAGCAGCTACACATGAAGGATGCAGGAAGGTTTTTAACGCTCTACACAAGACATGATATACTGTACAGCTTGCAGCGATCAGGTAACACAAAGGAGAATAATTTATGTTGCGACTGCTCAAATGGCAACCCTTACTTTGGAAATGCAGAGAAAGCGGATCCATTGCGGACAGAAAGCGAAAGATTCGAGAGGCAAACGCACCTCGACATCTGCTCTCTAAACTACCTACAGTCGTCTCCATGTCTGTTTCTCTTCTGCAGAGATGCACACAGAGGAGCACAACGCTAGCTGCAGCTGAGGCTGGTGTGTCAAGCACAAGCAGAGAGGAGCCATGCAGAGAGCAGGAATGAAGCGCTGAGTTACCGGCAGCCAGCCGCTGCTGCTGGAGGGGGGCTTAATCCTCCTCTTTTACTGCATCCTCAGTCGTCGAGCTGTTGCTAGAAGACAGAGCGCTTGCATGCTTGTCTCAACAAATACCTCTGCATCAGTGTGTGTGAGTGAGGTGCATATGTGTGTGTCTGTCGCAGTCCCCTTGCTTGTCCCAGTCATCGTAGAATACCAACAGATTCTCTGCACAATATGAAGCAATGATGAAAAGCGGCAAGCAGAGGCAACAAAACATAAAAAGAGGCAAGGGAAAAAAAATCCTTACGCATTCTCCTGCTTCCTCTCTTCCTCCTTCTTCTCCTCCTGCAGGTGTCTCCTTGCCAGCCTCGGCTCCGCAGGCCGTTGCCGACGTTGCCATGGCAACGGCGGAGGGCTGACAGTCGGTCAAAGGGGCGGTGATGCCACAGCCTCCGTCCTGGTCACCTGACAGCCTGACGGGGGCCTCGGCGGAGATCTCTGCACTGCAGCTGGTGGAGAGGAGAGGAGATGGGGGTACATAGGGGAAGACGGATGGAGGGAAGAGGGAGGAGGGAGATGAAGGAAAGGACACGGGGGAAGAACAGATGTAAAGGCAAGGGGAAGAAGCGAGGATGGATGGCGGGGGAAGAGGAGGAGGGAGAGGAAGGTTGATATTATAATTCTGCCAGAGCTCTCGTCTTCTTACAGCATCCCTGTCAATCATTCAGTCTCACTCTTCCCTCTCTGCTTCCTCCCCTTTTCTTCTTCTTCTGTCCTCCAAACACCCAAATCAATGCCTCTCCTCTCTTACTCTCAAGAGGCCAGTAATTAGACACAGGAGCAGACATTAACACCTGAACCCCTGGACCATGGAGACACTGCCTGCACACAAACATACTTTTACTTCATTCCTTTGTCTGATAACTGAGAATCCATTCTTGCAGCAAAAGACACGCCACAAAAAACGCACAGCAGCAGTGGCACACACCTGAAATACTACACTGAAATGCACACATTACAAACGCTTGCCTGCAGGAACAAGGGATGTGTAGTAGTAAGGGCACAAAGAGAAGGATTTTTAGACTTTTCATTGTTTTACTTGAACACACAGTATATCATTTCCATCACTAGGGGTTTCTTAATCCAAACAAGTAGTGTGGGATCATGGGAGTTGTTGTCTTCACCCCCCGTGGCTGATAAAAATCTACCTGATGTGATTCGATCACAATCACAAATCGTGTTTACAGATGACGTAATGCATTACAGTTTAATTTGATTCATTTAGTGACGTGTGTTCACATTACTGTTTGTCCTTTCATTGTAATGAAATAGCTGCAAGTCATGTCAAAGACCCTTAAGAACAAGACGCTTCACTGGAGAGGGAGAGTGACTTCCTGTTTCAGTGTCACATGGTTTCCCCAGGCCCCGCCCCTTTAGGAGACTAGAGGCAGATCCTGTCCCATTCATTCCAATAGGAGAGGTGAACGTGATTTACAGATTTCGACTGATTCTTTTGCCTCAAATTTGCCAAAGAAAGCATTGGACCCATTTTGCCACAAGCCACATATCTTCTGAATACTCTGACATTAAAATGACATTTTTAAGATGCACAGATCAGGAGAAAATGGACTTTGTTTGGGGCAAAAACGAGCGAGAAAATAAAAATTAGTGATAATTATGATGAAATAATGTTAGTCACCAGTAAAAAACGTGATGTTAGTTTATTATTATTGTATTTAGACTTGATTAACCTACTTTCATATATCTACACGACGTCCTCAACCCTTCTGGCCACGCCCACTTAGGAGACAGGAAGTGAACCGCTTCGTATCATTGGCGTTCGCGTCACCATCTTAATTAGAGGGTCTTTGGTAATGTAAGCAAGTTAACATTAGAGGAGTTGACTTATCAAATGGTGAATTAGCTCTTAATATTCTTCTTCTTACGTCATTATTTCATACCGTTACTTGTGGTTATTCGTTTCATTAAAATGGAATAGCTGAACGTAATGTTAGCGAACGTAATGTTCAATACAAACTTAAATTAGATGAGTCGTCTTAGCTGTTTTTGAAAACGGATAAAACACCATCGACTGACGACCAGATGAAATGACTGTTAAATCTTAATAAAATGACACATCTCTGAAGTCAAATATAACATAGGCCTGTATGTTTCTAGATGTTTTCATGTAAGGATACATTAAATCATTTATTGATCACAGTGTTAACTGCAGTCGCCTTTGTCATCACCATTTTAGAGGTGAACACTGTAACGTACAGTGGTTTCATCTGAAATCAGCTGCAGTCTGAGATTAAAACACAGAATGAGTTAGAAGTCGATGACGGTTTTCTCTGTGGGTTTAACATTGCAAGCAGTCCGTCTCATAATAGATGTAAAGAGCCTTAACACAAAAAATATTGATTTGAGGGGGTTTAAAACGTTGCACACATCTTCTAATTTTTCTTTCAGACTTTATTAGCAGCTATCAACACCGGGGAGCTGCCTGGTCCAGCAGAGACGCGTAATATCTGCGCGATCACCGCAGGAAAAAACCCCTGGTAACAGCGGTTTTGATGGTTATTACATTTATACTTAAACTAAAACCGTTTGTGGTTCTTTATCAGCTCAGCAGGTTTTACAGGCCCAGAGGTCAAAGCCTATAATGGAGTCTCAACAACGTCTGGCTCTTTGTCCAGGTCGCAGTAAATTCTGAAATACTGTGATGGTTTTAACGGGAGAGGGGAGTGGTCATCAGGTCAGTGTTATCCAGCTGTAAACATCTGCTTCATCTTCATCTCAGTCTATTTAAATGTGTTTTACGGACGCAAGTACCTGTTTTTTTTTTAAATAGATTAAAGGAGAGGTTGACATTTTTAAGGCTGCCTTTTAAAACAATAGCCCAGAGCCAGAAACATTCTCTTCAGGTAAACCTCGGAATACGCTTTTAAACAGAACAAAGGCTGTGGATTTTACATTAGGAAGGACATCGAGAAATCAAGCAAATCCCGCTTGAAACTTGAAAAATGATGTTTGAGGTTTCGTGGCTTTGTTTGTTTTTTTTAAATCTTTTTATTCAGTTCAAAACACAGATAATAAGTAAAACGTTTGAAACAGAAGACTGTAATTTACTTGATAACATGACATCTGAGTAAAGAATAATCTAAATTATTACATTACTGCCTGTAAATTCACTTCAGCTTATTAACTGGCTTCTTGACTGTCGTTTTTCCCTCTGCTGCGACCTGTTATGTATCACATATTAACACCAGGTCTCGTTACTCTAATGGCTCTTACATAACTCTGCCTTTTCTGAGCCCTCTCTATCCCTATTCAGCGAAATTACTTTGTGGACACGTCATTAAAATAATTTCTCGACATCCTTTGCTATGCTCTGTGTCGCTTACAGGGGCATTTTTCACTCTAGTCTACAGTAAACCCCTGCCACTGTTTTATATTACGCGTGTAATCAACGAAACCATCAGAGGAGATGAAATGTGTCCAAACATCAAGATTATACGGGAGCAGAAAGGCAGATATAATTAACACCGGCTTGAGTGTGCGGGTCTGAAGCGTCCGATCGGTTTTCACTTGGACAAACTGTCAGTTAGGGCCTCTCCTTTCACAGTATTAACTGTCACACATCTGATGATGCATGGGATGTAATAACCTGCAGCTTAATTTATCAGGAAGCCGCTGCATGTGATAGATCACTTCTGAACGCACCGCGATGTGACACTGAAATTAGCCCGGCTGTCATTTTTACTGATACATACATCACTCCAATGAGTTCAATATATTTCTCGGTGACTGTGTGCATCTAGTAAAGACAAATAAATAGAAAACACACAGTGGACGCAAACACGCCTCCTCTCTGCCTCTACGCAATATATTGTACGTGATTAGCACAACTTTACAGGAGTGTACAATTAACTCAGCAGTTCTGCTTTAGTGCTCCATTGCATTTCCAGTCTATAAAAACCCTCCCAGGTGTAATAACATGAATATTACTGTAATAACACAACCCAAACTGTATTATGCTGCGTGTGCAGGGTGGGCTGCGTGATTCCTCAACACAAAGGCACTTATTGGTGGAAGTCAAACACCTCAGGGTGCAGAGATCACACAGAATATTGTCATGTTTAATTAATAAATGTGAAAGTATTAAAGCATTAAAGCAGGGCCTGCGGTTGAATTTAAATCCCAGCGTGTTGCATTGTGGGTGCTTTTTGAACATGATTTTGCTTGGGGTAAACAACAATGCAGGGGCTGATCAGAGAGATGCTAATCAACAGTTTCGGTAATCAATGGATTGATTGATTCTCTTTCATCAAGCAAAATGCAAAACACCGAACACTCCGGCTGCAGAAACGTGAAGATTTGTTCATCTTCCCTCTGTTGAACGTCACTGTTAAAGAAAAATTGGGTTTTTTCTGGGTGGATTTTTCATTATTTTCAGGCTTCTGACACATTTTCCGTTTCAAAATGTTAAGACTTTTCTCAAATGTATTTAAATTTCCCGACTTCTCTGGAGATGTTTCAAACCACGTTCGACATCTGCGTTGAAACAGCTAGATGTATATTATGTAGATAAATCTGTCTAAAATCCAACTTTTAACATAATACAGTCTGACAACAGAGCACTGGTGATGAATCAAAAATATACATTTTTCTTTTGTCTTCATGGTTTATTTTGTTAACTAAAACAGTTACAAAATGTCTCAATGTTCTGAATGTTCTACCTCTAAATATCTGAAATCTTCCACCACTTGGCAAATGTTTGTCATGTTCTGACCATAAAGATTTGTTTGAAACCACACATAACCATCTGGTTTGTTCAGTTTTCACTCAGGACCAAAAGGCTGATTTGACATTTCTTGTGCTAATTACTGATAGTGACTAATATGAAAATGTTTATCATGAAAACATTTTCACTCGGTCCCGCTCAGTACGTGTGCTGTTACGCTGCCAAATCATTTCCAGAAGATTGTAGCTTTGGCTGAGCTGTCTGCCTGCTCCAAATGCCAGGAAAAACACTGCATGATTCATTTATTTTTAGAAATTCTGATTTATTTATTTATTTATTTATGTTTTGTAATTTTAGAAAAGAGGAGCAAAAATGAGGAAACACAAATACTTTTCCATACTTCCTTTTATGTTTCCATACTCACCCAGACCTGGAAATGACTCAAATCAAATTCCATACTTTTCTGGACTGCATAGCAAACCTGTATTTTAAACAGTCGAGTCAATTTAATTTATATCATGAATCATAAATTTGCCTCAAGGGGCTTTACAGTCTGTAAAATGCACAACACCCTCTGTTCGAGTACAGGAAAACTCCCCAAAAAACACTTTCAACGAGGAAAAAAGGGAAGAAACCTCAGGAGGAGGGATCCACCTTCCAGTGCATAATAGATACAGAAAATGTACAGGACTATATATACTATATTTACTGTATATATTGTATGATAGACTGCAGTATACTTTAGTAACTCTGCAGCTCTACACCCTCACGTATTGGCTTTAGACTGTCTATACAAAAAGACACACACAGCAGTTATTTTTGCTGCTGAGCTTCAGACATCCATCATCCTTTCCAGCAGCACAGACAAAGGAGCGACAGTCAGTGGACAAGCAGGGAGAGATGCTGTCTATCTGCCATGTCTGAGCGCCTGCAGCCTGCAGGGAGGCGGAGTTCGTACTGTTAAACAGGCCTTATCACTGCCTCCTTTGTGTTCGGGGTCTAATATTTACACTGCATGGACCTAAATGACACAACTGTGCTGTAAAACACACTCTCCTCTTGTTTGTCCTTGATCAGAATGAACCTCAGTGGCGTGAAGCCTGCATGTATTTAGCCAACAGCGCGGCGTGCTCAGCCGACAGACACACACATAGAGAGACAGACAGGAGACACGGGGGACGGGCTCGTCTGTGGGGACGGTGCTTTTCTTCCAGCCCGTCGTGCTTCATGCCAGCTTCCCGCCCACAGAGTCGTTTGCAGAGCCAACCCTGTTAGCTCCGACAGCTGTTATCACAATAACTGAGATAAATCGATAACACATCGACACACACAGGCTTAAACAGATGGACTCGTACGCACCAGTACCACACTCTGGCAAAGCACACGCATGGAAGTGTACCCGCATACACTTCACTGATAAAACACACACGGCTGCTGGTGTAAGGGCTCGGGCGACGGCTATTACGAGATGTAATTCCACCATGAAAGAGGCTGGATTTGAAAGACGATGTACCCATTTGTAAAATATTGTGTGTGGAAACTCTTCATCTTAAAAGTAACTAGTAACCTAAGCTGACGAAAAAATGCATCATATTATTTCCCACTGAGTTGTAGTCGAGTGGAAGTATAAAGTAGCATAAAATGGAACTACTCAAGTCCATGTACCTCAAAATCCTACTGAGGTACATGGACTTGAGTCAAAGTACTTAGTTACATTCCTCAACTGGGTACAGACAGACACAGACAATTGACAGTAATAAGATTGATGCTATATACCATGTTATATACCACAGTAAGGCATAGACAATGAAGTGAATGAATCCTCAAAAGTAGGGAATTAAACTGATTCATATTGGATATCATATGACAGAATTATCAATAAAAGGATGTCATGAGGAATATTGAGCACAGGACATTTATTTGTAAAGTAGATGTGTAGCCCCTCCTCCCACACTAACCTCTTCTTGATCAGGTCCAGTGCGGAGCCGATGAGGCCGTCCTTCATCTTGTAGATCTTGGCTCCATATTTGGACAGGTCAGTCCCCTCCAGGAGGAGCGCCGGGCAGCAGCTGGAGGGCCGCTCCCAGTTCTCTCTGCCGGGCGGGAAGGGAACCGAACCGGCTGGTTCCAGACTGCTCCTCCTACGCCTGCTGCTCCCCTCCTCCTCACCCACTGCAGGGGTTTTCTCCTGGGCCGAGCTGGCCAGAGCCGGCAGGGGTGAGCGTGGCGACGGGCCGGTGCGGATGGGAGAGTATGTGCTCCTGACAGAGGAGGAGGTGGGAGCTGTGGAGTCACAAGGAGGTCTCTCAGTCTGCTGGCCTTCACTGCTAATGCATGTCCTTTCATCTGTGCTCTTGTCTCTTTCTGAGTCTCCTTTCTGTCCATTTCCTCCACTGCAGCCATCTGATGGTCTTACATCCTTTCTCAGGTCAGTCTGAGGTTTTCCAGATACCACAGAACCCGCTGTGACCTCTTTTTGCCTCATCCTCTTAAACTCTTCGAAAGTGGGAATGTGTAGGCGTCCCAAGGGTGGTCTTCTGTGCTCAGACACAGAATCTGGTTTGCTTTTATTACCTGCAATATTGTCTGTTGTGTAAGATGTCTTAACCACCGTTGGACTGGAAGGGGAGCTGTTGAGAGCCAGGTTAGGGCTGCTGTTTTGCCGCCGGAGCTGCAGGCGCCTCAGGACCTCCTGCTTGATCTCCTCAGGACTGGTGCGCATCGTACATGGTGGCCTGCACCCAACACCTGTCACGTGAGGCGCCCCCTCCTGTTCAAAGGGAGCGACACCAGGGGTCACCTGAGGCCGTAATGGGAGGGGCCTCAAAGGCTCACCTGCAGCTCTTGCACTCTGGAGGCGGAGCTTCTCCCTCAGGCCCTTCCTGGCATCCCATTCGTCAACACCACCAGGAAGCAGCCACTGAGGGAGGAGCGGTACGTCTTTCCTTGGCAGGCCATGTCGAGGGTAGAACACCAGGCTCTCTGGGTTCACTCCAGGGCCCCCCACTACAGATCCATCAGGAGGCCCATCATACCAGTGGCTAGTTGAGGTGTAGCGCAAAATAAACTCACTGTCCATGCTCCTGTAAGGCGGGGCATTAAACGCACACATGCCAGAATCAGCAACATTGTTCCAGTTCAGGTTCTCCATACTCCTGTAAGGTCTGCTGTTGCCATTGCTTCCTGTGTTGATGCAAGAGCCCGGGACCAGCCCCTGTCCTGCTCCGACCCCCGGAGGTCCCTGCCTGCTGGAGCAATACCGCAGCCCCAGGTTGGTGAGCAGGGTGCTGCTGTTACACCTGGCCATGAGGGGAAAGGGAGGCCCCTGAAGGCCGGGGTAGTGTTGGTGGTGGTGGAGGCCGGGTCTGTGGCAGGGGAATGAGGACAGAGGGTCAGGGGACAGGGGGAGGTTGGCGAAACAGGGCTCCATGTCTATGATGAGGTCGAGGGGGGAGGCACAGCCAGCGGGAGAGCCGGCAGAGGGCGCGTCGGAGGAGCTGGAGGGGTAGTCACATGGTGGTGGAGGCTTTACGTCTGGCATGGCTGTGGGCTCAGTGAGAGGCCCTCAGACACACAGTGAGCAGGGACACAGATCCGCAGCCTGCAGCGAGAACACAGAACGTGTGGAGATAAGATCAGAGATAAGCAGACGACACATTCATAGATACAACATCTGCCACCGTTTCACACCGATTTTTTGCTCCTGTTTTTCTTGTTCTGTTATTATCAATAAGTACAGAGAAAACTGTGTCAGATCTAGACTAATTATTTCTTCTCCCATATTTTTTTTTACCTCCAACTCTATTCCCTACTAAAGTTTTAGATACATATATTTTCAAACCATGTCGTCACATCTTAACATCCATGCAGTCATTTGTATTTATTCATTTTTATCTCAGCACAAAATCTGTGAATCCATGCATAAGCAGCCTCAGTGGGCGCATGGCTGAACTACTAGTTTCATTATCAGTTACAGTTATTAATCATTATTTCATTGATTAATCAAAAAAATGTAACTGTAAAATCAATAGGGCTCTAAGAGTTTAGAGACATTAATTAGCACAGTTATAATATACTAATGATATTAATTATTAATAATATTTTAGCAGTCTTGCTTGAATAACTTATTAAATATGACACAGCCTGTCTATAAACCTGATCTGTATTTGTCTCAACAACAAAAAGCAGATGAATATTACATCAGTGTAAAAATGAATGCAGAGCTGATACTGAGTGATGGATTATACGACTGTAACAAGCCTCAAGAGTCTCCTGGTCGAAAAGTAAGTGATGTAGACCCGAGGCTGCCTGGCATACATTCAACCACAGCTTCCAAACCTCGTCTCATGCTACACCTTTAATGACTCTCTGAATTCTGCTGATGTGGACATTAAACTACGTGTTTTTTAAGAAAAATAATGTAGGCTGAAAGTGTCTATCGTTACAGTATCTTTCATACAAATCTTAAATGTCAGTGTTAGCTTACACCGAACTATCTGGTTGAACTTTGTTTTTTAGCATTCGTCTGCTTTCTGTATGTTGGGTCCAGCGCGGTTTAAGGATCATAAGATGCAGAAGAACAGTTTAAGGGGTGAGAAGTGGCTTAAATTAAACTAGACCTTAAACTATAGCTATCAGTAGTAGCCAATATGGCAGCTATTAGTAGCTATCAGAGGCTTAAACCTCTGATAGCTACTAATGTTGAAATCCTCAGCCTAAGCTGTGGATACTCTGCTCATATCTGAAATAATACAGTACTTATTACCATATAGTGAGTAAACTGCTAATATCGTCCAGCTGTGAAATCTGTTAATCCATAGCTGAGGTTTTACTCTTTGGCCTCGTCCACGTGGCACAGATGCGTCACAGGCCTTTGGACACAGGGATGACAACGCACTCCACACAGACTCCAATACTGGACGACCACAGCTCTGGGCACAGGGACACTTTTTCTGAAGCGCGGTTCCTTCACCAATATAATCACATTGATTTCATATAAATGGGTCTCTGTCTACTCCCTCAGGCAATTTTTTTTTCTTTCTCTGCAGTAAGAATAATAACAGAGGGATTATTGCCCTGCTTGTCAGGCTATTAAAACACGAGATTGAGGGACAGATACAGAGAGACAGGCCGAGCAGGAGGAAGAAAAAAGAGACGAAGATGAAATACAGACAGAGGAAATGAGTGTGACGCTAAAGGAAAGCGGTAAGCTGAAGGGACAGTAATGAAGATAACTGCTCAGCTCTTCGCCTGCCTGGAGGATGGGTCTGCTCCTTCCTCCTGACTAATCAAACAGTGTTTTTTCTGAGCGTACTGCAGCTCTTTCGGTCTGTAATGAGTACAAAATATCAGGTCGACCGCTCATCCCAAACACCCATCGTCCACATCTCACATTCCGTCTCCATCACAGTCAGCAGTGCACGGATACTGCTGTGATTATGACTGTGATTATGAAACGGGGTCTCAGAGGGCTCATCCCTGATGCATTAGGTGAATAATAAAATCCAAATCATCTTTAGGTTCGAATGCTCCCTGATGCCAAAGCACGAACAGGATACATGTTCTTCTACGCAGCTTTACAGTAATGGATAAATCTCTATTCCTCCGCATGCTGGAGGTAACCAACGCTGCGTCAAGAGTCACTCACTAACCTCCAGCATAACAAGCGCAGGCGGATTCCCTCAAATCTAATCTTTAAAGCTGTTTATTAGATGAAAACCAATCCTTTCAGTGCTGAAGCACGGCTGTAGCCAGTGGTAGTCGAAGGAAAAAGTTCATGAAATCTCAGCATTGTTAAAGGGCAAGGCTGGTGACACAACAAATCACCTAAAAAATACCAAACTGTGCTTTGAGGACAGCAGCGTACCACCAAACCCACCCACGTGGGAGCAAAGAGTTTTGGGTGGGACCTTCACGACCCTCTGGGGCAGCCATTCTCAAGCACTGGGCCTAATATCGCCATCTAGTGGGCTGCGGAGACCCTGGCTGTGAAACGACCCTCTTCTCATTTCTCAGTTTACTCATGTTCGATTGCTCCCGTTGCCTTCTCGTCGCTCATCACACCCGAGACGTGAGCGGAGGAGGCGAGGAACAGGCGTTTCATGAATAAGACATCTTCACTCCAGAGCCGTCATTTTAAATAAACGTCAGTTAAAAGTGACGTGCGGCACAGCTGCATCATCTGTCCCGTATTTCTCTGTTATGACTTTAAATTTAACAACGTGGCATGGAGGAGATGAGGAGGCACAAAAAAGGAAAGAAAATACTATTTTTTTAAATATATATATATACACACATCTAAATGTGCCCAAAAATTCACGTAAAAAATTATCTTATATTCCCTCAAATGCAGTGAAAATAGATTGGCTTTGAAAAAGTGATGTGGGAGGCAACGCTATGGTGAGTAAATACAACCCTGAATACATTAAATGTGGTTATGTAAATATATATATATATATAGATTTGGAACATCCCTCTCTGAAAGCAACTTTTAATACTCTGCGTGTCAGCCTCTCACCCATCCCACCACAACTTCATCTCATTATTTCCCAGAAGCAAATATCTCAGAGAGAATAGTAGAGAATAATACATAGAGCTGACAGCAGAATAACATAATATATATAGATATAAACCTCTGAACCCTAACTTTATTAGTGACACAGCTCATGAGACAGTCCGTAGAACAATAAAACATTTATTTCTTTCTCTTTATTGTCAGCTTATATTATCTTTTCTCATTTATTTGGAATGTGATTCTTTAGAACCGACCGAGAGAGACGTCTTCAAGAACCTACACTGCAAAAACTGACCTACTAGAAAGAAGCCAAATATTCTTAAATACAACCGTCTTGTAAACAAAAGCAAAAGAAATCTGTCAATGAAACATTTTATTTAACTAGATATCTTAAGACCAACGAGGCTCTTAAGACTGGAAAATGAGGGCAAAATTTAGGCAGGTTGACCTTATTACAAGCAATGAAAAACTGTTCTTAAATTGTGAAGTTGAGCAATTTACTCTTAAAATAAGGAAAACAATCATGTACCTCCGCTAAGATAATATACAAAATGGTTTTTCACATCACTTTTTCCGTCAAGGTCGTAGAGACACCGAACCAAGCTCTATCCCCCCATTTGTGGCCACTGGCTTTCCAACGGTACCAACCCCGTGTCTCTACGACAACCAGAAGTACACGAACCCGACCTGGGCTCTATGACAATGGGAAAAAGCTAGTGTGGCTTTAACCTCCACACCTGGGGTGGCTATCTTTTTCCGTGAAGGTCGTAGAGACACCGAACTAAGCTCTACCCCCCATTTGTGGCCACTGGCTTTCCAACGGTACC
>JAPQRN010000015.1:6565544-6595499 GCA_037367275.1 Coranthus polyacanthus
CAAGACCAAGACCAGAGTGTATCAGAACCAAGTCAGAACCAAGTCAGTGTATCAGAACCAAGTCAAGACCAAGACCAAAGTGTATCAGAACCAAGTCAAGACCAAGACCAGAGTGTATCAGAACCAAGTCAGAACCAAGTCAGTGTATCAGAACCAAGTCAAGACCAAGACCAGACCAGATAAAGATGTCCATCTCGTTGTTTATCATGAAGGTGTGTAACTTAGGAACAACACTGCATTAGCTACATCCCTGCTAACTAAATTAGGTAGTATGCAAACCTTGGCAAATAGGTGAAAAGCAACTGAAACATACAGCATATACACAAGTGGCTAATATGTGCAGCTACTATTCAGAGAGAGAACGTTTTGAAGAGATTTGGTTCAGAGGTAGATTGCTAACGTGTTGATAAAAGCTTGACATGACCCTGACATCCCATCAAGCAAAAATTTAAAAAATGACCCCGGAAATTATCATTATCTCCTCATGATTATCTATAATTATCATTATATCATTTATCTTGATTCTGTCTTCATTTAGACTGGACTAAAATAGGCCTCAAGTGATATTAACAGTCGCAGTGACAGAATCTGAGGTAGGATGAATGTTCCAAAAAAGAGAAAAGATGACTCTGAATATCGTGTTTTTTTTCCAAAAGTGGGTAATTTTTTTGTCTCAAGTGTCGGTCAGTGTGTTTGATATGCCAAGAGAGCATTGTTCGTGGAATACAATCAACCCATCAATTCAAAAGTTGATAATGTGTTTAAATTAACTGATCTACAATCTTTTCGTTGCGACCTCCGAGTACACCAGGTTCACGCAGACAGCGGTAAAAAAGAAAGTTGTTTTTTTTACCTTATCTACGTTTAGTCTGGCCCTCTGGAAAAATGTTGCCCATCCCTGAAACAGGTCAAGTATACAGTAGAACTCCTTTAGGATTTTAAAAGAGGTTAAAAACAACATTAACTTTATGGCGCCTACAAATCAACCTGCGCTGTTGTGTTTCCTGTGGTTCCAGGTCATCTCGACCTCATTCATATTTCATGTGTTTTGAGTTGACATGTTGCAGCTGAATTATAAAAGGCAGTAGATGACCTGAGAGCAAACACAGAGCTTCTTTCTTTTTTTTTTTTTTTTTTGCATGAGGTTTTCCATAAGCCGTGCAGCAGATATTCAAAGAGGACAAAAGAGGGAGTCTTTTCCGAAGAGGAGAGATGGTTCAAACTTCAAAGAAGGCAATTCATGCAAATGAAGACCGGACCCATCACATGATATAAGGCCTTGTAATAAAGATAAAGTGCTCTGGAAAGACTGGTGCTCTGAAGTGATACAAACAGATATTCATTTGAGAGAAACAGGCTATTACACTTTGGTCTGGCAGTTGTTTTAAATGAAGTGCAGGATTATTTTATTATCCATTTATCTCATTTCTTCTGTTGTTCCTTGATCTGTGAGCTCTTCTTATGCTTGTGTGCCATTTGAATCGGAAATATACTTTTATGGCTTCCTGACTGATGTGTAAATACTTTTTTCCGTCCGCCTTGGGAATACTTGTCTGAGTGCATTTGTAAGTGCACAAACCTGTGCTGTACACATGAAGGGGGTTGGGTGAAAAATGAAATCTCTTCTGGCATGAATAAAATGTCAAAAAGTATTGTTCATCTTTTTTCTTGTTCGTGTCATGCCAGGCCTAATCTTGTTCATTTTTGTACAGTATTTTACTAGGCAACGTTACTGTGCAGCCCGTGAGAGGGTTGGCATATTACATAAGAAACGTTTCACACCATGATATTATCATGTATTTCAATACCAGACATTTCTAATGCTTGTACTATACATTTATATAGAAGTCCACACTGTCATTCACCCGGTTTGCCTGCGTTTGGATCCTACTTTAAAACGAATGCTAACTGCTACGGTTAGCATTCACGTTAGCCTTCCGTTAAACACTATCAGCCAGTTTCCCAGACATGGATTCAAGTCTCAAACTAAAAAAAAATGCATGTAATATTTCCACTGAAAGGTTTTTAGTCCTGTACTAGACTTAATCCATGTCTGGGAAACTGAACCTGTATGGAATTAGCTTGGAACAGTAAGCTAGCTGACTTACGCTACTCGTGCCACTTGCTAGCTACGAAATCATCGTTTAGCTGCCTCCAGCTAATGGTGCTTTCACAGCAAACTTGGTCCAGACCTTCAGACTTTTCAGTTAGCTAGCTGTGAGCCAAAATTACAGGTGTGGAAAAAAAACAATTACAGGAAGCTACAGCAGGCTATCGTCGGCCAGAAAACAAAAAGAGGAAGGAAAAATGAGCCGTGGCAGCACATGGGGAGACGAGGAGATTGAAGATGAAGGTTTTAATAGAAATATGGTCTGACCAAGTAATAAAAAGCTATAACAGTAGCATAGTAACAATGAAATGAATCCGTATATTAATGTCTCTCCATTCAGATGGAAAAGGCTACCCGTTGGATTGACAACGATTCGTTTTGTCGAGTATGGGGAGATGCAGCATAAGTAGGTGATGGCGACAGGTAGGTATGTTCTTTATTGTGCTCACAAACTTGCAACGTGAATCCAATTCCAGCAAAAAACCTGAACCTTAGTTTGGGCTTTTCAGGTGTGAACATATGGCAGGTCCAAGGTCAGATGACATGCATTGATATATATAATGCGCTCTGAATAACCTCAAGCCGTGACATTTTGAATGTAGCATACATTTAGTAGTTTTTAGAGGTGATTGACTGTACAAATACGATAATTACTGTACATCAGGCAGCCACCCTCATCCCTGGCTGACGCTGCAAAGGGATGTGACTGTAGTAGGACTCTGTTACTCAAGACTATCAATTATGTACGTGTCATTTGGGACACCTGTGATTTCTGGAATTTTCTTGCCTTCTTATTTTGTCTTCAGATTATCTTAGACTCATGTAAACAATACTTTTGAGACTTGGGAGTCTCCATCTTGTCCTCGTGCCTGTGGGTGTGTTTTTTCTGGTCCTGTAGCTTCCTCCCACAATCTAATAGACACACTGCGAGGTCGACTGGTGACTCTGGAAACACTCCTGCCCCCACATGACTGTACTCCTGTACAGGTAACAGAGAGATGGACTGGGCCAGGTCTAGCTTGTTCTAACTATTACCACTAACTATGATCTTTAAGCCCACTTATCTGTGGTTAGTTTTGGTTGGAAAAGTAGATCCTTTAAAACTACTCTAAGTTACGGCGTTGTAGCGTTATAATAGTCCTGTGAAAGAGTGAAAGAACAGCCTCCGAGCTACAGCTACACCCTGAAAATGGCGAGTTTTGACAAAGACGCACAGCTTTTTGTGTGCCGTTTTGTTTTTGTAGGGATTTAGTCATTTGAATACCATGACGTGCTCCCTCGTGTGCAAATGTTCCACCGAAACAGCTTCTTTCCCCGACACTATTTTGCAAATCCACAGCATCCTAAGCTCAGTGGCAACCAACAACTAGACAAACAACGAAGATAACATTTGCCCCTACTCTAGAACGATAGTGGACTGGCAAGGCCTAACGAAGTGTGGAGATAGGTCTGGCTATGCGAGACTAGCGTTGTACAGCACCCAAAAGGGCCTTTTCTGTCATAATCATGTGTCTTTTGGAGATGTGAGCTGTATTTAAATAGAAACCACTGCCAAAAAAATGCAAATGACACCCAGGCCTAGTTGTATACAAGTTGAGGCAAAAGAAGGAAAATATGCACACCCACTAAGGTCAATATTAGGCCTGATTGAAATGTGCGTGGTAGTGGCTCATGTTTAATTGATGAAGTAGCGAGCTGTGTAATTACTCAGTGATCACAGAGGAAAACAAGCTTGACAAAAATAGGCATAAGCCCAATAACTGTAAGTCACTATGTGTGTGCGTGTCGCCCAATCAGCAGAGAGGCTTTCTGTCACATTACAGCCAGCCTTTTCTATATACTAATGAACGGTTATGGATCTGACTCAGCTTGGCGAATGCTTCCATAACTACAGCGACGCAGAGCTGACCTTTGGAGCTCCATATATAAACACACACACATCCTACAGATACCACATCAAACTACGCTGCATCTCCTTTAACTAGAGCCACCACCGCTTTGTGATCGAGACAGTTTGAAGTTATGATCTTTAAACAGGATGTGTGATGAACACCGTTCGACTGCGTTTCTTTACCTCAGAGCGGTGGAAATGCAGCGTTCCCTTCATCACCGCTCGTCTGTGCTGCACGACGAATGTATGAATGAACGAACGAGCGAGTCATCCCAGAAGGAAGAGAGACAGATGGAGAGAAAGAGTCAGACCGAGATGGAGTGTGATAGAATGAGTAATCTCTACTTTAGCTTCAAGTAACAGCGCCAGCAAAAAGGATGGGGAGAAAGCTACAACAGCTGGCATTACAGTGACTTAAAGTGAGTTATTCGCCGTTTTAAATCAAAAGAGCCTCATTTAGAGTCTGTGTATCCTTAAGCCTTAAAAATACTATTAGGTACTATCACGTGCAACCACAGAGAGAGAGTAGAGCAAGTAAGTATGCAGATGTAACCTGACGTACACCCCAAACCGTCATCCTTCTTGTTCATACTTCACCATCTTCTTTAGAAGCCATTCACATTCCAAGTGACAAACAGAGAGCTAGAGCTGGAAAGAGGAGAGTTATGTTTCCACGGTGAAAGTGACAAGTCTGTCTTCATCACAACAAAAAAAAGCTAGAAAACTTGCACCTAACCACAAATAACCTGAAAATATTACTGCCTATTAACAGCAGCGTAGTGTATTTCTCTCACAGACTGTATAAAAGACGTGGATGTAGACTCCGACTGGTTCGTGGACTTGATTTCTATGAAAAAAAGAGACAAAAAAATTAAAAACTATAACAGTGTCTCTGTTGGTGTAGGGTTGTCACGGCCACGTTTAAGCTACAACTTTATTTTTTCTTTTCCTCGCACCTGCTGCGAAAACACGACCCTGAACAGCGAACCCCGGAAAACAAAGGAGCACAGACAGACCACACAATTATTTGACAGCTGAAGTCGTTGGAAATGTGTTCGCTACGGTATATCTGGCTCTAATTACTTCCTAAGGCTGACGCTCGCACAAGAAAGAAAAAAAATCATCGGCAACAACGACGACTATTGCGGGCAGATACAGCCGCCCGAGAAATGCAACATGACAGCACTTAGGTTCAATGGAAGGTCTGTGGAAGCAGCCTCGTTTCTCCTTCCGTCTGTATGTAACTCTAACATAGAAGCAAATACCAAACACACACCGAGTCCTGCCCCCAGGGTGTTTTCCTGTGTCTGTTGTCCTTTCTGCGGGGGATCATAATTACATCAGCAACAGCAACACCTACATCAACAGTCTGTTCACCTTTATATCCATATGCTCGCACACACACACAGTCTGACCTCATTCCTACAATCTGTCTCTTGGGAGAAAAAGAAAAAAAATCATATCAGGTGAAATGAAGGGAAATGACGTGTGCAGAGATGAATTTAAGCACAGAGGTGAAAAGCAGTGTAAGACGAATATAAATGGAAATCCTACCGGCACAGAAGAGAAGGTGGAGGAGAGTTCTACATGATTGGAAAGAGATAGAGAAGATGGAGGACCCGAGGAGATAGAGGTATCGCTGTCGTCCCGGGAGCGGCGTTAATAAACAAAAGGAGGGTAATAAGGCAGGAGAGGATTTGCCGGGCGGCAGATGGCTATACGTGAGTCACTCTCATCACCGGGAACGAGGAGAGACGGCGAGATAAGAGACGGCGAGGATGGAAAGAGAGGAGAGAAGCAGAGATTAATGATAAGAGGCATACAGAGAGAGGGAAAACTCGTCCCTGTGTCCCGTCAAAACAGTTCAGTGTCTCCCTAAGCAGCCTGTCAGTCACAAAAAAAAGAATCAACGCTTTCCGCTGTGGTTTATTTAGCCGCTGGGTCACGTGCAGCTGCCCGGGATGAAGAAGAACCCATTCACTGCTTCAAATTGAAAAGCCTCTTTTCACAAAGAGAAACCCCAGCTGACCCGACTATCCAAAAGAGAGAATATTTGACACTGTTTTTCTATAATAAGATATAAAAATAAAACTCATGTGGATTGCAGACATTTATGTAACCTTCTGCTCTGACTTTGGCAATCCTTCACATGTGGTTTTGAGTGAAACGGCAACTATTCTGTGGGCCGTCATAGTGAAATTCAGTTTGTTTTGCTGCAAATCACACTTCACTGCTCACTCAACTTCACGCTTTCCACGCGTCATGGATGTGGCCGGTGGTTTTCTCACTTGTTATATTAGATTTATTTGTTTTTATCTTGCTGCTATGTTTTAAACTTGAAAGTGTTCCATGTTAACGTCTGTATTTTCTAAACTAGTTATGTTTGGCTGGTGTTCAGGAGGACGAAGTTGCAGAAATGGAATGTAATATTCACCGTTATGTTTTCATCAGTGTATAACCACACACCGTGACAGGTTTATGTGATTGTTGGTTGTTTGGTTTTATAAATACATTTTACATGTGGTGCTATCGCTGGTAAACTACTCTGTGAAATAAACATACATAAATGAGACAAGAAGCCTCAAACGTTAACACTAACCAAATCATTTTTAAATTCAGCCATGTGCTCTTGTCGTTGCCTCATTCCGCTGGATCAATGCTGCCCCTTGACCTTGCTAAGGGGGCGTCTGCATTTTCCACAAGCCCTTCTTGTCAGCTCATTGTCAGATTTAACAAGAATCCATCAGAGATACATCATGGCCCTGTTATCGACTGACTGGCTCCTACAGACGCCCGTGAGGCTCCGCTGAAGGCATTGTAGATGTCATCATGTGACTCACACCACCTTTGAAGACAGGGAGAGATGGAGAGGGAGGAGTGAAATGAAAGTGTGGAGAGGGAAATGGGAAAACCTCTCTACTTTCTCCTCTAGAAGCCAAGGACACAGCAGTAATTGGCTTAAACGGAGAGGAGAGGAGAAACCAGGAGAGGAGAAACCAGGAGAAACCAGGAGAAACCAGGAAAAACCAGGAGAGGAGAAACCAGGAGAGGAGAAGGGAGAAAAGGACAAACAAGGAGAAGAGAGGAGATAGGTAGAGCAGGGACCGGATAAGGAAGGATGAGAGTGATGACAGGGCAGAGCTGAAGAGATGCGATGATTGCGGAGAGAGAGGAGGGAACGTGGGGAGGGAGCTGAGAAGGAGGGAAGGATCTGCCATTGATCAACTGTCGCCTCAGTTTACAGGGACCTGACTAACAAGCTTCAACACTCCAAGGCTGTATGCATATGGAAGAGTAATATATTATCGCCTGCAGCTGTGTGCATCTTTCTTTAGGGCGAGGCATCGTTTTTGATGTTAACCCTGCCCATGTTAGCAAGTCAAACTGATGATGAAGTATATAAATAACTGTTTCGTTCGACTCCTTTCCCTTGCAGTCCCAAATCTCTCTGATTGTTTAGCGTCTACACTTACTCATCATCGGAGACGCCGGTCAGCACACAAGGGCCACAGGAGGTTCGGGCAGGACACTTCAACGACTACTTGGTAGCGTATTGAACTGGACTGAATGGAGTTCAGCTGCCGTCAGATACCGTGGATGAGCTGTAATCAGACAGGGAGCCTTTCATTCAACGGCAGACACTGACACTGAACGTCATCTTATTTGCTGAGAGGCCACTGATAGTCAGACAGGCAAATACTGGTAGAACATCAGTATTCAGTGCTTCCCTAGTGTCTGTAATGGTAAATCTTTTCGTTTTGGATTGTCAGTTGGTCAAAACAAGCCCCTAGTGCTAGTTCTGGACTGATGTTGGGCAGTTCCTACCAGAGTTGAAGTTCAACTTGAGAGCCTGCTAAGAACAGGAACCACGGGCTAAAGAGCCACAGTAGAACTACACCGTCACGTCACTGTACACGTCTCTGCTTTCCCAGCAACCCTGGTGCCAACTTCACGCACAACAACAACAATGGTGGACTACACCGTCCCTTTACAAGTGTTGCTCCTGGTTTTTCAAGCCTACATCGGTATCCAAACTCACCCCAAACGGTCGAGGCAGATGGCCCACACTGACCCCACTTCTGTCCGAGGGAAGTTTTTCCTTCCCACTGTCGCCAAGTGCTTACTCTAGGAGGATTTGTTGGGTTTTTCTCTGTATAACATTGAAAGGTCTGGACCTAATTATTATGTTAAGTGCTTTGAGATGACTGTGTTGTGATTTGGTGCTATATAAATAAATCTGAACTGCAATGAATCGCACGCATTTGCACTGCTGGTCATGTTAGTCATCATATTGTGCTGGTTCGTCACTTGTTGGTCACGATAATCCTGCCGCCAGCCCCTGATGTAATTGGTTCTAGACCAGACTTTCAGGCCAAGAACCAGTTTGGCCGTCAGACACCGGCCAAGGCACCGGCTCCGAACCAGCCTTTGAACTGGCTTGGTGGAAAACGGGGTATTTGACCCTGGACCTCGGCCAGCTGCACAAGACATCTGCTTAAAATACTGCATACTAAATTTAATTCAGAAACTCTAACACTACACTGGATTCAGCATCAAACCAGACATATTCTGCAATACAGGCACATTTAAGTTGGCACAAAATGCATTAAAGTTGACATCGAGCCAAAAGCCACAACTCTAACCTCTTCATCAGATGAAGGAGAAGAAGAGGAGCTGCCTTTTATCATATCAGTTCAAGTGTCACATTACTCACACGCTGACTGTCTGCCTGCTCTGAGCTACAGTATCAGCACAATCACACTTGACACCCCACACTGGGTACTACTTTATATGCTGCCCAACACCAAACAAACAGAACTCCCACAAGATGCTCTGACAACAGCTGAAATGCTTCCGCAGGCGGATCTAAAACACTACTTGCTAGAAGAGTTGGGTTATGTGTTTTCTCTTTTTGGCGAAAATATCCACAGATCCATTTAATTAGACTCAAAAGCTGCTGAGAAAGCAGCCACGCTGGACTGTATCTTTTTTATCAATGGCAGATGGAAATTCCTAATTACTAACCCCAGGAAGCTTTTTGGTCTCCCTAACTGGTGGCTACAGAGATGATTAGCCTCGCATGAACCTCTAAGCCCCGAGACCAAACCTCTTCCCTCCCACTCCCAGGCATCAATATCGCTATGCAAACCTGCCTGTGTCAACTCAATTTATTTTCCAATTTCCCGCAGGGTGAAAGAGCGAGTCTCTCTCTCCTCCTCTCCGCCATCTATCACTCTCCGACTCTCTGTTTGCTGCTCTTTTTTCCCCCTCTCTGTGACTCGCCGCCTCTCATCGCCTATTTGTCATCTGTTTTGCCAAAAAGTTTCAGCGCTAGCATGAGGCGTCGACTACCTCCTCCATGTGCGAGACGGACCAGGAGAAGCAGATCGGCGCGCATTATTCCAAGGCTCATAATAAACACGAAACTATTAGTCAGTGACTTGACAGAAAATAACTCATTAGCCGTGTTTGCGTATGACTGTCAAGCATATCTGAAGTGAACTGGTTTGGAGTAAATAAACCGGGCTGCGTGTTGTTGCCGAAGCAGAGCATTTTCCATCTAAAATCAGGGATGCACAGTCACATCGGTATCGGCCGATAACAGCCTAAAAAGATCATTATTGGTATCGATGAGCGTGGCCGATATGGTGACGCGTTAACTATGCGACGGCCGTGAATGTCTCGTGAGCGGCTTTAACAAACCTCAACATGTCGGCTGTTTGGAGGTATTTTGAATTATGTGAAACCGATAATAAACGTGCTTTTGCCGTGGTTGTAAAGCACCAGTGAAGCGAGGAGGGGTCCAACAACACTCAACGCTCGGAAAACAACGCCCAGAGTTTTTTTTTTCTGTTAGTTTTACTGTCACTATTTTTGCTTAAACATAAAACATGTCGTATAATTTATTCTCCTTTCTCCCTCCGTTGCTTCAAGTTGAAATCATGTCCTTATTTTTCAGGAGTGAATGTCTACGTTTGTAAAATGATACACTTATGGTAGAATCAAATACTGTTCGTCTTGTTTTATGTCTACATTTAGAACAAGTAAGAGAAACAGGTTCACTCTAGAGTCGGAGAGACTTGGCGTTCTTCTCGTCAATGAAATAAAAACAGATGAATATATATCGGTATCGGAAGAAAACGAGTTTGAAAATATCGGCATGTCGGATATCGGTCAAAATCCGATATCGTGCATCCCGATCTAAAATGGCTGATGTGTTTTTTTCAGTTCAATGTCCTCATTAGTCCACGTTAGTACCTGTTGCAACTACCAGCCATGTTTTCACACTTAACTGGAATATCCGGGAAGACGACGGAGAAGCAGCTGATCCGTCACGTGACTTAAAGCTACATCAGAACTTTTAAGAAACAGGATGGATAATTCATTTGGATAATGGTAAAGAGGTAGGATTGAAATAAAGTTCTACTTCTTCCTACTCCTTTCCAGACTTGCAATACATGGATTATGGGGTAAAATGTATCCTGTAAATGTTGTAGTTCTTTTGTTCTGTATTGCATTTTTGGAATAAATATTCAAATCACATCAAAATTAAGTCAATCATCTCAACAACAACAAAAAAAAAAGAACGCCTCGAGCAAATGTAAACTTTGAGGAAGTTTTTCCACATTTTGCCGTTTCCGTCAACCTCTTCTAATGACAAACAATGAAATGAATCATCACCCGACTCTGCAGCTTTTGAGCCTCTTTTAGCTCATGTTTTACTCGTTTACAACCAATATTCTTATAAAAACCCGTCAGCCAGGACCAAGCAGCTGGTGAACATAGTCAACTTGAGCTCGGTTTTAATGTAAATGTAAAAAAAGAACAGAATGCATAAATAGAAAAAAAAAGAAGATGATTGGAGAGTTGAATGCATGGTGCGTGTAATGAATACATTTTTTTTTTCTTAATGGATGCAATTCACTTCTTCCCAGCGAGAAAAATATAGGATATAATGTACTAAAATATATGCACCTAAGGATCAATTAAGCCGTGAATATAAATGACTATAAAATGACTTATTGAAGATGTCTGTGGGCATTTTTTCTGAGCTAATAGTTCCACCGTGAATTTGAGATCTGCCAACACGCACGCACACACGCACGGGCACGCACACGCACGCACACGGGCGTCCAGTGGAATACACTATCGACCAACCAGGAATACATCAGCCACGACAATTAATCTTGCGGGAGGCGTAGTGACTCTGTGTGGGTCTCTCCGTGTGCGTCTGAGTGAGAAATGGTGCTTATTGAAGAGATCTTTCAGGATGACCACCCCGTGAAGGAGGAGGACAGTCAGAAGACGACCAGACCACCTGCAGACGGACGCGGGGTGAGCCGGGCGTGAGGAGGAGCTCCTCGCCTTCCCTCCACCTGCAGATCGCATCACGTCGGGCGGATCTGACGGATCCCTTCGTCCCCTTCTCCCAGCGCAGACTTCATCCTTTTGAGTTGGAAGGTTCACTTGAAGGTTGTAAAATGCAGCGGCGGCGTCAGAAGAGCCTCGAAGGGCTATCTATATCCATGCAAAGCATCACATTACACCTGCTGTCATCCCCCGACTTTCCTCCATACAAGGCTGCATCAATTATTGAGCGACCCCCGCTTTGTCAACTAACACAGCTCCTCTGACTGAAGAGGATAAAAAACACACATTACAAAAAGTCAGCTGCTTCTTCCATTCATAAAATGACCAGGTCTGTTTAGGGGACGGGGTTCTCCACGAGATGCAACACAGTGCGTGGATTCTAACATCATCTCACATAGTATCCACGCAGTCCTGTCACTTACACAGCAGAGCACATGCTTCTTCTCCAGCGCTAGTTTTTTCCACCAGTAACAACGGCACCCACTCCAGTCCAGTCCACTGAGAAGCTGCTGACGGCCACAACCGGTACCGGAGGAAAAATAAAAGACAACAACAACTCCGGGGCAGTATTCGCTTACCTTCGTTATGAGCGGGTGCGGACTTGTTGGTCGGTGTGTGTTCAGAGCCCGGCGTCGCAGCGGCAGCCTCTCGTTCCCGTCCCACTCCCACTGTGAGCTGGAGTGGAGCGTGTGTGTGACAGACGCGCGTGTGTGTGAGTGAGTGTGTGTGTGTGAGTGGGAGAGAGAGAGAGAGAGCGTCAACTCCTCTCACTGGCTATTGTTACAGGGAAGGGATCCCAACTGAGCATGCGCCGACGCGAACGGCCCTTGTGGTGGTTGGCATGGAAACCAGGAAGCGGCTGTCGCGCACACGGTGTGAAGTACAGGCAGGTGCTTCCGCCGCGCCGCTGCCGCTGCCGCGCCGCCGCCGCGTCGTCCCGGTTCTGACACTTGTCTTAATCCCGTATCGTCTGTCGCTCCAGTCTCTTCGGTCCGTACGAAGCGACAGCTGCTCTGTCAGCTGATGACCCGAATCACGCACCAAAGATCGCACAGTGTCCTGGATAAAAAGTAATCAGCAGACGCACCTGCAAAGTCAATCCTAAAAAAAAAAAAAAAAAAATGCTTTACATGCGTAACAGATGAAAGGTTACGGAGAAGCCGCATAACAACACCCTCACCAAACAAGACAGGTCGCAAATGTCACAGGTCCATTTAAATACAAACCAGACTGAGAGGGGCTGACGTCCCTCATCACACTCAATTTTTTATTAGATATCATTCTATTTTCTAAAATATGACACGCAGTACATATTTATATCCACATAGACAAGAAACACACAATAAAATTTAAATTATTAATTCATAGTAGACTGTAGGGGTTTAAACTAATTTGATCCTGTGACCTTGAACTTTGGCCTTTCGAACCCAGAATTAATGGGTGACCAGGGCGGGTCATCACTAAAGAGTTTGACCATCTGAGCTATATTTGTTATGGAGTTATGGTACGAACGTGATCACGAACACAGACACACACCGAGAGGCGGCAGCGACCACCCGACCACGCGGTCCGAATCCGTTAGCTATGAACTTTAAATTTATATGGTTGTTATAGTCAAGTCCAAAGGGATGTAACAAACAGCAGAGTCCTGCGAGGCGGCTCGAGGACTCTGTCCATCTAACTGTACGTAAAGATGGACACCGTGACGGCTCCTCGCAGGTGAAGTCAAAACATCATGAGCTCCCCCTGGTGGCTGGCTGCAGCACAGGTCATAAACCCCGCCCCCTCCATGTTTATTTCTAAAAGTGTGCGTCCAGTAAACTTTCCCCAAATTTCGGTCTGTTTACTGTTTAAATCATCATCTTTCTGATCACTTTTTTTCAACACGTTATTTGATTATATAAAAACGGGTGATTGACAGCTTTAACAACCAATCACAGTGCAGAATCCATCAGACACGTGGCTGAAAACCAATCAGGCGCGATGGACCCGCGTCTCTACTGCGCAGACTCTGACTCCAAACTGCGTCACATGTGCAACATGGCAGCTCCCGCGACTGTGGGATTTTGGCTTTATTTTTATTATTAAGTCCATGCGTCCATCTTTATATACAGTCTATGCTTGAGACCCTTTTGAGAGACTCCAGAACATCATTTTGTCAGCTGACGTCAACATCCGACACAAACATCATTTTTACATCTTAGAAGTATTTTTAGTAATACCTTCTCAAAAAGGCTGAATTGGACGAGCATGAGCTTGTTTTTCCAAGTGATTCTGAACATTATTACATGTGAATACTGCTATAATTACTGCAAGATTAGCCGCGTCCCTGAAGGGCCGGTCTCCACCTACATTAAAGATATGAGTGTTATTGACTGTGAAGAGCGCTATTACGCATCGTAACTCCCAGCGTACAACCTGTCAGCGTCTCATTAGAGGGGAACAGAAAATTACTGACACCAATCGGCGTCGCGTCTGCACCTCTCATTAATTATGAAAATGCATGCATCAGTTGATATTTCAACATATCGCCGTTCAGCCGTTGTCTTCACATTACACGCGTGTTTTGTAGTGTCTGTACTTCAATGATATCACATTTTCCTTTTTAATATGCACATCCACTTACACAGCAGGATGCACAGAATCTAATCACATCGTGTGCTCTGATGCAGGAGAACATGTAAAAAAAAAAAAACCCACAGTTGTGTAACTGCTCCACAGAACAATGCGGCTGCTCTGTCTTCAGGTCATGTGGCTTTTGTAATGACACCGCGCTGCTGCGTGAAAGTTGTATGTGAAACAAGATTACAAAAGCATCCCTTAACTCCAACTTCTGTGAAAAATACAGCGGCAAAAGACGCCATGCAGGCATCAGCCGGACGCCTCTCGTGTGTTTGCGTATAACAAAAGGGATTACAAAACACGCTGTTATAGAAGAAAAGGCAAGATGCAAAAAAAGGGAAAATATGAAAATGAGTGTTACATGAGCCGTGTATTCATCACCTCAAGCGGCATCTTTTTGCCAAAATAACACCACAGCTCACTTCTACTTTCCACATCCAAACATCTTTAAAACAGCGGATGCAGAGAAAGCGACAGACACACAGAGAAGAGCGAGAACGAGAGAGATGAGGTATTTATGAAGCCATTAACAGCCTTCACTGCAGTCCGCCGTCCATGGGGCGCATGTTTATTTGAGCACCTGCTTTTTTTTTTTTTTCTCCTGCAATTCAAGGCTACTGAAGCACACGTCCAAGGCTTCCACGGCGTCGGTTTAATACTTAGCAGCATCATCACACCTCAAACAATCAATAGAGAGGCTGCAGGAGAACTCAGCAGATGATGGAAGTTGGTCCGAGTGTAAGTACGGTGGGACGAGGGATATTAATATACAGTATGAAAACACTGCCAAAGTGCTCACGCTGAAACCCATTTTAACATTCATATTTATGAGCAGCCTGTATATGTGTAATGACTGTCCCCGGTAGGAAGATAACTGCAGGTGGTTACAAGCAGCCAGGTGCTGTATACATCAAAAGAGGAGTTAACGGTGGACTTGCTCTGCCATCAAGGCCAGTCATTTTGCATGTTTAACCCAAAGCGTTCGTTTCCGCAGCAGAAGGATACCCGTAGCTGAAGGAATCACAAACCAGTGTGACTATATGTGTTTTATTCTGGAGCCTCGGTTCTGCTGACCCAGTTCCAGACGCCGTGAGCTGATGCTGATGAACTGAAATGAGCTGAAACGAACGAGCCCATGGATGGTCACAACAAATGGCTTAATCATTACAAACACGCTCACAAAAACGATGAATTGATCGATCGTTCCATCCTGTCCTCGCATCACAAACTGTTGATGCAGTTTTCTCAATTACCAGTAAGCTACAATCAGTGACAGACCTTTTAGTTTAGCAACCTTTGGCTTATTATTTAGTTAAGCAACTGTGACCTTTCACCTCCGGCCACCAAATCTAATCAAATGATCCTTGAGTGCGAGTCAACGTTTGGACCTAACTTGAAGAAATTCCATCAAGTCACTGAGATACCGCATTAGAATGGACAGACTTTCACATTTGACACTAAGATGTTTTCAGTTGATCCTTGTGCTTTTAAAACGTAATGGGGAGACAGATCTCCCTGAACTTCCATTCACCCGTGATAGATTAAAGTAACGTTAACAGAAACTTCCTGTTCCGTCGACCTGTTCAGACATTTTAAGAATTTTAAGGCTTAAAATTCAGATTTGACTTTTAGACTTTTTAACCCCTTCAGACCTGACTTCTTCTACTTATTTAGAGAGTATAGAAATAAGTCTCATGTTTTTACTAAAATGTCCATTACAAGAATGGAATGGTCAAGATAGGAATCTTTATGTTTTTAAAGACTTTTAAAGACCTGCGGGAACCTTGAAATCTATGACTCTGTCTTCGTAACTGATGAATGTCAGTCAAATATTCGCTTCTTTTAGCACTGGATTGGCCTGAAACGTGTCCAAAAAAATCCCACACTCGTTCACGAACTCATGACATGGTTTGTCTTTACTTTCTGCCTGTGTTGGAGGCCGTTTTGTGCTGGGAGGCGGCCGTTTGTTGCTAACTCGGCTGAACACCTGATTTCTTCGAATGTGTTTCTGTGTACGTCACATCTTCATGCTCATTCCTGAGTTCTTCAACGCCTCTCTTTACTCTTCCACAACGGCAACAGTGTGCGACACGAGCTACCGTTAGCTTAGAAATGGAGTCCGTGAACGGCAAAAAAAACAACTTAAAAAAAATAAATAAATCCAGCACAAAACACACTCTATCACAAACTTCAAATAAGCACATGTGCAAATCTTCCATCTTGAAGATTTAAAAAGGGGCTAAAAAGGTCCAAAGAGCTCTAAAATTGTAATTCTCTGAGTTTGTGAGAAGAGGCATCGACCATTTACAGATGGGCCTCGGTTCATTTGAAATGCGTGTCCCAAAGAAGATGATACAGGGCAGTGACTGCAGGATGGATGCTGTGGGCTGTACGTGAGTGTATACTGTGTTCAAGTTGGCCCTACTCTGTTATCAGACCCATACAGAGGTCTGAGGTGGTACACTCAGGGTCTATTGATGTATCCACTGAGCGGCCCAGCTCTGCCCGGTGACACAGGTTGGATAATTTATGAGGGCTCCACCATTGGTTCAATAATTCATAGGGCCCTCGTTCTGCTGTGGTTGAGTCACGGACAATCCTTTTACTGAGAACAGAGAGAGAGAGAGGGAGGGAGGGAGACACGGTGAGAAAGATTGCAAGAGACGTTTGTGCGGTGCCTGACTGAATAGGAACTTGCCACACCATTACTTTCTGAGGCCTGCTAAATTTAGCACGTCTTCCATGACTCAGGGGAGGAGCTGCACGAGGAGATGTAGGAGGGTGAGCCAGCTTTTAGCAACGGACCCGGGAGCCCAGATGCATAAGAGGGTTCCCCTGACAAACACAGCAGGAAGTGAAGTCAAGACAGGGCTCAGCTATGTGGCAAGCATTGTTTGTGACCCTTTTGGCTGGATGTTTGCATATTGAAGGGGGCGGGTTGCCTTAATACAGGACATTGTAAAAAACGTCCTTTGCCGCTGTGTTTATCTGGGACTTGATTGCTTGGCAACCACAGGGGCATTGTGGGGCACGACGCGGTGCTTTGGTGCTTGACAGTCGATGGAGTGATGGGTGACTGGGTGGAGGGTTGATGCAGGGCACAATGCACAAAAGAACACAGTGACACACATACAGGAAAGTAGCCACAGGCTTAACATACTAAACTATATTCACAACATTAGCTACGTCCTTGTTCTCGAACAAAAGAATAAACTTCAAAGCTGCTGAATCACGCCTTATCCACAGATGAAGACAGAATATAGTGGTTGGAAGTCAGTTTGTGCAAGTTTTCACTCATCTTTCCATAGAAAACCTTTTGATTTTTTTTTTACATAAAATGTACTTTTCGGTAGCCATGAGTTTCAAACAAAAATGCTATTCAGTAATCGCTGGGAAACAGTAGATGATTATTCAGATATTCAAGGGGAAGCGTTGATCTTCCGCTCTTCACTCTCCAGCTCTAAAAGCAGCTGTCTCTCACTAAAACATGTTGGAAAGCTGGTGAAAACTGCTGCATGCTACTTGTGCATTAATCTAGAACGTTAACGGCACGAACAAACGTGGCCTCTCCGTGATAACAGCCTGTTCACGATTCCTACGTAGAGGACTCTAGAGGAGTGGGTTTTTCCGTGAAAATCCTTATATTCACTCCTCAGTTCTTCAGTGCAAAACATGTCTAGGAGTAGCTCAGGTAGTGTGGATTAATGAGACCAAATTATTCCTTGGTCTCATCCGTGGAAAACATGTCACCAACAGCAACAATTCCACAGAAAATGTTAATATTAGCCCTGTTTGAATGGTCACCTCAGTGATTCAGGGTCTGGTTTTTTTTTTTGTTTTCTTTCTTCTGATGCTTTTCCAGCAGCTGTTAACATGAAACCTGCAGCTCATAACCAGACACTTTCCAATCAATATTTGTCTCAAATATTAGCATCATGTCAGTAAATTAGAGTAATACACAGACTTGCTTATCCATGTATACAGACATGGGGGGGGGTCCCAGGTAACACTAGTCCTGTGCAAATAAGGCTAAATACCCATGATTCATACTGTTGGCCACCACTCGGGACTAAACTGGTGCAGTCGTTTATATTTGGGAGCTGTTGTTAGTATGTTCATATATCATCCACTGATCTGCTCAGCAACAGCCAAATTCACTACAGCCCTGTTTTTTTCCATTGATTGGACCGGGGAGTGTACAAAAACAGGTGACGTGCCAGGGAAAGGTGAAATAAATGGAAAACAGGGCCACATGTAACCATCATGGCCCATTAACCTGATTCATTATTTAATTTTCCACGCGCTTTTAAGGGAAGGTCTGACGGGAAAACAATGCAACGCATGGCTCCATTAGCTGGTATTTACATGACTGTTGTTACACAAAGGGAATCCTATGACCTATATTGCGTGTTGCGTTCTGCAGCCCTGGGTCGTTTAAAGCCCCATGTCCAGAGGGGAGCGTGCTATCATACGGCCGCACGCTGAACGCACCCAGCCCTCCTCCTGGAAACCCATGAAATCCAATTTCCCTGTCAATGCATCAGTCTCTTCAGTGTATAGACCTTCTCTAAGCTGCGTCTCCTGTGCACCATCTCTATGTTTCTCTTGTTACCCTGCCATGACTGTTCTCCCTCCATATATGAAAATGCAGATCTGCCCAGTGCGACTGATGCACTGCGGGATTACGCTGCTGGTGGCTAATATCACTTTCGTCTTTATTTCCACCACAAATACACACTAAACTGGCTCCCCAGGATATAAAGCCGGTACACCTTTGTGTGCATGTTTAACAGCTCGGCTTTATGCGACAGTGCCACATACCAGGACAGAGTTCTGAGAGGTACCAGTGTGCGTCTGAATAGGTATTGACCAAACAGGAAATTACACTGCAGTAACATGACTGAGTTTCACTCATCTATGAAAATGGACGCTTCTCTAAATATTCAGCCGACATTAAACGCCTGAATGGACACAGTAAACACGCAGCTGTTGACACATGGGCGCGTCTGTGCAACTTATGTACAGACGCTGCACTGGACTGAGAAGCTCCAGAACCCAAGAACTGAAACCAAATCAGTTAGAATACACCGGCCCGATCACGTCAGTCAAGGGAAGATCACCGTTTTTCATCTTTTCCCAGAAGGCGATCATTCAGGTATACTTTGTGCTGCTTGGGAGATGGAAATAAAGACATACATTTATCCGCGGCAACCTTTATAGCAATTGGAGGAAGCTCGGGCATACTTCAAAATGATCAACATTTCCACATCAATAGAGGAGGACGGTTGAGGCGCATTAAAATGCAGAATATTCAGACAGTGCACGAGGCTTTTTGAATCTCAATGAATCTCAATCACATTGTCCTGTAAAATAAAGGCAAAACGGGCAAACACCGTGAACTGTTGAAGGCAATTACTGCATAGGGAAGAGTGTACCATTATGAAACGACATAACCACAAACAGCACGGAGAAAATCTATCAGACGAGACCTTGGGCTATCTCTGGATCAAAAGGTGCAGCCATTAGAGAAACCTCTGCTATAAAAAGGTTCTAATGTTAAGCATGGAACGAGAGAGAGGAAAAGCAATTTTTATTAAGTGTAAGTACACATGCATATTATTATGCACATTACTGAAGGAGCTACTGTTTAACTCCCAAATGACTAGAGTAAGAATGAAAAGTGCATCCAAGATGGGGTGCAAATCACAAATCCTGCAAACACAAAACCCACACGAACACAAATGTACTCCTTCAAGTTCCTGGTTGTTTAAACAGAAAAGAATGTCAGTCTGACCTGTGTGAGAGCAGAGTGTAGAAATTCAGCCACAGATATTAGTGTTGCAGAGACTGGTGCTGCAACACACCGCTGGAGGTCTTGGTCTCGTCTTTCTTCTGTCCAGTCTCTCACATAGTAAGTGATGGTGACGCACCTTAACACTGGATGCCACACGTCATGAAATGGAAAAAAGAAGAAAAGTCTGAAAAGTCTGTTCAGAAACATGGCGGACGCTGCGAAGGCTGACCTGCTGCCTCTGGAGATATAAACAGCTCATCATTTTGTCTATTTTAATGCAGTTAATAATGTCGTTGTGTTGTTTAAAATCGTAAGGAAAGGCTCGGCATAAAAAACTATTTCCACTTGAATTTTTTCCTCATGTTCCTAAATAACAAGGCATATAAAGCTGGTTTGCATTAAGAATCTGGGTCATGTTTACCCTTCATATTTTTTAAATCAATGCACGCTTAAAAGTATAGTCTGCCATTTCAAAAAAAAAAAAAAAACACAAAATTCATACTGCATTAACAAGGAAAAAATGACGAAAGCACAAAATGTCAGAGCTATATTTGTGCATATCGAGGGGGAGGGAGGTACAGAGGGGGGTGAAGTGCAGACCGGGAGTTTAATCCATATTTTAAGTCGCTTAAGGCAAGGTAATACGCACAGAGCGAGAGCGTGATCTACAGTCTCGTGAACCAGACAGTTTCCTTTGAGATGCCGCTGATCAACTAACCAACAGCCTCTTCACTGTGCACAAGCATGCCGATTCAGCTGCTTTCAGAGTAATCCTCTCCACCGGTGAAAATGTACTCTGACCTGAATGCTAATGGTTCAGCGCAAGGTTTGCTCGAGTGGACGTAAACACAAACACAAGCCGTCTTCGGGCTGTCAGGTGGAGCTGCAGAAGCTTTCTTTCTCGCCAACAACTGGCTTCCACTCGCATCACACGCAAACACACACACATCCTCACAGGGAGCAATTTCCTTTAAGAGAATGAAGAAATGCCACTGTATGGATTCTGAGAGAACAATAGGCCTGCCCCATTGAGGAGCTTGTTATTTGCTTGTTCTTTTAAAGAAAAATGCTTTCAGGCTAAAAACCCACTCGCTCAGAATGCTGTTTTTTTGTTTTGCTTTTAGACGCTAATTGGTTAATTACTTCAGGGCCGGGTTTAAGGCTGGGTTGGAGGGATTGGATGAGGGGTTTCTGTTGTTGTTGTCTGATCGGATAAAGAAAAAAAATTAAGAGTTGTACAGTCTGATTCTGTTGTGTGTCCGTCGGCTAACAAGCTGTTCTAGCTAACAGCAAAATTTAATGCTTAAAAACTTTGCAACAATAAAATAGTACTTGATGTTAAAGGTGCTTTGATGATGTTTTGTGCTGGGGTTGATGTTACTCCATAATGCTAATGTCTTCTCCTCTACACTGACTTCTACGTAGAGGACTATGGCTGCTTTTTTTTCCGCAAATATCCCGTTTAACATTGCTCAGCATGAAAATGGCGGGATTTAAAAAAAAAGGGTTCTACAGTCTGATCGTGTTGTGTCAATCGTCTAACGAGCAAAAAACTAAAGAAAAATGCATTTTGCAACAGTGGTCGGTCTGCTTTTGGTTTGCTTTTACATGGAACTCCATTAGTGTCATAGCTCCATTCAACACGCCTCAAACACTGACGGTTAAACCACAGCTCTCTGGACATCAACACTGTTCTAATTCCAATTGATCTCACAACCAGACATAGTCAATAGTGCTGCCACAAAGAACACGACGCTTCACTGGCTTCCCATATTTTTCTTATTTGGTCACATCTAATTTGTTGAAGTTATGTCTGGGCAAGATTTTTTTTTTCCCCCCACTGAACCACTCATGGTGCAACGGAATTGAACAATTTCACTGTTCCTCTTCAGTAGGAAAAGGAGAAAAGATAATGATAGGAATGAAGGAAACGGCGGAATGGAGAGACAGGGACATCAGAGCGTGGAGTGTGGAGAAAGAAGACGGCGACGCAGAGAGAGAGAGGAGCACAAATGGCTGTTAGTGAAGGAGAGGAAAAAAGGTTGGACGTGGACGGAGAGCGGGCACAGCTGGAGGCCTGTCTGTAGCTTTACTCACGGTTACACCAGATGATGGGTGGAGAGGTCACGCTTTGAGGGAGCTCTTACCCCGTCGCAGGCTGTCAGCGGGGGTCTGCTTTTAAGAAATGACTGCACCGACAGAAAGCTGCTGTTAGCCCAGACCACCTTCCACATCTTTTGTCCGACTCACTGTAAACCCTGCTTTCACGGCCCGTTAACATGCAGGAGTGCAGGTGGCGCTAGAGTTTCGGAGGGCACGGAAACGGTCACCCGTGTTTTAAACCTGCCTCGGTGTTTACCACCGGCCCGCTGGTTATGAACCGCGCTAATGCCATCAAACTAATAAACCTGAATGGATTAGGGTCGGCTAATCCGGATTATGATACGATACAATGAAGGCCATATTATAGAATAAAGGACACGCTGTACATTAGAAATAAATACTGTAAGAGAATCAAATACCTTACAATAAACACCAATTTACTTACAAATAATAAAATGATCAGTGTGTAAAGATTAAGAGTTATAGTTAATGTTTTAATATACATTTACATTTTCTACAATTTTTAAATCATCATCAAAGCTTTTAGAATAACCCTCCACTTTTTGTAACATAACCTGTTCAAATCCAGAGGCATTACATCAAAATGACTGGAGGAACATATGCTTTACGAACAGCCCTGAAGTATTATTTGGACAATATTGCATGAAGTACAGTCGGTTACGTATAAAGCAGAATTTGAAAATGCACACCTTCCTTCTACAGTTCTGTCGTCTCGGTCCAAATCGAAAGACTAAAGAAATGAACACAGACGACCTGGCGCCGTCCTACAAAAAGAGAAAACGCTTTTCCAAGCTTCTGCGTAGAGCAGTCGAGTCACGTCCGACAAAACCTCAACAGCCACTGTTAATTCCAGCTGTCAATCACGTATTTAACCCCGTACCTGCCTGAAAACACCTGTGATTGGACAAAGTCTGCGTCACATGACAGATTTTCCAAAGTCCGGAGAAGGATGAGCGATAAAACCACAATGATATGATTTTGGATCGCGATAATAATACACGTGTTTCTTTTGTCTTTTGTGTTTATTTGTCATCTGAAATATTTTCAAAACGTGTCAGTGTTTCGTTGTTTTACTTCGTTTTACTTGTAATGCATGTTTTGCTGTTGGACAAACGTCTCATTAGAAATGTTCTGAATGTTCTGCCTCTGCGTTTGGTGAAATGTTCTGCTGTTTGGCGAGTGTTTGTCATGTCCTCACCATAAAGAAAAACCGTCTGGTTTCTTCACCTTTCACTAAGGACCAAAAATCAGCCTTTAAACTGGTAAGAAATAATGATTTGACGTTTATCGTGATAATTGTCAATATCGACTGATGTAAAAAACGTTTATCATGATAACATTTTTGCCATATTGCTAAGTCCTAGTGTCATATTTAGCCAAAAACAAGAAGCAAAAAAACTCCATTTCAATCGAAGCCGTGCGTCACACAAGGCCCTCTTCATCCACTTTCTGTAGCTTCATGTGCAGGTGTTTTCTGTCTGGTTTGGGTCCCTATACGTTACATTGAACGGAGGTCTGAGTGCAGCAGCTTGCACTAACAGAGGTGTGCTTCCATTTTAATTCCAACCATCCATTTTATTAAACACGTTTGGGGTGAACTGGAATGCTGACTGACCGGGAGCCAGGTCTTATCACACAGCTTTTGTGACTGAATGGGAGCAAATCCCTGAAGCCAAATACCAAAATCTGCTGAAAAGCAGGAAACCAGAAATGAGGAGACCCAGACAGCAGCTAATTAATTCCTGTTATTCGGAATGACATGTTCAGCAATCACATCTGGGATTTTCTTTTTTCTTCTCCTTCTATTGTCCTCATACTTTTGGCGGTGTAAACCCGACGTACGATAAACCCAAGGGTGGAATCCGTACTCGTCCGAGGAGAAGGAATCTCCGTGTCCTTCACAGCAATAGTTTTGCCGAGCTGTCTGGTGTGAACACGTGTGAGAAGAGATGTACAGTATGTGTGGTGAGACTTGTCAGACCGACAGAGCATGGATGATAAGCGTCCAAATTAACATTTTATCAGGTGACCTTCCTGCTCTCCAACCTGCCTTTTCCCACTCCAGCCTTCATTTCTCCTCGAAAAACCGACCGGGTTTATATTGTGTGCAACTATTTCAAGAAAATGTAAATCAATACGCAGTGTTTAAAGGGGAGCAATTAACTGTTTTCCTTCCAGCATTTCTAAGCAGTTTATTGTTGCCACATCTGCCTTATTCTTAATTACTCCGCTGGTAATTAGTGGTTGTCCATAATTGGGATAGAGCCCCCAGACTGTCACACACACCCACAATGCCCTTTGCTGATTGTCTTCGCTGAGGAGAAGGGGAGGACGGGTGACGGATATTCACACACACCACGCTCTTCATGTGGCTGTGCATGCAGCTGTGACTGATGTTCTAACAGGACACAAGGGGATGTGTTACAGTTTATCCCGAAGGCAGGACAGAAGAACAAAGGAGGCTCTCCGGGGACGGCAGGGTTCAGCGTACGAGATGCAGCACCGCTCGGCTGCCTTAAACACCCTGCCATCGTCAGGTTTTAGCCGGTGTTACTTTAGATTCTAAACTCTACATTCAGCCAACAACGCTAACCCTGATGTGCGAGATGCCTTGTGCGGTGTGTGCACGGCGTGGGCCAGGTTCTTTACATTTCTGATATTCTTTTGTGTTAGTGTGATCACTGCGCTCTCGATTCAAGGCGGCATTCCTCTGCTGAAGTCACTCAGCCTTCAACATTCATCCATACTGACGCTTATCTTTAAAATGTCCATTACCTGTCTCCTGAAAAGCTTCAACCTCAGATGTCGACAGCGCGTAATGTGGTGGAATCTTACGCTCAGGCGATAAAAAGGTGGCAACGTGTAATGTGGCAGAAATAGACACTTCATAAATAGCAATATTCAGTCATTTCACTTGAATACATTAAATGCAATAAGGCTTAATGAAAGTGCATAAAACAAAGCTGAGCTCCTTGAACAAACCCCATAAACAGATAATCATATCCCTTCAAGCTGAGACGGTATATGACCGGTGGACGAAGCTCCTGTGACGTCACCCATCCGTGTGTTTTGAAGCCTCCAGTCTGGCATTTCGGCCGTCGCCATCTTGGTTTTTTAGAAACAGAAGTGGCCATATTTGAAGAAGACGAGTGGGGAAACTCACCAAGCTAATGTGAACTTACTACAAACCACACTGCTAACTATCGCCGTTAAGTTGCATGCCACAAAGTAATTTCAGCTCCTTGACAAAACAACATACAGTTGTGTTTGATAACAGTAATGTCAACTTCACGTAATGTAGAAACACACGGAACTGCAGTTTTCGACGCTTCCGTGTTGGCTTTACTTTTCGGAAACAGGCGTGCTGTTTCTGCACCATCGCTATGACAATGAAAAGTAACGTCAATGTGCAATGAAACATGAGGGAGAGACTCTTCATAAGTCATACACGGTCGCAGCATATGTAATATTCACTGGAAAATGTCACAAAGGCTTCGTAAGTCATAGCTAAAGCAGCCATGGTTTAACCTACTGTACATGCCTGACTTACCATTTATGACAGATGTTTGAACCGATAAAACAGCAGCAGCTACGGAAAAACCAACTGTAGCTGCACCCAGAAAAAAGGGGTGACGCGCTCGCAGCCACGCTCGGCCGCTTTCAGAGTCGAAAAATGTCTAAAAAATGAATAAAAGTCACTTTCAAGTGGTACAACGACACATTACTGATGGGTCTTTTGCTATGTATTCTGCTTTATTCACTTGTGCGCCTTGATGAATACGTCCAAAGTAAGCTAGTTCAATTCAAAATAAAGTAGTGAATCGTGGTCAAGTTATTAAATATGATCAATAACTATAGATATTGACTGAAATTAAACAGGGCTAACATGGTTATCACAATCAGTATCACGATAATGGATGGATGGATGGACATTGTTAAAGCTCGTTCAAAATAGAAATCCATAAAACGGTAATCCCTTTAAAATGTACCCTGCAGTCGTATGAACATGGTGCATGTTTTAGTCATTTGTGCACTCCACAAAAACAGCTCATAACCTTAATCCAATAATGACCACAGTAATGACTATTAGGCTACTTACTATAGGACGTAAATAATTGGAAGTCAGTGAACTAAAAATACCTGATCTCAGCAAATGGAAGCTAATTATACTCGGCCCAGTCAAGTTGATCGAGCTCCAAAACAAAAAAAGAAAACAGTATGTATACACATTAGCATTGGGGACCCTGGGGGCCCTTAAACCTGCTACGCATAATGCTGGCTTAGCTTGACAGATCGACCCGTCTCATTAGATCTAGTGCTATTGACTGCTCTACGGCTGTGTACGTGGGGTTGTAGCTAGCGGGACGCTGCAGGTCCACTGTTTGACCTTTAATCACATCACCTCACTGATTAAGTCCGTGTAGAGGGAATCAAAGCAACACTCTGCAGAGGAAAATCCATGAGTATGTAAGGACCTGGACATCAATCTGTGTCTCGTACAGTTTTAGAGGGAAAGACACTGACATATTTTCCTTACTCCTGTACATACGTGATGGACTTTAACTGTTTCAAAGCAATCTCCACATTGGCAGGATTTAAAATCTCTAAATGTCTGGGGGATTGTCCATCCATCTCCTTCCGCATATCCGGGTCCGGGTCACGGGGGCAGCAGCCTGTCAGCAGCAGTGTCCTGGGTCTGCCCCGGGGCGTCCTCCCGGTCGGACATGCCCGAAACACCGCACCAGGGAGGCGTCCGGGAGGCGTCCTAACCAGATCCCGAACCACCTCAACTGGCTCCCAAATAATACTAAATCTTATTTAGGTTTGTGTGTCAGGTCACTGAAGAGGTCTCTCAATCAAAACACGAGCAAAAGACTTAAAAAAGCCAAAGCCTAGTTTGTTCATGAAGTGACGATGAAGAAGCGTGGGATCATGGGAGACGTTTCTGACGTGACGAGATAATGCATCAAAGTTTAGTGACATATATTCACATTACGTACTTTCATTCTCATGAAACAGCCACATTTAACATTAGCTAACACAATGTTAAATGCTAGCGCAACTTTAGATGAGTCGACGTACATGGACTGGACTGGTTGCACATCGGAGTGAGCTGTTATCACTGACGAACGCAAGTTAGAAATGGAGTTAGCGAACGACAAAACAGACTCCAACACAACGTCACGTAAGCACATCCAAATCTTACATATTGAACCTTAAAGTGAATCTGTTTTTGTCAGATTCAGAGATACTGAATCTGCCAAATAATCCCAAATATACACACAATAACCCTGGAAGTCTAATCATTTTTCTAGTCCCTGCATCCATTAAATTCCAGTGCACAGACGTGTTTGTTTAAAAAAACGGAGACACGTGGTGAAGAAGAAGAAGAAGAAGAAGAAGAAGAAAAAGAAGAAGAAGAAGAAGAAGAAGAAGAAGAAGAAGTCCTTGAAGAAAGTCTCCCACTCTTAATAGAAAAGAAATTGGAAAAGACAGTCACAATTAGAGTCTGCTGCCACAACTAATCCATAAGTCATGGATGTGATTCGTCTTAATGAACCAATCATTTCGGCTGAAAACCGTGCACGCCAAACATTACGCAAGCGAAAGAGCAGGAGCAAAGAGCAGCGATCCTCGAGATGCACTAACGTACTGTACGTCCTGTAGGACTGGCTGCACCCATGACGACTCAAATGGTCTTCTTCTCATGTGACTCCCATGTTGGAAAAGAACTCCAAGTACGTTAGTTTTCATCAACTATTTATGTGTTGCAAGGCTGAAGCCCATTAAATAGGATTTTCCATTCCTGGAAAACAAAAACTGCTGCTAGCGCAAATAGACAATTTTACCATATTCATTAACATTATCTGATCGCAGCCTGGATGTCAGCCAGCATTCCCATCAGCCCTAGAGGCATTTCCAGTCATGACTCGGATGTGCATGCGCGCTGTGGCTCTGTTATTCCCAAAATGTTGTACTAAAGGACTACCAGGGGACGCCGAGAGACCCTGGGGACTCCTTAAAAGAAATTAGCTTACTATTTCATTTACCAAATGGCATTCAGGGAGGCAACGGCAATCTGCTTTGTGTTGCTGCATACTGTAGCTCCACGACACTTTTGAGAGAAAGTACGTACTATCAAAGGTATTCAGGTACATTCAAACACGAGTATTACACGTCTGCCTCGTATGTTACCTGGTGATTCGGGTCTGAATTAAGTCGGTTGTCTACATCCACGATAACAGTCTGCATAATGAGTTCTGTGTAGAAGACCAGGGTCGGTTTTCAGTCAAAATCCTATTCCTTGCTGCCGAGTTTTTCAGTCTCTCTTCCACTAATGTCAACAAACGACTCCAACACAGACTTCATAAAAGCGTGTGCAAATCTTACATATTGAACCTTTAAGTTTCCCCGGTTCGGTTTCATCTGTTAGGTGTCATTTTCCCGTCTCTCTGCTCACGTTTCTGGTTTGATCAATGTGATGTAAAGGCACATCTGTTTGTATTTTCTATACGTTAAATAAGACAAACTGAGGATAAACTGAAGGTGAGGGTAGTAGTAAGGCAGAGCTGCTAAGTAACGCTGCAGATAAGGGAGTGGGCTGTTCGGTCCTCCGCGTTTCTACGTAGCTTCTGTTTTCTATCAGATGGCGTCCAGCGTTAAGGTGCATTACCTTCACCCACAGAGTTAATATCCCCCTTCACTAAAAAGTCCAGAACAGACAAAACAAGCGAACCTCCACACGGTACAATTCGCCACTTCACCGCTAGATGTCACTAAACATCACACACTGACTGAACCTTTAAACTGCAGGTGTTTCTGAGTCATGTATTAGTTTAAGAAGCTGACATTTAAAGTTGATTCTTGAGCTTGAACTGTGGCCTCAGCTCATTGTGGCAGACATTTAGACGATACTCAGGAGCAATCATCACTAAAAAAACACATTCAAACATTAGAACTGGACGGGTTGCAGGTGAACAATGTGATATAATGTCAATACGCAGGTGCCTACAAACCATAAACCACGTGAAGGTCAGCGTAAACCCACGAAACACGCAAATCACAGGTGAACTTCAACACCGGTCGATGTTTGATGGAGCAAAACGTGCATCACGGAGCAGCATTATCTGTCGGTACCCACGGCTGGATGAGGAGACCCGCTCATTCTTCTGTGTTTGGACACTTACTCGGAGTTCAGGGCGCTTCGCCGTCCACATCAGACAGAGGGAGCGGGTCCCGTCGCCGTCGGGCTGGATTCGGATGCAGGTCCAGCAGCTCTTCACGGTGAGGGATGTGATGCTGGGAGTTCAGAGGATCCTTCACCGGACGCGACCAGCTCTCACGGGGAGACCTCCACCTGCGCCTGGTCCTCTCCCACCCCGTGTCTTCTCCACACTGTGGTTTGTGGAGGATTTCACCGGAGGATCCCGGATACACGACCCCTTCGCTTTGCGGTTTTCTCCTTAGGAACTGTGCTGCCTTTACGAGCCGCTCGGAAAATCGTGTTGTCCAAGTTTGGAATTCGGTTTCCTCATCGAGTTTGCTCACTATTAAAATTCATCATTATTTAGTGTTTATTTATTTATTTTTACTACAATTAACCCGCCGTAGTGGCTCATATTGATGTATTTATTGTCAGAGAACCTGTGCAGACACTATTTAAAACCCAGGCCGTGAGACAAAATGTATTATTATTGTATTGTATTATAGTAGTAGTATTAATTATTACAACATACCAGTTACAGGACTAACATTCCTTCTACAGGCCATCTAAAAAAAAGCTTTAAAAAAACCTTGCAGCAGAAAAAAACCCATCATGTTTCTTGTGTGTGTAAATTATTTTCCAGTTTTAAAAGCAGTAACGACTCTGTTTTTCAAAATGACAAAAAGTAAAACGTTTCGTCGTGTCTGTCTGTGATAGATTTAGATGTTTGTCTTTTACGGACAGGTACGAACCGGGCTGGGCTTGACTGATGGCGTTTTAATATTGCGACTTCAATTTTTCGAACAGCAAGTGAAGGCAGCACTCTCCATAGGACAATC
>JAPQRN010000015.1:6599647-6620431 GCA_037367275.1 Coranthus polyacanthus
TAATGCCATAATAATGCAATAATAATGCCATAATAATGCAATAATTGCACCTACATTTTTAGATTGACTCAAAGCTCCACCTGCTGTTGTGGAGGGAAAATTACTCTGAACATTTGTGAGAAAATCATCAACACTGAGGAAAGAATTTTTACCAAAAGTCTGTTTTTTTTGTTTGTTTTTTTTTGGGGGGGTCTGATATATTATTTGTGATTTCTATTTAGTATTTGTTAGACATGCTGTATTTGTTTCACAGACACGACGCGTTAGACAAATGTTTAAGTATATATTTTTTTATTTGCACAACAACGTGCATCCATCACGTCGCACGTTCGCAAACCAAACTGTGCATAAAACACGTTTTGTTTGCGTTTCGTTTTGGCAAGAAATAAGCTCCGCGGTCTTGAAAATTAAAACAAAGTAAAAAAAACTAAATCTTCTCTGTATGTACAGTAATCCGACGCGTTTGTTTGGAGAGCGAGGACGACGCGGGTGGGATAAGTCTTTTATTCGTCTCCGCGTTTTTATTTTGAAAACCGACCGGATGCAGATACGTTCGTCTGCTGCTAGCTTAGCTTAGCTTCCTGCCGTTTGACCGCAGACAGAGGCAGCAGAGACAGGTAGCGATAACTAACCACTTCCCAATACTTTACTTTTGTCACTGTGACTTATGCTGTCTTGACATATATTCTTCATTTACCAAAACACTTTGTCTTCCATGCTTACAGTAAAGTAAACCCCCAGACCTTTTGACCAGACGTTAGCTAACGCTGTTCCTACATTAGCTGTGAATTAGCCCGTTTTATTTGCAAAACAGTTAGTTACGTTGAGCTCAGAGTTGGTTAACGTACATGAAACAGCGACAATTTGACGTGATGTTCTTCTAATATTTGTAAGAGGTTATTTTTAGTGTGTCAAAGTGTGATAAGCAAAGCAGATATGTCAGCTGTGTTGTTTGTAATATATTTGTAACCTGTTATTTACCTAGTTAACTAACTACATGGATTTGTTGTTACGTTGTTGTTACGCACTGGGTTTTGTTGGTTTACTTCCGCATATCCAGACGCAAACCTAAGTCAGACGTATTTGCATCTAGCTAAGTTACATTACTCAGAAACTTTGTGCGAGATCACCAAATAACTGCGCACCATTGAAAACCTCTTGATATGTATGAATAATGTGTACTTGTACCGTCTTGGTTTACAGGCATGGCTCTGTTTAAAAACCGCTCTGTGCTTTTGGAGCTGAAAAACTTGCCTTTCAAGGAGAAGAAGAAGCTGAAGTTGTCAGTAACAGAGAATGGAGGAGACATTTCCTTTGTGGTCAATAAACAGGTCAGATGATGTGATTTCTGTCAGTGTGGGTGTTGGCTGTCATTCTGCTCTTCGCTTTGAGCTTTTTAGTAAAAAGGCTGAATATTCTCCTTCCCTAAAATGTAAATCTTTGTGATTAAATTTGCATGTTAACATTACATATTCATTGGGAAATTCTCCCAGTAGCTTGTTGAGTTATCCTTTTGATGGCTTTCTGCTAAAAATGCATAGTTATTGTAGGGACTTGTGATGATTTTTCCACTTAGTTCAGTTTTTGCATGATGCCTTCACCATCTTCCACAATACAAATGTGCACCTCTATAATTTCAGCTGCACTAGGACTGGGCAAAAAACTTTATTGTCAGTCGATATTGATAGTATCATGATATATGTCAAATCATTATATTTTTCCCTTTTAAAGACCAGTTTAAAATTGTACTTTTAAACATCGTATCGATATCGGCCCAGAATTTCACAATCTAATCATTTTTGAATTAAGTAGTTTTATTTGTCAGTACTAGACATCAAGACAAAATGGTCTGTAGCCAAAAATGTATATACAGTATATATTTATTCTGTCCACCTTCTGTTGTAGAATATGTAGAATTAAAATTAAGAATGTCAGTAAGGAAAGTCAATCTGTTGGATTTCTGCCCTCTTTTTCCACAGTGCTCTCTGATAGTGACCAGCGATGTTTCCAGTCTGAGCTCCAACAGGCTCCGTAGCATCCAGAAGCATCAAACGCCCGTGGTCGGGGTGGATTACGTGTACAGCTGCGTGGAAGCCGGCGTTCTTCTGCCTGTGGATAAATTCAAGCTGGAAAGTTCATCCCCCTCGACATTTTCTCCTCCTGTGTTGAACGGTATAGCCTATATAGACTGTTGTTTCATACAAACATTCAGGTGTAACATCTACTAGCGAGTGACAAATTGAAGGAAAAGGTAAGGTGTTGATCAGCCTCAGTGCTCCTTGGTATTGATTCCACTATTTTGTGAACTCTGCTGGAGGGATGAACACCATTCTAACAAAACATCTTCCCTCATTTGTTGTTTTGATGATTGAAGTGAAGAGCGCTCTCAGCAAAGAAATGGAACTCTGGTGCTTTTTGACAACCACCAGCCAATGAACAAAAATTAGGTTTACTTTCAGATATATAACTTATTTGGTGTCGGTCTAAAATCTCCCATAGGTGTTCAGTTGGGTTGAGATCTGGTGACTCATACTTGTCAAACTATTCACTGAGCCTCAAGCCTTATGGATGGTGTTATATTTTCCTTTTCTTAGTTTGTCACTGGTCTGAATGTACACCCACACAGAAAAAAACAGTTTGTCCTTTGCTTCTTTTATGTGGACATGACTGACAGCGGCCATTTTGTTCCTCAGACAATGGCCTGTAGGTTATGTACACAAAGAAAGGTGAAAATGTACATTACCGATTATGTGCCTGTCGCCCAGTCAGTGAAAGAAAGCAGAGAAACTCAGTCCAATTCAACTCCACCCAATTCCAACACAATGACATATGGTGCCTGTATTTGCACTTACTGCAGAAGTGATTGTTTCTTGTCTTGTAGGTCAACAGTTAGTTTGATTAAGTTTTAACCCAGCAGGTTTAACTAGTCAATGGTCTTTAGGACAGAAAAGGGTGTGTGCACAGTGAAGCTGTGTTTAGAGCTGATTCACATATGCAGCTGGGAGGGTTCAGGAATGCTCTGTGAATCGATGGGTTCTTTAAAATTCTTTTGATTGGTTTTAAATGCATGCAACTATAACACACGGACAGTATTTCAGCACTTGATGTCAGGTTAGGTGTCTTACCGATGTGTCTTGTGCAATTTTACAACCAAAGTACCACAAAGTAGAGCAGCCGCTGAGCCGTCCAAAGGCCAAACCAGACCTGTGGATTCTGTGAGCCTGACTCAGAGGGCGGAGACGAAGAAGGGAGGAGGAAATGTCCTGGAAAAATTCAGGTTTGAACTGTGATCATGTATCATTCACATGTAAGCCTAGACACAGCAGGGTAGACTTCACACTGGTGATGACATTAGTTTTTGAGTTGTTTAAGATCCATTCTGAATTATATACAGTATTGCCCACATTTTTTGTTCCCTCCTTCTGCATTCTTTGCTCCTTAACGGCTTTAATCAAGGCTTTAAGGATTATAATACTAAACAGAACAGTTGTCTCACACCTACCTGTAGAACACATTTCCCAACAGAGGGTGCAGCCTTCGAAATTTTAATATCAGGAATTCAAATATCAAAGGTTGATTTTTCAGGATAAACTTTTGCACAAAACAGTCATTCCAAAGATTTATTTTAAATGTCACTAATCTTTGCATTTTATATGTCAATCATTCAAATTCGCAGAATATATACAGAAACTGATCATGACCTTCCAGCGTATCCGGATCATTTTCAAGTGGCCGAGTATTCAGTCTTTGAAAAGGTAAAGCTGCAATGAATTTGGTTTCTTTGTTGTAGTTTTGTATTTAGTTACTATATTTACTCTTTTCAATCATATACATTTCTCTTAAGATCAACAGCAGTTCTTGGTGTGTGCTGGAGCTACAGAGTGTCAAAGGACAGAAAGGGCAGCAGTATCGTGTGGTTAGGTATTGGAAGGACGATGTAGCCAAGGTAAGAAGACGGACTTCTGAGCAAAGCAGTGACGAGATTAGTGATTTGACATTAATTGTGACAACTTTTTTGGACATGTAGCCCAACTCTGGCAGTGAAAAATAAAATGTCATCAAAATCACCCTTGCAAATAACACTATATTTACTTTGCCATATAGTACAAATGTTAAGCATTTTTAAATATTTTGTGTTGAATGAATTGTCATCATTAATCAGTTTCCTTTTAATTTGACAGTACAGACATTGTTTAATTCATACTATCATTGCTATATATTGATAACTATGATTTTGCATCAGCTCTTTGCCTCTTTTGAGCTTTGTTGCTTTGAGGAACTTACATAACAAAGTGCTGGTTTCTAGACCTCCAGATCTCTGTGTACAAGTATTGTGCTGTAATGAGATAAAAAAGTATTTGCAATAACTAAATAAGTGTGAAATCCTAACAGCACTTTTGAAGCTGTCAAAAGATAATATTCTGTGCTGATATTACTATGAACTTACTGTTTATATTTTCCATTTTGTAGATAAGAAAATAAATATGTTTCCCCCCCAGAATATCATCCTTACCAGATGGAAAATGATCAGTTTGTAGTCTGAGTCAAGTTATTAGTTATCAAAACAGGAACCGAAGTCTTGAGTAGAATGACAACTCAACGTTATGCTTTCTAAAAGCATTAAAAAAACATACTGTGTCTGTGCCAACAGAAGGCGGCTGTGATGGATAGGCTGGTGTTTCTGTCCACTTCAGAGGAAGCTTTGGAAGTGTACCAGGCCTTGAGAGACACTATGAAGGCAGCTGGTCTACAGAAGAAGAGCAGCATCCCTCCGAATGCCAGGGATCTGGGATCTGCCCCCCTTCAGCAGGTCCAGCAAATTCACAACACACATTACACAGTCTGCTGACAAAGCTGCAAGTCATTATGAAAAGAGTGCCTTGGGGCCACAGCAAATACAATAATGCATATTATAACTACAAAATTGTGTTGAGGTTTAAATATACAGCTCTGTAAAAAGCAAAGACACCACTGGTTCTTTTAATAGGTATGTGTTTGAAAAAACATTTTTGTTTATTAAAAAAAAATACTACCCTTTAGAGCATTTTTTTTTACAGCAGATTTGTTAAAGTAGCACCAAATGATTTTTGTGTTATTCAAGGTCTGACAAGACCTTGAATAACACCTTGAATACAAAAATGCCTGTATCTGTTGTTTCTTTGACTTTTCAACTCAAACAGGAGAATTTGAGGCTGTTCTTGCAATAAATGTTATTAAAATAAACCGTGTTTTAAATGAAGTTCATAGTTTTAATACACGTTTGAGGAGTCACTGCTGCTGGATTCTTTTATAACTGTGTCTCATGAGCCAATAAGTTAATGACAAGTGCTCTGTGTAACCTGCAGCTGCTGCTGGAGGAGAAGCTGAACACAGGGAGCTTGTCAAGTGAAGTTGGTGTATTTGTGGAGCTGTTGTGGACTGAGGCCCTGGGTTGCCTTGACAACATCCTCAGAGTATCAATTGACAAGCTGAGTCTCAATGATGTAAGGCCTTCTCTGAGGATTGCTTTTTAAATTGTCAATTTATGGTTAACAGACTACTGATAACAGACTACATCAGTTGTTTCATTAGCCTGTTTGCTTCATCTTCCAGGAAAGACTTCCTGCATAAAACTAATTAATACTACATATATTGTCCATGCTGTGTGTGTGTAGGTGAGCAGAGCTGAAGGACTGTTGCTTCAGGCTCAGAGGAAGCTGAGGGATGCGAGTCATGTAGAGGTGGCTTCTCTTATGGATGAGGTTTATACCCTGCTTCCGCACAAAGCCCAGTCACCTCCCAGTGCCAAACTTATCTCTCAGAAACTGGACCTCTGCCAGGTAATGCATGCAGAGACACATGGACATGTGCAAACACACTAACACAAGGCATTATCATCAATCCCAATCCCCCCGCCCCTTGGCCCTATCCCTGTTTTGGAGTGCCCTCAACTGGGTAGTGGCCCTTCAGAACATAGCTACATGGGGTAGAGGTTGGGATCTTTATTTAAGAAATGGGACACCACTCATTGGAGCAACAACATGATTATGACCTTATAGTACTATAGTACCACACAGTCTTTCCAGTTTTTTCTGATTGTAGAATTTAACGCAAAATTCAACCAATCTTTGTTAATTCTGTGTGAATTATGGTGATAAATTTGACCAGGAAAGGACAGGACAGAACAAGGCATATTAATCTACTCACAGTTTACTGACAACAGCCAGATCTGCACATTTGTTAAAATAGCACTATTGCTCAGAGAATGTGTTGTTCTGCACTGATATCAGACGAGTGGAGAAAATGTGCTCCTGGATTATTTTTAACTGTACTCTCACTCACAAATAGTCACTTACACTAAGTTCTGTTGACATTGTGAACAGTGATTTTTCTGAAATGCTTGTTGTAACAGTCAAATTACACTCTCCTTTGCAGCTGCATTAACCTAAGATATTCCATTATATGATTATGTGAAAAGATATTTACCTCAGTTCACAAAGCCTTGTGGGAATTTTCCTCTACTAGTCTGCCACAGTGCTTGATCATTTTTTGGTGTCTTTGGACAAAAAATCCACAATTACATTTCAGCATATTGTAATTCAAGTGATCTGAGGCAAATTCTGGTGTTTTTACCCCCATGATGTGGGCTCCTGCAGCTTTAAGGTTTTTCTTAGTTAATGCTGGAAAAAGAGAATGTTTTAGATATTTACATTACGGTTCTTTAACCCCGAAATGTGTCTCATTATCTAATGACGGCTAACTCCAGGTCACCACTTTCCTTGTGTTTATCTTTAGTAACGTGTCACAATAATTTTTCTTTTTGTTATGTAGTTAATTAGAGATATTCTGAACGTCAGTGAGATGACTCTGAGTAGCCCCGTACCTTCCTCTTTGGGAAAATATCGTGCTCTGAGATGCAGCATTGAAACTGTTCCCACCACCAGCTCAGAGTTTAAGAGTGTGACCGCCCTGCTTGACAGGTAGTGTCTTTTCACAACACAACACAATACAACTCAACACAACACAACACCACACAATACAACACAACACAACACAACACAACACAAAGAGAGCAATTTAATCTTAATCAACCATCTGTTTATCCTAAAGGTAGGTTGTGTATGTAACCACAGCCATTGAGATATTATTGTTAATTGTTCAAAATAGACAAAAGTTTCTCAGATTTTTTAATTGCAAATGCAAAATCATTCAAAAACAACACAATTTCAGTAATTCTGTTCATGTTTTAATTGCCCATTTAACGTGCTTTTTCTATGTGCGTGACATCTCACTGATTGTCATTTGCAGCAAAATGCAGATCCATCAGGTTCTCCGTGTTAGCAGAGGGGTGGAGCTTCAGACATTTAAGAATGAGCTTGGGAACATTAAGCCCCTCCTCCATTCATCCAGTCCCAGCAACTTTGTCGGAATCCTGTCTCGGTGAGACCACGCCCACTCCAAATACACATACACTGTTATGAATAGAACATAACTAAAGTCTAGTCTGTTACATACCTTTAAACTAATTCTAGTCTAAATAACAAGGTGAGTTTACGGCCAAAGTATTTGCACTTCACGTGAGTGTTTCCATTTTAAACTGTGCTCCTCAGAATGAGTTATAATGCTGTACCTTTTTATATAGAGTCTACTTCAGTATAAAGTTCAGTTTCCCTTTCTTTCAGTGATAATTTTGACATGTGACTTTCAGTGTGTTCACTCTCTTTTTAGGGGCCTTCTTCTGCCCCGTGTTGGAGTGGAGCGTCATGGGATAGAGAGAACAGATATCGGTAATCTGGGCAGTGGAATCTATTTTAGCGATGCCATAAGGTTAGTGGAAAATGTCATATTAAAGGGGTTTCTTGTGAAAAACATTTTTATATATATATATATCACTATCTTCGCGCGTATACTCCTGTGATAAAACGTCCACAATAGTGATTGCCAACTGTGTCCCTTACCCATAGCACCAGTTTGAAATACTCCAACCCCAGTGCGACAGATGGTTCTCGGTTGCTGCTGGTGTGTGATGTGGCATTGGGACAGTGCAAGGACATCCTCAAGAGAGACCCCACACTCACACGTGCTCCTGAGGGACACAACAGTGTGCACGGAGTCCGCCGCACACCTAATACTCACTCTGAGTTTGAGGTAGGAGTCACGTCCTGAATGCATACCAAATGCATTAAATTTGTAGCCGTTTGCCGTCTCAATCTGCCACCTTTATCTCACTTCTGAGGACAGATGGTGCGGTACTGAATGTGTTTAGACGAATAGGTCTGTTATTACATAATCACCTGATTACAATTAATTGAGCTGCTCACAGTCATTTTGCATAATCATTTGAATAGTTTCCATTCATCTGTATAGAAACAGATGGATGAAACTAACGGAAAGACTAAGGGGAAATGACACAGAGTTGTTATTTTAAACCCTAAAACAGGGGTCATCAACTACATTTGTCCAAGGGCCAGAATTATTTATGGAGACAGCTTGGGGGCCAGAAAAGAACAATAAGATCTAATTAGCCAATTATCAGTGTACGTTATTAATGTATATACTATATGTATGTCCAAAATGTATGGAAAAGATTTTATTATTTAATTATTGAAACAGAGGTACTTGTTGATCTTTTACACAAGAATACTGTGGAATTCACTGAAAATAATGAGATATGATTTTTAACTGAATGTGTAAAATCTGCCTCTGTCAAAATAAAATGGAATATTAATAAATTGAAAGCTGTGGGAAGCTTTGGTGCGTCGGAAGTGACCCGCAGCTGATGATCACTGCCCTAAAAGATTGTTTAATATTAGACAGTGGTTAACGTTAGCCTCCCTACCTAGCATCACAATGCTTGGCTCAACATCGTAATGACTTGGACGACACACAATGGAATCATCCATCGGCCAAACCCTATCATGCATTAGACATTCTTTACAAAAACAAGAAAAACATGTACTTATTGAATAAGAAAAATTGCAATCTTACATTTCATAACTGCTAAAACCAAAGATCGAGATGTTATGGCTTCATTCCTCATCGTCCATCTTTATATACAGTCTATGGTTCAGTGTGTAATATTTAATGACATCTATCAATAAAGTCGGACCACAGTGGCTACAAATGATGCAGAAACTCCCTCATTAGAGCCAGTGTTTGTTTTGACCGTTCTGGGCTTTTTACTTAAGGGGATATTAGCTCTGGTCCACCCCACATCTGTGTGATAAACTGTTCATTCTAAGTTAACAAAAACACAATGTACTTATTTTTGCGCCATTATACACTAATGAAAACACAATTATGAATATTACATTCCATTGCTGCAATTAGATCCTCCTAAATCCCCCTAAATCTTACACACTGGACCTTTTTAAAGTCTAATATTCAACCGACAAAGCCTAAAAGGCAAGCAGAAATGTCATTTTTCTCTCTAAGTTCCAATGTCCAGTGCCAATAAATGGCTTTTCATTTGTTTAAGGTGTGTAAGTATTATTAAACTATTGCTAGGCTTATAATCCCATTTATAACAGTTGTTTAAAATGAACAGAAAAAGGCAATTAAACAATTTATTTGTATGGCAGTTAATCATCAGCTAAATTTTCTTGATAATGACAGCCCAAAGATGGAGCTAAAAACTGCCTTTTTTTAGTATTGTTGCTGTTGGCTGTTTGTGAAAAGTGTCTTCTATAAATGTGGTGTGTAAATGGAAGGTAGCAGAAATCATCCACAAAATAGTGTTGCATTGCTAATAGTCTTTAAAATGTAAGATTGCATTTAATTTCATCAACATCAGCAGCATCTCTAACATATTTCTGTGTATGTTTATGTACTCACGTGTTACAATACTTGTTCCAGGACGATGAGTATGTGGTGTACAGTCCCGATCAGGTGAAGCTCAAATATGTGGTTCAGTTCAGTGTCGAAGGAGAACAGCGGAGGGACTTCAGCCCCGACATCAACACCTCAGATGAACCATGTCTGCCCCCTTCTGACCAAGGTAACCAGAGACGCTGCTGTGGATCCAAACTGGTCAAATCTGTACATCATTTCTTGTCACACCTTCTTTTTAAAATGCATAAGTTATGGAGCTGAGAATGCCCCATCAGTCTTCTGGCCCTTTTTAAAATTGTTATAAAAGTTTTATTTATTTTTATCACAGAGTATGCGTTCAGTCATTGTGTTTCATTTCACTTTACATCCTGTAACGTTTGTAATACCAGCAAACATTGTTTTTGTGTGTGTAGGGATGGGTTCGGAAGAGGAAGGCATTGAAAACATTAAAAGCCCACTGGATGATGTGACGCCTGGACTTTTGGACAGCTCTGGTCAGCAGCTCCCTCTGCAGGCTGTCCATGTGAAGTGCAAACTCATGGATCTGCTTTGTCAGGTAAAATAAACGGCTCATTTACTGAATGCACCAGGATGTCCAATTAAAATAATTTCTCATGCGTGGAGGTTATTCAGCCTCCTCAAATGTACTAGATTTGTTGTAATCAAATGAAGCACATGCATGGCATCTGTCCTGAATGTCTGCCTTCTTTTTGTGTTGTTTATTAGGTTATCATCTTCCAGAAATATACCAATCGGAGCTCTGCGCCCATTGAGGCAAAGTATGTCTTCCCATTGGATGACTCGGCTGCAGTGTGTGGATTTGAAGCTTTCATCAATGGGAAACATGTAGTAGGACAGGTATTTAAGCACAACCTTTTTCTTGACTGAATGTTTTTTTAACTTAAAAGATAGGTTCACAACTTTGCAAGTCTGTCTCACAGCAAGTCAGGTGCTCATATGAAAGTTGGAACATGTTTTGCTTGATGTAATCATTCCACCTCTCCTTATTGGCTATTAAAAAGAGTTCTTATTGATGTAAGAGATGAGGGAATAATTACCCAGTCCACGTTCTCTGGAAAAATCTATTCCACAGTTTATCTGCTTCAGCAGTCTTAAACGAGCAAAGAATAATATTTTAACAATTAACAAGTAATATATGCAAAGTTACAGTATTCTTAGCATTTTTATTACATTTCCTCCACTGAAAAATCGCCCCACTAACCCTATACAGCAAGAATTAGACCAATTTAAGCCATCACTAACTGTTATGTGTCTGTCTGGAATCTGGATGTCAGGTGAAGGAGAAGGAAAAGGCTCGGAAAGAGTACAAACAAGCTATTGAACAGGGCCACGGAGCCTACCTCATGGACCAGGATGCCCCCGTACGTGAAGCCTCTGTTCTGACACCCGATCCTATTTTTGTTTACGACAAAGAAGCGGAAGTGTATTTCTACACTGTTTGTGACATTGTTTTTGTGCTTCTTGCAGGATGTATTCACCATCAGCGTGGGCAATCTGCCACCCGGTGCAACTGTCCTCATTAAAGTTACCTTTGTGTCTGAGCTGATCGTAAAGGACGGGAGTATTTTATTCTCTCTGCCTGGGAGTGTGGCTCCATGGCAGGAGAGTGCAGCACTCAACCAAACCACACAGGTAAGAGAAGTACAGAAGAAAAGTAAAACTTCTGCAGGATATGGTAAAATTGTGAAAAAGGAGGAACCAAATCATCGAGAGTAGAAGCTGAGCTGAAAGTCTATTCCAGGCTATTTTCTGAAATGCTTTTCAATTAACCTTTAGTTCAGTAAATGCTGAGGGAGAGGTGTCACTTACGATATAGCCGTGCAATATTGGTAGAAACAGTGGTGATGAAAACAAAAAGGCAACAAGTAAACAACAATAATCAATAACTGAAGGAATCATAGAATCTTGGATCAACAATGGTGGTGGTTTTCAGTTGAAATGTAATGAAATGTATGAGATTATCAGTACATGTTAGCAATAACTGGACATTCCTCTGATCTTCAGTGAGTGTCCGTCTTGTTTTCCTGAACATTAATACCTGACGCCCAGTGCTGATGCTTTGGTTATTTCTGTTGCAATAGACTTGATGGTTTGTTTGTTTTTTCCAGAGGCTATAGGAGAGATAAGAAAAGTTCTCTGCATTCAAATTCTGACTGACAATACCCTCATCTGTGTTTGTTGTCTTTTTCATCTCTCAACAGGTAACTGTGGAAAAGGTTTGTGTGACTGATGAAGACGCAAATTCAAGGTGAGTTATATTAAATTAGATTCTAAATATTTGTCAGAATTCATGCGGTAACTATATCAATGACATGACCACAGAAACTAAAGGATAAAAAAAATCTGCCTTCACAAGTGTTTGTCAAACTTTTTGCCATTTATCTTTTCCTTCAGAGAATTTACCCTGGACATGTCGATTGATATGCCCTATGAGATCACCAGTCTGCAATGCACTACTCACAAAGTCAAAATGAAGGTACTTTAGGGTTTTTTCTTAATTATATATGAATTGTTATATAATTAGTTATTATATTAATTATTTTGATGTTGTTAAATGTGTCTGAAATGACTTGTAGGATGCTTTAAAAAATTGAAAAATTAAGCAAAAGTGCAGACAAAAGTTAACTGCAATTTTTGCATTTTTTTATTATACTTTAATTAAATGAAGAGATTAGCAACCAGAAACAATTGAAAAATACTTGAATTTCTAAAAAGGGAATAGGATTGGGATGGTTTGAGATTTTCACTTCTGAGAAAATATCAGCTTCGTGTCATCGTGCTGTATTTCACAATTATTGTCAGTTACAGTGACCCTTAAAGGAATGAAAACAGAACCTTTTCTTTGGTGGAACAAAAACTGTGACTGAAACTTGAAACCATTTTTTTTTATTGGAAGCATGAGTAAAAATTCTCCCTTGAAAATAAATAAAATAACTAACTATAATAATATCTCCCATTTGAACAAAAGAAATGAGGGAAAGAAAGAGTAGGCACTTTAAAAAAGCACCAACAGTTCTTTAGAAATAAATCAATCAAAATGTGCTTCAATTGGAGAAAAAACAGGTGAGATTCTCTGTCCAGCTTTATGTTTACCTTAGATAAGCAAATGTTAAAAGATGTTAAAAGTCAATTTTGTACGTTACATACCTTGAAACAGTATCCTGCTGTGATCCCGAAAGGGAATAATCATACCTTTCTTATTTTACTCTTTTATCCTGATATCCTTTTTGTCTCCTTGTGTATTTCCATAGAAAACCGAGTGTAAAGCGGTGGTGAGTGTGCTGCCAGGAGAGGTCATGGGACCAGAAGGTTTTCAGCTGTCAGTCACGCTCTCGAAGGTCCATCTGCCCAGGATGTGGGTGGAGAAACACCCTGACAAGGACAGCCAGGTCTGCCTGTCTGTCTGTGTGTCTGTCTTTGTCCAACTGGTACCTTTATTAAGTCACCTCCCTCTTTGTCCTGCAGGCCTGCATGTTGGTTTTCTATCCAGACTTTGACGTCACCTCCAGTTCAACATCTGATGAAGTTGTGCTTTTGCTGGATGCCTCTGAATCCATGAGAGGAGAGCCTCTATGCACAGCTCAAAGAATCGCCCTACAGGTCCTGAAAACCCTCGATCGCAACCTCAGAGTCAATGTTGTCTTCTTTGGCACAGGTCAGTATGACTTACAAAAGAGTTTTATCCTTTAGACTTCTATTCACATTGTGATACAACTAAAAAATGAAAGAGGAAGACGAGGGAAACTGTCTCGTGATTAAATAGAAAGCTACAATTAGGGATTTATAGCAAAGCTTTATTAAAAATGTTAGAGTTGCTCTCTAACAGTAAATGAATTTGGTATAAGAAATAAGAAACTAAGGAAAAGTAAAAGCAATAATAGTATGGACCCTGACAAGAGTTGATATTCCAGATGATGTTAATAACAGTTGAAATGAGGAACAAATACATTCAGGTGTGCCCCACGTTTTCCATGAATTGAGTCGTCTGCCTCTTTTCTCTCTTCAGTTTTAAAATTAGAAGTGCTCAAGTGTAAAGGGCTGTTCTTTTTGCCTCCCATCTTCCATTTTCTGACATCTTTCCCTCTCTCTTTGTCCTTCATTTTCCTTCTACTTCTCCTGCCTCCTTTGCCTGATTTAATATTTAAACTAGGTTAGTTCTTTGATATATTGTGTCCATTTAAAGTGGAAGTCCGTAAACGTATCTTTTTGTAATTTCAAAGTCAGTCATACCATATATTTCAAATCTCTGGACTGAACCTTTTCCTGGTCAAAGTTTTCTTTCACGTGGTATTAGTAGGATTCTCATCAAATACAGTACTAATCTGCAATTGTTGATAAGTGAGGTACTAGATGCATAAATGACATAGTGAATGGAATTGTAGTTTTGCAAATGGTCTCTATGCATTTGTGTATCTCTTTCCAGTGAATAGCTTAGGTAACTGACAGTTGATAGTGAAGAAAATATGTTTTACAATAAAAGTGAACTATGTCTATATTTGTTTTTGTTAGTGTGTAATCTTGTAAGCCTCTACCTACCATTGTTACTGTTTATCTCACAACAGGTTTTAGTAAAAAAACTATATTTTGACTCTATCTATGACTATATCTACATGAATGTACCAGACTTGACTTACAGTGTTTGTCATGTTGTCTGTCAGATCACACACAGGCTTTTCTGACAGCACAGCCACTTGTTGAAGCTCGTCAGGCAGCGGAAGGCTTCATCAAGGTAAGTTAAAAAAAATTATAGGGCTGTAGATACTTAAGTGGTTTCTGAGTATCTGTGCACCAAAGTTTGGTTATAAAGCAGCAGTATAAAATCTTAACATGCAAAATTGTTACTCTTACATAATAAGAACTAAGAGTGCCTGTCATGTTTTGTTTTTTTTTTCCTTCAACACTCTCTTTCCTATCAGCGCTCTTCTTCAGCAGGGGGCAGCACTGAGCTGTGGCGGCCCCTGCGAGCTCTCAGTCTGCTGCCTCCCTCCAGTGGCATCAGGAACCTGCTGCTGCTGTCAGACGGCCACATCCAAAATGCAGAGCTCACCTTGCAGCTGCTCAGAGACAACGCTCAGCACAGCCGCCTCTTCACCTGCGGCCTCAGGTCTGAGTGGCTCAAATTTGATTGACACCGATGCCTTTTAATCACTGTGCTTAATGGTCTGATTCTTTATCAGTTCCCTCAGTGTGGAAAAAAGTAGAAAAAAACATACATGGCGTTCCTGGAATTTTAAGCCCATGTTGCGTAGACAGATGTTTCAGCATTGTGTTTCCACCCTTCCTTGAAATGATGATTTTACAGACTGTTCTTTCATGAAATTAAGCCAAACTTTGGACCATGACTTGTCATGATGTTTCCAGCAGTGCAGCTGCATGAGTTTCAAAAACATGCTGGCATCAATAAAAGGAATTAGGAAAATGTTTTTATTGTACCATCTTGTTTTCAAGGGGGTCCCAAATTGATTGGTTGGAGGTAGGGCTGGGTGACCTTGTGATCTTAAATCGTGTTCGATCTTAATAATTGATCTGATCATAATAGTATGATCTACTTTAATAAAATACTGGTGGAACAAATTGGGCTACAGTCTAGGTAACTTATGGGGACCACTTCAGCTCTCACAGCTGTACAGTTTTTTGTGTACAGTTCAGAAAATGTTGGAGTAATATTTACTTCATCTAGATACTGTCAGAATATTGGTCCAAAATACTACAAAAATGCAGAGTTTCTAGTCAGATAACAACAACAACATCAAGAAACATCACACACAGCCTTAACCCTCCAGAAACCAGAGAAAAACTGGGGGAAAACTTGTCTTAGTTTGGTTGTAACTCGCCTGCATTTTTTAAGAGGTGAGAAAATTGTGATTCAGATCATGGGTTGTGATTCTAGCTCATAATATGACCTTTTGGGCAGATTGCCCAGACCTAGTTAGAGGTATGCAATTCCAGTGGTTCAGACAATTTGGAACCAGTTCTGAATTCCCATCCCTTAGTTGATCAGCAACTCAAAGGTCACAGTATGTGTGAATATTAATTTTTATTATTGTAGTGAAAGGTACAATCATGATTTTGTTGACACATTGTTGGTCCATGTTTGAGTTCTTCACAGCCACAGCCTTTCATGCTAATGTGGAATATAAATTCTCCAATCTAGGATCATTACACATTATTTTATGCAGGTTACACTCTCACACTGCATTGACAGTTTAATTAATAATGCTCTGACACTCAAACAGCATCCTTTTCATTAACTGTAACACCTTTAATGCACAACATTTGTCAATTCTTCCTTCTTGTTACACACATTGTATAAAGGTATTCATTTTGTTTCATTGTCATTTTAGTCCAACAGCCAATCGGCACATGCTGAGAGCCATGGCCCAGGCAGGGGGTGGAGCCTATGAATTCTTCGACACAAAAACCAAACACAACTGGGCAGAAAAGGTGAGACTCAAAGACCTGTTGATGGATGGCATCATGTTGAGTCATGATACAAAACAAAGAAACATTCCAAACACTTTTTCTGTGCAATACTTCTGCTTTGCTGCAGCCCGAATTTTTCATTTTCATCTTTGGCATGATCCAGATTGATTTTTAGAAAGTTTGGACAGCAAAAAACCACATGAATCACACTTCAAACCACATTTGGAGGTGGTTTGAAATGTGATTCCGATTGGATTTCTATACATGCATCTCAGTCTGGAGCGCTCAAATCAGATTTCAACGCGACTTTTGCACAACTGTCAATGCAACACACAACAATGACGATGTCAGTTCTGGCAGAATCCATGCTGCTGTTGAAAGAGCACTATGGATGACAACACGGAGTCAGTGGACAGACACTGAAATAAAGTGTCTGCTGGCACTTAGGAGGCAGGCTTCTGTACAAGCAAAACTAGAAGAAACACAAAGCTGCATCACCATGACATGTACAGTGTTACCACAGAAACCCATGTACAAAGGTTGGCTCAAGTCCAAGTCCAATCTGACCAATCTTATACCTGCTTAACATCAGCATGTTAGTATTCATTATCCTCCTCTGAGCAAACTTCACAGTGTGACTTATCGTCTTGTTTCTTCTACCCCCATGTATTTGTCTAAATCTGCAGCTATCAATGTGAAGGCCTCACACACTCTAAGATCGTACTAATGTGCTTTTAGGAAGGGTGAAATGATCACTGTTAACTCATCCGTTGACCTTTGTTTGTGCAGGTGACATGTCAGGTGAAGCGAATGGCGTCTCCCGGCTGCAGTTCAGTGTCAGTGAAGTGGCAGCAGTTCAACCCAACAGCGCCCCCACCTGTTCAAGCCCCCAAGCAGCTCCATGCTCTGTTTAATGACTGTCACACCCTAGTCTATGGCTTTGTGCCGCACTGCACTCAGGTGAGCTGTTGATATTCACGATCAGAAGCTAAATGACTAAGGTTTTATTTATATTTATGTACAAAGATATAAACCAGATTAAAGCAGTGAGTCTTCATATTTGAGAAGCTGTAAAGTGGTAAATATTTAACATTTTTCGAGAATGGTTTTAATTGGTTTTTCATACAGGCAACCCTTCTCGGTGACCTCAGTGGTCAGGAGCTCAAAACCATGGTGTCAACCAGTGAGCTGCAGAAGACCAAGGGCACGGTAAGAACATCCATCCACACTCTGTACACCTCCAGAGCAGCTAGCCCATAAACATATTTATCTAATGGGCTCAGCCACTGAATATAACACTGTATGGAGGTGAAACTCGTTTGATTTCTCACACAACATACATAAAAAACAAGTATCAATCATGATTTAAATTTAAATTCTGTTGCACCAAACTTTAAAACTTCAAATTAAGAACATTTAAACCTCTCTTTACACCTCAGTTTTTCTTGTATGTATGCATTTTATTTTCTGATTGTATAATTGCAGGGGTTAACATTACAGACATTCATTTAAAATGACAACTCAGAGTCAAGGATTTCTCGTTTTGTTAAATCCCTGTTGCTTCGACTCCTCTTTCCAGATGTTGACATATGGTGTATAAGGTCATGGTCACAAACTCTCCTCTTCCATGAGACTTTTCCTCACTAAGTCCATTTCTCGAGAACCCACTTTTGATGAAAAGGAGCTTTTTCCCTTCACAAACTTTGATTAAACTCTTATTTAATTTCAGTTTACAATAAACATATTATTATCTAAACAGAATCTAGTTTTTAATTGTGTATTGTAACAGAGCACTGCTTAATTTTAAGGCCCCGTCTACACCAATATCACAAAATGGAGTGTTATGGAAACGCTGCTGATTCTCTTTTAATCTGGAAACTCCAGGGCTTAGTCTTGGGTCATTACATTAAGACAGTGAAGGTAAGGGTGATGATTCTTATCTGTATGTGGATTTCAGTTTCTTCACAAACTTACAGCGAGGGCCCTCATCAGGGATTATGAAGATGGAAGCCTGGACACCAACGAAGCTGAACACGAGGTGTGTGAGTGTTTCATTGAGTGAAACTAAGAACAATCTGCCTCCGTTTAGATTTTCAGCCCCAATTTGACATGTTGACTGGTTTGCTTTTCCAGGGAAAGAAAACAGAGCTGAAATCCTTCATCATCGAGTTAAGCAAAGAGTTCTCCATCCTTTCTCAGTTCACCAGCTTTGTGGCCATTGAAGAAAGGGTTTGTCATTCATATTTGTTCTGTTCACTTCTGGAAGCTACCTAGTAGTCCTCTCATTTCTCTTTATATTTAGTCTAGTTCTCAGTCCTGATCAAAAGACTAAATATAAAGATAAATGGTCCAACACCTTTTTGCACTGCTGTGAAAAAGTGAGCTGCCATGTTGGTTCTGTGTAGAGCAGTGGAGTTGCGTCTGATGGAATCTTGACAGCGATCGGTAATTAAAGCTTTCAATCACGTATTTAACTACCTGTCTGAGAACACCTGAGGTGACAAAATCTTGCATCACAGGGTAGATTTTCTACAGCTTGAAAACAGAGTCAACAGTAGGTGTAGTCGTCTTGTTTGCGCTCAGACAAATTACAATAAAGTGAAAGGTAATTATGACATTTTTACCCAATGACGTCAAAAAATATCATGCACTGAAGCTTTAATTGGTATTCAAATGTTTTTTCAAATGTCTGTCAAGATGTTATGAATCAGTAACATCTTTTTTTTTTAATGGACCAAATGTTCAACAAAGATTTCGTGGTATGGCTGAAACCGGTACCTGTACAGAGGAAGTGTTTCAGACTCCATGACGCGAATCCCACGAGCAAACAAAACTGCTACGTCAGCCCACCAACATACATCAGTTACTTCTCAATTCTATTCCTCCCTCGTCTACACCACAAAAACTATCCCTAACCCTAAGTAATTCATATTTTTTCTCTTCAGTTTTGTTTGTTGTGAAGTTGGGCCTAAATCTTATTCAAAGTTGCATTAAAAAAGTCTTAAAAGGTCTTAGAAGTTATAGGAACCTGACATTTGAATTGGTCAGAAACTTTATTGTAATTGTAATCGATTTGCCACTGTTAATGCCACATCTTTACAACCCTAGTCATGTTACCTGATAGATTTTAACGTTTTGTCACACTATATTGTATGTATGTATGTATTGTATGTCCAACCAAATAAACATCTTGCACCTTATTTTAGGACTCAGAGCAAGCAGATGAGAGCTTCACAGACATTCCCAAGTTGATTGCAGAGGAGGATGTGGACTTCTTGCCCTATGTGAGCTGGATTTCATCTCAGGAAAGTGAAATGGAAGCTTCATCTCAGGACAGTGAAATGGAGAATTTGTATTGGGACGGGGAAATGGAAGATGAAGATTTTGAAACATTATTTTCTCCTGACATTGTGTCATTCAAGGTAATGTTATCGAGTGCAGTGTAATTTGGTAAAGGAAAGGGTGGTTTTACTATTTGGAGGTTTTCTAATCAGCGTTTTTAAGAGTTGCATTTGTTTGTCTTTTGTAGAAATGCTTCAAAACAGAAGGCGAGATTCTGAAACGCAGGGCTGTACGTTGCGTACGTTCTGCATCTTCAGGCGATGAAGACATGGTTAGTCCCTTCATACATGAACTGTTATGAACTGTTTCAGATTTCTTAGTTAAATGCAGCGACATGTAAATAGATAACAGATTAAAGGAGCATAAATTGATGATGTAGTGAAGTTTTGCCACCATTACAGTAAGTATACAATACAGTTAAAAACAGATTAAGCTTGGCACTTAAATTACATGACGTCAGTTGGGAACAGGGCAAGGCATTTGTCTCTTTTTGATTAGAACGTCGTGCAAACAACCCTAGTCCAAGCTCTTTTATCTTGGCTGGTCATAGTACTTGTGATGACTGTAGTTTTTCCATTAAAGAAAAGTCACAAAAATGTTTGTGTGTGCTGTCAATTAGTCATTTATAGTTTTAGAAAAAAAGAAAATCTGAATCCTCCAGAATCCAGACATTGGAAAAAAATCAGAAATTGGTATAATCAGGAGCTGATAAGAAACTGCAGAAAAAAATGACTTATGAACATTTGATAAACATTTGTGAACTTTAAATGGTTTAAAAAACGCATAAGAGGTTTATAGCATAGTGACTTGGTTGATGGATAGAAAGTATATTCTGATTATTTTTCTTTATCATTTCTCTGTTTTTGTTTTCTCTGCACAGGGATTCGGTATGATGGAATTAGATGAAGCAGGAGATATTTTTACACAGAATCTTCAAGATTTCCCCCCATCTCCACCACCACCACCTGCTGCATCTGCCATGCAACTTTTACCCCCTTCAGGCCCCCCGCCTCCGGCTCCGCCTCCGCCTGCTGCTGGTGTCACTCCGTTGGGCAGTACTCAGAGATCCTCATTTGATGAACCCCAACCTGCAGCTCAGCGAGCTCATGGTTTTACTCAGCCCCAACTTTTATCCCTTTCAGGAGCTCTGCCATTGGCTGACTCACTTCCTATCCTAAACCTAGCTCA
>JAPQRN010000015.1:6644830-6672886 GCA_037367275.1 Coranthus polyacanthus
ACACACACACACACACACACACACACACACACACACACACACACACACACACACACACACACACACACACTGTACACTGAAGGTCGTCTGAAATGAACTCTGGGAAAGGCAGCTCTAGGAATATGTACTCACTGTTTCAAAATTCCCTGTTGAAGAATAACTGGAATTAGATATGGCCAAGAATTTTCATACCAGTCAATATCGATAATTATCACAATAAAATATTCGCAAAACGCACGACGTAAAAGACGCAAAACAAGATGAAAATGATGTAAAAAAAAAAAGATACAACAAGAAGAAAATGACTTAAAAGACAAGACGAGATGACAGCGATGTGAAAGACGCAATAAGACAAAAATGACGTAAAGGACGCAACGAGACGAAACCAACGCACAAGATCAGAGCAAGGCGAAAATGAGGAAAAAACTGCGTAAAAGACACAAGAGTTAAACGACGGAAAGGGCCCAAAAAGACAAAAATGATGTAAAACAACATGAAGGATGAAACGAGACAAAAACAAAGAACGATGGAAACGGCGTAGACAAAGACTTTTCTGTTGACGTTCTGTCAGAATTGCTTCAATTTAGAAACACCAGTGTTTGTTTTACAGAAAGCTGCCCTCAGTGTAGCGTTGCATCGGTGTTCGTACATGAGCATGTGACACATATAGGCTTACAGAGAGCAGGTCATTCAGGCTGAACACTCTGTAACTCGATTACAGACAAAGAGGTAAGGCCAATGTCACGGCGGTAATACATTTACCGGCCTCTAAATGGAGCCTAACCAGCTCCTACTTGACAGAAGTGGACTTGGTAAAAAACCCAATAAAGCCTGTTTGTTTGGAGCTGCTGCGTGGACAGTGTTTCAGTCTGCTGCTCAAGATTGGATAGTGCCGTTGTTTTCTACCCTCTGACTCACTCCACTCTTTCTTATTAAAGTCACAGTCCGTACCGTTGTATAAAATAAAATAAATAAAGTGTGGTGTCACCCAGGTGCTGTACGGTAAGTCTGCAGTCTGAATGGCAGCAGCGTAGATGAGCAGGCCACACTCTCACATCGCTGTCAGCGCTGTCAGAATTCATTCTAACCTCACTGCTCTTGCTACAGTATGTGCTGCATGCACTTAATTGCAAAAGAAAATTTCTATCCCTTTGGATAAAGAAACTACCCTAAAAAAAGTCATATTTGTCAGTCAAACATAAATGAAACCATTAAGACCTAGTTCTGATTTACTGGTGATAAGCACGTCAGCCTGGTTACTGTGTATGTTTATGCATTTATGGATTTATTCGCAATATCTTGTTCCTCTTATGTTTGACCGGGAAAAATATGAATCGCATCATTTTCTACGTAGTTAAAGGTGAAGTTGCAGATTGGAACCGGCTAACTACTCCACCAACACCAACACCCTCACTGCAAAAACAGCATTAAAGTCCCTTGTTACAGCCGGTGTTTGTTTTGTCCTCTCTGGGCTTTGTAGTTAAGGGGATATTAAGTCTGGTCCACACGCAAACATAGCAAGGGACAGTAATGCACCCTAACGCTGGCTGCAGCCTGCCAAAAAATAGAAAAAGGAATAAGAGGACATCTGTTCAGAGCTACGGTAGAAACATGGCGGACTCCGTGAATGGTGACCTGCTCCCTCTGTGGATATAAAGGACAATGATTGTAATTTTAGTGTGATTTTACACTAATGAAAACATAATTTTGAATATTCCATTTCTGCAGTTAGACCCTCCTGAATCTCCATAAATCTTACACATTGCGCGGTTAAATGACATGTACATTGACAAATATTATTTTAGTTAAAAAAAAAAGCAAAATATCAAATTCAATATGAGTACGTACTAAAGCAAGGTTTATAGACACATAATCTGGTTTATTTATCAATAAATCATGTTTGTTTCAAATTCATGAGAACTTGTTGTATTTTTAGTTCTGTTTTCTTGGCCTCTTTTAGGTTTTTCAAGCTGCTTTGTGGTTTGTGTGTCACCTCTGATAGAGAATTTTCTGTGAGCAGGTGTAGAAAGACATTGAAGATGCTGAGGAAAGTCTTCTCTGGATGGATTACACAGGAAACATTTATTGGGATGAGCTTGTGAGAACACAGGAGATTGAATAATCTACTTCTGAAGACATTGTCCTTCATATCGACCTTATGTACTCAAAACTCAGAGATGGAGGATGGAGTGAGTGCGTCGCTCCATTATTGGATGAATGAGGTAAATATACTTTTAACCTAGTTACAGGCCAAATCTGAGGAGAACGTAGTAATATGGTACATCTGTACAATCTAACAAAAATAGAAGCGAAGACTCTGTGGACAACGGTCTGCGTTGCAAACACATTGTCTGCAGATCTTCAGAGGATCGCAGATTGCAAGGCACTGTGTGCAGAGAACAGGACGTGAAGACCTGCTCTCTGACCTGCAGCTCTGAAATGAAGGAGGCCATGCGTTAAAGGTAGCCTTTTCTCATATCTACCTCATCGGCACGTATTGCAATTGAGCACCTAACCCTGCTATCCAATACTATCAACTGAAAATGTGTAGATATCTTCCAGAATGATGGCTGGTGTTAAAGTAGAACTTGTTGAATGTTATTAAAGTCTCTGCCAGACATCACAAGTTTCTTTTTCACCTCTTTATCAATCACATATTAATGTTTGCATCGGGAATTACAGTGCAGAAATACTGCAACAAAAAAACTGAGTCGAAATTCTGAAAATTCGAATAACTCGCTTTTGAGGTCTGGTAGAAGCATCAATTTTCAAGACAGCATCAGGGTCGTGTTGGATACAGTAGTGTGTCAGTAGTGTCTATACCCATCATGCCACATTCTCTGTGGGGACTCGTGAACACTGTTCTTGGTGGTGTATAAAAGCACTCTGCTGCGCCATTAACTGCAATGTCAGATATTTGAGTGTGTTGTAGGACACTTCTCCGGACTATATGCAGTTATCGCCACTAGAGCGTGGGATTGACATCTCGCACGCGCACATTTCTTTTTAAAGACACACACACATACTGTACACATTTTACTGTCCACCAGAGTCGAAGGTCGCGGCGCTTCTTGTCTACGCGCTCTTCGACGCGGGTTCCCTCAGGTGTTCTGATGCTGCATAGTTCACCATTTCATCCTGTCAGACAACAATCAGGTGGAATACGGCCTCCATTTCAACCACTGCCTCCCTGTTTTCCTTTCTTTTCGTCTCGTGCTTCCTCTCTCTCCTTTCCATAAAGGTTATATATGGGTGTTTTGTCTTTTCAGCATTGTTCTTCGTCAGTGCAAAACGTGTGATAAATCCTTCCCAGTCCAACAATCCATCCCCCTGACAATGATAATCAAAGATGCATTGAAGCAAAGGACACCCGCCTTCTCTGCAACTTGGCGGTGATTTGGAAACTGTCAGCCTTTTTGTGTTTGCTCAGCTCTTTCTGTATTTTTGTGTGTCTCCTTGCGCCCACACCGGCCCTCCTCACCGAGCGGAGAGCGTGACTCATAGCGATTCCTCTCCAAAGGGAGGACTACGGAGTGATTACGACACCGCACGCCACAGCACTGCTACTAATTCACTCACTGAGGGGTGTCCTGTAAATCAGCCGCCACGCCGGCCCTGTTGTTGTGGCGGGCAGCGAGGCCGGAGCCGGTGGCAGCTCAAGGACTGGTGGGTGACTGTCTGTCTCTACACTCAGCAAAAAGCTGCAACTGTCTTTATGGCTGGACTTTCTGCATTGATAGATTACCTGTCAGAGAAAGCTCACTGTGGTATGTGGACCGACAGTGTCACAGACTAACTGTCTGTGGAGCTCTGCTTCATATGGAGCGTTCCCAGTGAAAGAACAAAAGATTAAAAAAAGAAAAATACAATCCCACTTTCTCAAACACAAGCCTTTCATCTATGAATGGACGAAACTTTTAACTGCTTTTTTTGATCTGCGATACATCACGATATCTGCTCAACTGAAGAAGAAACAGTATCCGTAAAGACGCAAAAATCAGGAATTATGTATTTATTCACTGCTTTGTGGCATCAGTTTTCCAGAAGTTGACAACTGAGATGAAACAATGTTCAAAAAAGTGCATTAAGTCTTAGCTTAGTGCCTCTAACACTCGCACATTATTCAAGTTTCCATTCAAACGTATTGCAAATTTTCACCAATCCAGTTTATTAATAATACTTGCATTTACTTAAATGTTTTAAATGCAGAACTTCTACTCATAGCGGAGTATTTTCACAGTGTGGTATTACTTTTGCCGAAGTAAAGGATCTTCTTCCAGTACTGAACTTGGGGGAATATATTTTCTCACATCCCTTTAAACCATTTCAGCTGCGCGCTCAACTTTTTCCCTCACCCAACATCATCACAGGTTTTCACATCGTCTTGTCATTTCATTCGTCTGTCTATGAAGAATATATATTTAGGTTGAAACGGTGGCTTGTATGTTTATATCACTGCCTTGTAATCTATATTGTTCCAGAGAGAGAAACCGAAGTTCAGTTCTCAGAGACTCTACACAGTGAAACAAATCATGGTCACCTTTGTCGGTGGCCCTCACCCAAGTCACACCACAGGAAAGCCAACATTTCAGCAGCAGGAGAAGTGTCATCGCTGTGGTTTCTAACAAATTACACCCTTCAGTCGCAGAGAAAGCCGAGCAAGGTCTGGGCTAGGAGTGTGGCCAGAGAGAAGAGAAGACTGTTCTGTCGAGAGTGGAAGAAACGCTCCTGAAAGCAAAGTGACACCTGTCTCATATTCAGCACCGTCTGTCTGCTGAGACAGAAGACAAAGCACTCGTTGTCTACGCCAAAAAAAAGACTAATATGATAAACTGTGTCCTTCATGGCAACACGGCTCATGCTGCCTTTGTCTTTCGCGGAAGAGGGATCACTCCTCTGTTGTTCTTCTGGGGGTTTCTTTCCATTTTTTAGATATAGCCGCGCATCTTTATACGAAGGTTTGTCCGTCGGTCTGTTGGTCAGACGCCATTACGTTTAAAATGAGTCGATTGGCAGGATGTCTTCAAGGTCTCGTCATTTACAGGGATTCGGGGGTATAATATTCATAATTATGTTTTCATTGGTGTATAATCAAATGAAAATATGAATCATGTTTCTACAGTTGCCCAGAACTTCAACCGTTTTCCATTTTATACCGTGTGACGTTTAGCGTTGAAGTGCATTATCGTCTCCTCCTGTGTTTGACTGTGGACCAGAGTTCATATTTCCTTAACCAAGAAGCAAGAGCTGCATTTACACTGATGGTATAGCAGGTACTATCAGGTACTATTTTTAGTACCACGTGAGGTGGGTTTTAAACGACCGAGCCACTACAGTGGATAAACCATATTTTTCTTTCACTTGTGCGAGTGTGGCAGGACACAAATCAACCCCGTGGTCCAACACAGAAGGGCACACGTTCCCTGAACGTAGCCGAAAGCCGAAGAGTCGCGCTGAAGACGGCGTCAGAAGATGTTTAGGTTGTGTTGTGTTGCTGTGACAACCGTCCGCACCGAGGGGGAACTATACATGCCGAGGTAAGTTGAGAGGATACCATCAGTCGCAATGCTGGTACACTGACTTTAATGACGGACTTTTGCTATTTTTGCTGCCACCGTGTGTCAGGGTCAGTGTACAGCGGTGCAATCTCTAACTTCACCACTAGCCGTCACTGCATATTACACCTTTAAAATCTGGCACAAATATTCGAGTCAAGGATGAACTGCAAAGGTTTTGGTGGCCAAAGGTCAAGGTTACTGTGACCTGATGTCTGTCCATTCTTAAGAATGCAATATGTCAGAGGGAATTTCTTGAAATTTGGTACAAAGATTCACTGGGACTCAAGGATCAGCTGCTTAGATCTTGACCTTTGGCTAACACAAGAAGGTCGAGGTTGACCTCACAAAACACGTTTTTGGCCATAACTGCTAGTAATCAAGAGAAAAGCATGAACAGAGTAAGACGCGAGGGTAGTGCACACTCATTGAATTTACAGTTCTTGATTCCCCGTTGCAGCGTGACTTTTGTTTTTTTTTTTCTTATTTGAATCAAGATTTGTGATTTTTGGGCTGTATAAATATTTATAAATAAACTGTTTTGACTAAATCTGACTAAATACAATGTGGAGGCAGTCGTGAATATGAACTGAGCTACATTTCACCTTTGCTTAATTGCTGAATTGCTTAATACATTTTGAACTTCGAAAATCGCATTAATCTTTTAAATGTTAAGTTTTGGGTTGTTTATTTTTACTGCATGTAAAACTCAGTGAGTTCATCTTGCGCTCTGCTGCTCCCTTTTAATCTCTTTAAGTGTGTAAGACGCCACTGCAGAGATATGAGCCTGGAAGCAAAAGATTTCTCCGTTTTATGCTGTCCTGTTTTGATTTTTACTTTTGAGTGATTCGCAAATAAATATTTCCTCTACTTATGTCCAAGGTAAGAAGATAAAAATGTATTTGCATGCTGCATTTATTTGTGTTTAAATGTATTAATGTTAATAATAATAATAATAAATGAATTTGTATGATTTTGTTCTGTTCCGCTAAGGAAAAGCATGGGATTGGTTTAGGTTACGTGCCCACATTTTGCTTAGAGCCTATATTATTTTTATCCCACTCCGTGTTGTCTTGGTTTAAGTAATGCTGTATTATTTAACCATTGCACTATCCTTTTGCTCTGCGTGTAATGATGGTAGACCATTTATTAATTCTTGCAATATCAATTCATAAAACCACTGACTATGTATTTGTCTGTGTGGATGTGGGGAAAAATAGCAGGAGTTTGTGTCTTTATACGTAATGAAATTGTCAGATGGCCCCTACCTGTTTTATGCCGCTGACAGCTGTTTTGTTGCTCTCAACGTTGCTACTATTTTGCGTCTCCTAATTCAATGTTTTTGTTCTGAATTTCTTCCTCTAATGACTGTCTTAAATGCCCTGTTCCTATCATTTTGATCCCACCTTCAGTATTGTTTCCACTCCTGACAGTTGGACATGTTCTTTTCTCATTGACTTCATCCCCATCTGACATACCTTCTCAGCTTCAGATGTAAAAATTTGGAACGGCACAGGGAAGAAACACGGACCTACGTTTTCCTCCACTACATTTGTCCGACACTTTTTTACATAAGAAACATATGATATGCTTATATGATATGATGTAGTGTTATACTACTAATCTAACACTCTTATAAACACAACAATAAATACCAAAAGTCTCACATGGTCACTGAAGCGCTTCTGAAGAAAAAAATGCTCAAATATGACAATAATAGAAAACAGACAACATGGAAAAGTAATAGCAGAGAGAAGGGGGGGATCAAAACCAAACTGACCCGCTAGTATACAAACAACATTAAAATGCTTACACATGTATTTGTTAGGGATAAAAACATAATAATATAGAAGGATATTATCTTCTCTTATAATAGGGGAGTCCAGTTACGGTTGTAACGCTTATGTTTCAAACTTCTACGAGAACATCGCAGACTTGTGAGTTAACATGAAATACATGGCGTTCCTTTGTTACAACCTCCCCCACTACCAGGGTAAGTTGTAACACTGAGATGGAAGAAGCAGAAAAACAAAAACCGAGGCAGTGCCATGCGATCTGCCCCAAACAGAGGTTTACTGAGATAAAAGAACTAATTTAACTAGGGAAGAGCAATATGAAAAAAGTGGGAATCCCCTTTTAGTTAACCGTTAAGCCCTACAGTATGTCAGTGTGTGTAGGCATTGTGTAAACTCAGTCCAGAAAGTTGTACGAACGGGGATGGTTTTAACACGTTTCAGCCGACGGTGTTTAGCTGCTGTAAAGTGGTTTGAAATCAGCAAGGGAAACATACATCACATTTTGCCTGAGAAATGATACTTTTGCGTCACATAAATCTTAGGATTTTTATCTGCAATACACATTTTCATCCTAGTCTTAGTAAGACTGCACTGACTGTGAGTTTTAAAATAACGATTTGGCCGATACCGATGTTATTTTCTGTCTGTTTATTTTGTTATTTATTCTCCCTTTTGTGCCAGAGAAATAAAGAAATCTTTAGTGACGGGACTATTTTGAGGTGTCTTTGAATGAGCACAAATATAATGAACAACCTCTAATGCAACAGATTATTTGGCGGTAGCTGATGTCAGCCAGCGAGGCTGATACTGGCCGACATGTGTGCATCCCTTTTTCTTACATCGAAATCATGTTTCTCTCTGTAAAATCTGCATGTGCCTGATGATATTTGTCATGTGGATTCAGGGAGGAAGTAGGTAAACACCAAAATGACCAAATGACTTCTGTCTGTTTTGAGAGGAGTGTACATTTCTCTGACTTTTACTTGTAACTGAAAGGGCTATTTGTGCTCTGTGGTGTTTCTACATTTAGTCTGTGCACTTGCATTTGCACTCAGTTTGTGTGAATAGGTATTTATACGTAATGAAATTGTCAGACGGCCCCTGGCTCAAGTCAGGCTGTGTAGTTGATCCGGGATCGCCGAGCAGCAGCAGCGGCAGCAGCAGCGGCAGCGGCGGCGGCGGCAGCGGCAGCACCAGTCAGTCAGTCCGTCGCTGCGGTCCGACAGTGCGGCCAGTCATCAACATCCTCTCAGCGTCCGCGGAGCTCTACGCCTATGTGGCTCTGAACTGACGGTAACCGCAGCGGACAGTCTGAACATTCACGGACATGAGGACACCTGCTACAGCGACTGCTTCAAAAAGGCGGACCGGGAATCCTGACTGGCATCGATTTTCACCGAGCAAATGAGAAAGGAGGTGATGCAGCACAAGAGACCGCCTCTGTCAGTTGATAACCAGCTAGCTAGCGTTAGCAACGTAGCCAAATAGCTAGCAGTAGCAGCCGATAGGTCTCACAGCGGCAGCCTTTACCACGCACTTGGATAGCTAAAATGTCAGTGAGCTCAAATGTCGGAATGGTTTCGTTTTTTTTGCCCGTTTTTCCTCTCGGGTATTACCTGCCAGTTTGTTCTGCGTTGCCACTTTTACAGCTAGCTTGATAAGTTAGCCGCTCGCCTGCCTGCTTGCCTGCTTGCTTGCTAGCTAGCATTTTGTGTCGGCTAATCATCCCACAGACTGGCACTGTCAGAGAATGAACTTGGTATTCTGTGTGAAGACGCCGAGACATCATAGCACCTACAGCCTCAGCGGAAAACTACTGGACAAAATAAATAGGTTTAGGCGAACATTTCTGTTGTCACTGGCTAATTTGACCCTCGGGAGATTAATGCGACCGCTTATGTTTGTGTTTAAAGGGACTACTCGCTCGATTTCAACCCATCCTTCTTCACATTACCACTCTGAACAGATGCTGAGCGGAACCAAACATTTGCCTCGCGTCTTCTTCCACGGGTACAGTCACGGGGTAAATCAGCTTGTGGCTTTTAAAAATCATTATCACTTATTTATTTATTTATTTATTTATTTTTAAGAATAATTGGTAACACCGCAGAGATGTGTGCAGAGTAGAGTCTGTGTTGCGATTCCTGTCCCTATTTGTCATTGATAAGTCGACTCCGGTGTAACCAAATGAGCGGAAGCTTTATGTTTTGGCAGATCTTGCGCTTCAACTCTTGTTTTATTTGGTCTTTTAAGGTGATACTCGATTCAAGAGAAGAAATATGACGCGATGATGCAATTAAGGACAGACAGCTGTGTTCATTCAGCGGGGTCAGTCCTGGTAGGGATTCCAGTATGCGCAAAAGGTTGTAGTTTATTTATTTTTTTGGTGACGGCCTCGCACAGCCTTAGTTTTTAATACCTTTAGCCGGTGGAACTACAGATACTGTGCAAAAGTCCGCATTTATCTTTGTTGTTTTTGCAGGGTTGTAATGAGCGTGCATATTTATTTTTCAGTCTCTTTTTTGTTTCTAGGATGCAAGAAAATGTAGGAAATATGTGTATTAGAAATGCAAAAAAATCAGAACTAAATGGCTCCTACAGACAAAATTCTGTATTTAGCGTGACCTCCGTTCCCTTGGCAAAAAGTAGCGAAAACAATTAGAAGTGTTTGACATGTTTTGAATGAACCCTAGTGTGATACACCAGAAGAAAAGTGCAGTAAATCTCATATTGTCTGCCCAAAAGAGTTCAAGCCATCTTAAGTGCAAGTGGAGATCATACTAAACACTTGTGACTTTGCTGTTTTTTTTTTTTGTCTTTAATGCTATTTCCATATTTCCTGTATATTTCAGTTGTATCTTGATACCATGTCTGTGAAATACACATGGATGGTCAGTATACCACGCTAAAACAACATACCTAATGGTGACCTAAGGCTTATGCACCGTACTGTATGTTTTTAATTTCTTTTATGGCCAAAGATTTGGTTCTTTGTGTGCGTTTAGAGTCGGCGTGTTGTGAAATTCATCGTAGCTTCCAAGTGCATTTCATTTCAGCTATCATATCATATATGACGCACCATATTGTCACCATGCTTTATCATAATTTAGTGTTGTTGCATAGAGGCCTCTCAGAGAAGGCTTGATAACACTCATTACGATGGATATGCTTCACATACTGACTGTCTGTGTAGTGGTAAGGTGAATAAATTAAGGTAGAAAAATATCTGTTGCTTCTAAAGTGGTAGCATATACCTAGCAATCAATGTAAAAGGGTTCAGTGGTAGAAGTATGCATGTCCTTGTTACAGTACCAATACGACACTGGAAATACTGCTCTATAAGTAAAGGTTCTGCGTTCAAAACCATATTAAAGTAAAAGTATGTGAGTATTATCAGCAAAATATACTTTCAGTAAGTAGTATTTATTGTAGAAGTAGTCATTTTACAGTAAAAGCGTCCCTGTCTGTGTTTTACTATGATGGTTTTGGATTAATGTTCCTGCATTAATGTGTATGTTGTATTTTACTGCTGTACGTGTTTACGTTGCACTCATTTACATACTGTTGGCTGGTTTGCAGCAACACATCATATTTTATAGGTTTATTTATTCTGTGTAAGAAGGACAGTTTTCCGAGCCCATGAAGGAACACACAATCTGTCAGTTTAACACCGACATTTAATATCATCACATTTGGAGATATGTGGTTTTCACTGGACACCGGACACCGAAAGATGGCAGATTAATGTAGTAAAGTAAAAAGTACCATATTTACCTCTGAGATGTAGTGGAGTAGAAATATAAAGTTGCATAAAATACAAATACTAGTAAAGCACAGTACTTGAGTTATGATGGTTCTTAAACTCACTGATGAATGTCAAATCTATATTGGATGCTCACTCTGCTTGTAATTCCCCATGTTTCAGAATCATCATGACCGTTGTCCTGCTGACCAGTCACTCATTCACTGAGGGACCGCAGACCATCTTGGTTTCTGGATTTACCAATGCGGGGATGAGATAATAAAGTCCTCCAGCCAGTGCATGCTGCTACAACAACACCTGTGGCACCTGTAAACCCACCCCACCCTGCTCCCCTGACCCCTCCCCGAGCCAGGTTAATCCCAAAGGTCAAAACATGACGACGCCGGCTCTCCTGCCGCTGTCAGGCCGCAGGATACCCACTCTGTCGCCAGGTGCCTCCTCGTTCCCGCACCACAGAGCTACGTTGAGGCTCTCTGAGAAGTTCATCCTCCTCCTCATTCTCAGTGCCTTCATCACCTTATGTTTTGGGGCCTTTTTCTTCCTCCCGGACAACTCCAAGCACAAGCGCTTTGACCTGGGCTTGGAGGATGTGCTCATCCCTCACATTGACTCACCCAAAGAGGGGAAGCATGCTTCTGGACAGGTGGTCATACATGGACAGGGAGGACATGATGAACACAGACACAGGTAAGGAGCAAGACAGAAACTGTTGCATCTTTGTGTGTGTATTTTAAATAAATTGTGTCTGATCGTCAGAAGATGCGTTTTTGATTAAGAACCGACTACTTGGCTCATTTGATACTAAATTGATTACAGAGAATACATTTATGTCACAAGATTTCTTAAATATCAGGCTTATTTTTGGTTCCTCTTAAGTTCCATCACACACAGATATTTCCTTTACTCATGAAAGAAGGTGTCATGTCTGTCATCACTTCTTCAGTCTGTTGTGGCACCCAGAGGTGTGGCACAGTTTGTAGAGTGATCCACGTTGTCGTAAAGGCACACATTCGCACAATTGCGTCCTTTTCCATTTTCTGAAGCTCTAAATATTCTTACTCTCTGTCCCCCTTTTGGGTGTAATTGTTTAAGTTATCACCTTGGCCCAAGTGTTTCTGTGCTGTCCCATGTGCAGACGTGGTTGAACTTGATGAGCTAGAACACACAGCTTGTTTGAAAAGCTTTAGTAAGTACTTAAATAGGCTCAGAAATTACCGCCGGCCATGAGCCAAATGCTGGCAAATGTTTGGCTGCAGCTTCTACATTTCTCATTTGAATTGTCCAGCCTCTTTGGCTAGACGCCTGCCATCATTTTTAGGTTGTGTTTTTCTTCTAAATCAATTGTATATTGGAGTATATAAAGAGTCTTGTGCTATTTGAAATCCAGTGTGGTGTACTGGTAGTTAAGCTTCATGATGAACCACCAGCTCAATTTCACGAATAACAGACATCCACCACTTTTAAAAACGCTTCTTTCCAGAAAACACAGTGTCTATTTAGGCTAATATGCTGTCTTTTCTTTCCAGAGTAGTAGTGAAATCTGTTATTCTGTTTGTTCAGCTTAAGTGCTGTGCAAAAATACTTTGGTGCTACAACTAAGTCTTATAATGGTAGGGAAGTCCGTGCTTTAGTTTTCTACCCTTTTAACAGAATCATCGCCTCATCTTTGGAGATCCTTTCTACGTACGTTTAACTTTGTTTATTCCTTTGTTGAGATGCTACACACCAAAGCAGTAGTCTCTAGGGGGTTGCAGTCGAGAAGTGGATCACAGATCCATTCTGAGTGTGTCATGATTATTTGGGTAAACTTTGTTTATCTGTCATCGTTATCCACGCCAAAATCCTGCATCAGGGCATTTCTAATTCTTGTTCTTAACAACGGCATAACACATGCATGTGGGAATCGTACTGCGCACTGTGCACTGGTACATTATGTTTTTCATGATGGAAGAGCTGTGGCAAAAAAAATGACAAAATGCCAACCAGTAGGTGGAAACTGTAATTTAATAGAAAAGGTCTCCTCCATGCTGGTGTAGAAGGTCGTTGGTTTTACTGAGTGCTGGGAAAGGTGGTAAAAGCAATTTCTCAGGCGGTTTCACAGTGGGGTCCAGAGTGTTGCCTTCTTGTCCCCTGCGGTGTCTTTTCATTTTCCCATCCTTAAAGCCTTCTCGAGCTTAGGAGGCTGCCTGCTTGAAATAATATAATTATTGTTGTCCAGTAACTCAGATGGAAGAGACCGTATGGGGCTAAAGTAGCAACATCCTTCGGGGCCTGCGTAGGCGGCCTGGAGAAGTTCTTGGTTCTCTGAAGGTGGTAGTTCTTAGCAGGGATGAGTGGGGACAGAGGTGTGAACTGGCCTGTCTCAGCTCTACTCAGTCGGGTGGATGGCGTCGCCTACAACTCAGCTTGTCAAGTTGCCAGGGGCTAATTTTAGAACACAGAGTTATATAGTGTAAGTTTTTCTCCATTGATATGGGCTGTAGCTCACCTGTTAAGAAGCATAGCATAATCATCAGCCGTTCTCCTCAATAGTATTTTCGTTGCTTGTTTGAGGTGCCATCAACTCCTCTATACAATGAACTTCTCCAAAAAACAGACATGACACTCAACCCTGTTGTTTTTAGGTTTTCAGGTGTGGCAAGTAATTCACTATCACTATCATCATTCAAATGATATCCAACTACAAAAAAAGCGCAGAAAGCCAGTTGTTAGGATGCAAGTAGAGAGTTGTTACTTTGGAAATTATACACTATCTCGTCAAGTCACATTTGTATGAACTGACGGCATGTTGCAAGTAGATAAAGAAGTTTCAATGTGTCTTGTTGAATCTGCGGTTTTAACAGGACTGCAGTTGAAAAATGCAGTTGAAAATACACACCTTCCTTCTGCAGCGCTCCCTTTACGGCCCAAAACAAGACTAAATATTAAATATAGATGACCTGATGCCATTTCACGCCATTGTGGGGAAGTGAAGCCACTTTTCTAAGCTTCTAGAGCAGTCTGATGAAATCTTAACAGCGATCGGTAATTACAGCTGTCAATCATGTATTTAACCCCCCTAGCTATCTGAAAATGCTGAGTCCAGAGAAGGGGGTAGAATTCTTGTTTCCGGTCAGACCACTTGAATTCCAATGTGCACTGCAATTTTGACTATTTACGCCACAAAACTATTACTACAACTTTGAGAATTAACATTCACATATATCACCACCTCTTCTTCAAGAATACCGCAAGGCATTGCAACACATTAAATGTATTTTTCTCAATCAATGTATATATTGATTTTCAATAATAGTAATACAAAAAAAGTACAAATTAAAAAAAAAAAATACATAGGTAAAAAGAAAAACGATTCCTCTCTCTGCTTCAACCCTACATCACATCACTTAAATGCCGTTTCCTGGGCCCTTTGCAGTGCTTTTTTTTCTCCCTGTAAAGAGAATGGATAGTTTCAATATGGAATCTGAAGTCTCCTTTTTATCATTCACAATACAAGTGATTTGCTGCATCGACAGGCAGGAAGACCTCTCCTGGAGCCACTGACCTGCCACCTTTTTACATTTTTCCATGAGAAAGCTACGATGCATTGAGCATGGAACAATCATATGTTAATAAACTCTTTCTTTGGTCATTTGGATGCATATGTAGTATAGGTTGTAGAGGTAGATTTATATCCAGCACATCATGTATTGTATACAGCTAACATATTGAAATAAGAGCCATTGACCAGAGTGGCAATGTTAAGATGATGTTAAAGAAGCAGCCACAGCCCCTTGAAAGGCCGTTTTTTATTAATACTGTACCTTTTGAGATGTGATGAAATTAGTTTTATGCAAATACAAAGTCTTAACCTTCCATACGCATTCATGTGATGCGGTGTTGTGTTTTATTCTGTGTATAGCAGCTTATGGAAATGTGTTCAGTTTGCTATTTGGTACGACTACCTCAGCTGTTCTTAAAATCATCATTGTGAGCTCTAGAGGACCAGGGTTCAGACAGCCCCCGGAAAATGAGGCAAACTAGCATTTAAGAGACCCGGAGGAACACAGACTGGCTCATAATCATTTCACCTTTACTTTATTTGACCACAAAAACCCCACGGAGAACCAGTTCTCTGTTCACAGGTTCGTCCTTTTAATAGTCTTATAAAAGCTTTTGAGAGAGCAAAGGTTAGAATTCTCTTTTAGCTTGTTCTGGGGATTTATAATAACTCAGATAATGCATAATAACTCAGAATAGCTGAGTCTATGTGTAAAATATCATCTACCTTTGCACACATATGGCCTTTATGGTTTGATTGTATTTTACTATTGTCTTGTTTAAACACTGACATTCAGGAAGGTAGTGAATTTGTATGTATGCCCCACTGTTTACTCTTGCTAGTGTCACATCCTTCATATGAAAATTGTTTTCACAGGGATGGCTCCTTGAGTACAACACCACTTACCTAATTTCTAGGTAAATTTGATTTATCTTATAATTTAACAGTAGGTGATGACCCAGATGCCCTGATTATAAGACTGTTTCTCTTAATCCTTAGATAAACATTCAGGCGTTGTACTTTAGAGTCACATACTTAGTGTTCCATCATCTCCTTGACTCAGTTTTAAGTCTTAAGTTTTTGTCCAGCCTTTTTTGTTGTATACATGTGTGAAGACTTGTGCATGTGTGTGCATGTGAAAGAAGTGATGATTTGACATTTATCATGATAATTATTGTATGTTTGTGTTTTTATTGCAACTATACAGTGCCTTAATAGCATAGTTCTTTTTATTCACTAATGGAATGCACATACTTTCCTCCCTTTGCTTATATCACAAAGTTAAAAGAAGGGTGTAAACAAATACAGTATGCTTTTGGGAGTATAATTAAATCCCTAACACGGCCTAATCACATCTATAAAGTCTTTTGGTACCGCTATGAACAGGAGAAATGTGAATTTTAATTTAAAACCTATCCTGTAGGTATCTACTGCTACACCGCTGTTAAACACTTAAATCAACTGCAGATCCAGCTTCAAGAGTAATCTCACCCCCAGCTCTGAGCTGAAGTCCACCCACTGCATAATTTTTGAAAAAGACTAAAAAAGCTGTGAACACGTGAGGCAGGAGTTGCTTGCTGACATCCCCCGGCAAGATGTCACAAGGATATTTTTAGGCGGAGGATTTTTTCCCCCTCCAGAATCTCCTGAAGTGGACATTAGTGTGGTGGAAGACCATGATGGTCCTGAGCCGTATCAATTGGAGCTCCTCTAACGCCAGAAGCTGGAGCTCTCTGAGCCGAGGCAATGCAATGCAATAGGGGACTGGGGCTGTCTCCGAGCAGTAATACTAGTTAGATGGTTAATGTTAGTAAACGGTAAATGACGAGTCTCTATTAGCACATATTTTGTAAGACGTACAGTTTCACACACTTCCACTCAGATCTCCAAATGGCTGACTCTATGTCAGCACGGCGTTGCAAGGTTAAGGATGATTTGGAAAATCAGATGATGAATTTTTGAGCCATTTTCACCCCATGAAATGCAGATTTCTTTATATTTGTGAAGAATTCTCAATATTAACACCAGCAATGTTTGGTTTCATCACATTACAGCCATGTCACTGAGTTACAGCTCCAACACAGTTTGAATGTGCAATACCTCTTTTTTTAAATACCGTTCATTTGTACAACATTCAAGGTCTGCATTTGTACTGTTACTATAATGAATAGTGAATAAACCCTTAACTAGAGCTGCAACGATTAATTGATTAGTTGTATAAAATTATTATATGAAAGGTTGTACAAAATGAATCAGCTATTTTGAGAATCAATTAATCCATTTGAGTCATTTTTACAAAACAAAAGTCTGAATTATCTGATTGCAGCTTGTTAAATGTGAATATTTTCTGGTTTCTTTCCAACTCTGTGACAGTAAACTGAATATGTTTGGGTTGTGGACCAAACAAGACATTTGAAGATGTCATCCATTTTCTATTTCATTTTACATTTCATAGACCAAACCACCAATTGATTATTTGAGAAGATAACTGACAGATTAATCAACAATGAAAATAATCATTTGTTGCTGCCGTCATTTTTAATAACTGATTAAGTAGTTTGAGGAATTAAAAAAAGCAGTCTAAATTCTTGGTCTCCAGCTTCTTACATTTGAATATTGTCTCATTTCTTTACGTCTCTATGACAGTAAACCAAATATCTTTGGGTTGTGGATTTGAGGACGTCATCTTGAGCTTTGGGAAACATTATTTGACATTTTATAGACCAAACAACAAAAGATTGATCAACAGTGAAAATGATTGTTAGTTGCAGCCCAAGCCTTCACTGTATATCTTTATGTAAATGGTGAGTAAGGCTCCTATATACAACCGCCTACAAGGTGAAATGAAAAGTAAAACCTTTGGAAATCACGTGAATGTAATGCTAATCAAGCTTAGCACACCATAAGCCCATTAAAGTGATACTAAACACTAAAACATGTTTTTGAGCTCTAAACAGAATGAAACTGCTTAATTGTGATGACACATCAATACTGGTGATAATACTCATTGTGAATCCCTGTCATGCTGATGTCCTTGTCTCACACATAGCCATTCAACCCGCGTCGCAGCCTCTTTCCGACTTTGTAGACATTTTCAGAATCATGCAGTCATGGGGGTGAAGTCACACGTTAATGACCCTAGGTTTTGTTTGGGTTTGACTCAAAAAATATGGGACTAGCCAGGAGCAGTACCTTTCATTTCAGATGGGGGCAGTGACATTTCAGCAGCAGAATAGCCGCAGGCAGGTACAGTAGCAATGACATAAGGCAAAAAAAAAAAAACACACACACTTAACCGTCACATGAGTAGGCATCATGTTTGAAAATTACAACATGAGCACTCACGCTGGATGTTTTCCAACGTGCCCAGTAGGTTTGACATGCTTGCCATCTGCCACCCAAATTGGGCAGCGTGCAAGTGCTTTTCAGTGTCAAGCATCACTTTATCTTGCATATTTGGAAAATGCGTCTTATATATGTAGATTTTACCAATGTTTTTCCACATAAACTCAGCCCAAATGTGTGTCTCCAGTAACACAGACGTAACCATTATGTTTTTGTGAAAAACAATCAATTTAGCAATTTCAGAATCTTATCTCTGGATAAAGAAAATTTGAGAAACAACATAGAAAACCTATGTTCCAGAATAAGTGGGGGATAAGTGGGACAATTACTGGTTGTTGTGGTGCTATGTATTCTTTTTTCTAGCATGGATAAACATTCTTTCTTAGCATTTTCTTAATTTTATTGTAATGGCATTTTTCTGGTGTGCAACCTCATTTGAAGGTCAGAGAGTGAAACAGTACTGAATTACCAACAACTGAGGGTTTAAAAAGCAGCTTGCAGTGAAGGAAATCACTGAAGTTGGTGCTGCAATATCCTTTTTTAAATTTTTTTTTTTGATGATTTTTACACCTCGAGTCTAGTAAATATCACATCATCTACCAAATGCCTCTTCCAGTGGAGTTCACTCAGCAAATATATAAAATGAGATGTAATAGTTCATTTATTGCTCCTTCCTTTTTTGTCATTAAAAGCAATTAAAAAACTTGTAGGATAGTAAAGGAGACTCGTGTCTGCACGCTAGACAATTTCCTACTCCCCTGAAACTCTCTGTAATTCTAGAACTTTTCATTCAAATTTTCTGTCTCCTCTTTCCCCATGTATGTAACCTGTTCCATCATATGGATTCTGCCCACATGATACCCAACACCAGGCAGCTGGTGAGAACGACTCTGGATGCCCAGACCACATGCTATTAAATGACTAATTTGAGGAAACTGGCTTCCAGCAGTGTGACATTTGATACTGGCAAAAAGTGTAAGATTTATTTTAATAAGAGCTGATGGCGATGTTTAATCGGCAATGTGACATTACTTACTGCAAACATTTTGAAGAGTGGAACGTAGTCAGGGGTCCCACAGATTGGTATTAAATTGTCTTAAACCAATATTTCAAAAGTCTTAGGATTTTATGAGGCATATTTTTTGACATTGCAGTTTAAAATCTCAAAATAATTGGAAACATCGTAAATGTATTGGCACACGGATCAGGATAGGGGAACAAACTTAACACTAATTTAAAATTATTTATGCTTTAGCTTTGTATCAGCTGTAGTGGTGTTTGTGTTAGATCAGCTGGCTAAGTGAGCATTAGTTGAGCTGTTAAGAGACCTCAAGCATCCTCCCTGGCTCATAAACAACCTTCAGTCATTTCGCAGGTGAGTTGTTCATTTGCACCATCGGCAGAAACCTTGTGGAGTGAGAAAACGAGTGTAGGCCGTGTGGAAATTGTCGATTTTAAAAAGGACAGGATTACCTGTGCTCCTTGATAAAGTGGTTAAATTCAAAGTAAGGAGGCTAAATTCAAAATACACTTAGCTTTGTTCAAATTTGGTTATCGTAAAAGTTCATATTAAATTTAATTCAGAGTGAAATTAAAAAATCATCTTGTCTTAAATCTAACTAGAAATGCAGTGACTAATCGATTTAGTTGTGAACTATTAAATTAATCTGCAACTATTTTGATAATCCATGAATCTGTTTTTGTAAAAGAAAAAAAATCTCTGATTCCAGCTTCTTAAATTTTAATATTTTGTATCATGTATCATGGATGGTACAACCTCTACTTTTGCAGCATCCTAACGTCACAGGGAAGAAGGTTCACTTTCCTGCTGCGGCGACCCATGCATTAAGGGTTTGCTTATTTTGTTTATTCGAATGAAAAGCACTTGCCAGTTGAGTCATTTTTATGTTCAAACGCAACAAATGGTGGAGGAAAATACAAGCACAACCTTTTCACACTGTATCCTCCACATAATGGAGTTCAGTGCTGTGACCGCAGGTAACCTGGTTTCCCCACTTATTGCCTTGCCAGTTATTGTTAGCGTTGCAGGGCAATAAGTTTGCTTTGGTGCTCTGATATGGTCATAAATCAGCATCTCTGCCCTGCGGATTGTATTTAAGGCCGGAGCCAACATCAAAGTTCACTTATTTATCATATTTAGTGTGATCTCGGATATCATTTCTGTGTCTTCACGCTTCATTCGGCTGTCAGCCGCAAAGTAAATCCAGGCTGATGTGTATTTATATTGTGTGTGTGTATTTCTCTGTGTGGTAGAACTTAAATGCTAATAAAGGAGCACAAGCAGGTACATGCATCTCGCCAATTCACATACACACTGTCAGGTTAGTTTAGTCCGGAAAGAATACCAAGCAGCTGGTGCAGCTATTTCAAGAAAGCATGCTGGTTTATAGATTTAACACTATTTGTCTCAGTTTTTCAGAGAGCATGATGGAGGGGTGTATAAACTCCACTCAGAGTACATACAAGGTTCTGTTCAAACCTTCATTTTTTGCTTTTGAGATGTTTTCTATCTAAAACTGGGTTATGGGGCTGAAGCTTGGGCTTTGATTCTTGTGAATTTTCAAAATTAAATGTTAAAGCATAACATCAGTGCAGTTATTACCCGAAACTTTGTATCACAGTATTTTTTTTTTTAAGATTATGGCAGTTAATTGGCTATACTGATTTATTGGTCTATCTCTAGTATGCAGAAATGTACCTAATATTCCTGATCGCTACAACTATGAGGATCTTCTCCATATCACGTTTTCAGTTCATTGGGCAGGTAATGAAGTATGTATATTTTGTCCTGCTGAGGTGGTGAATTATAAAACAAATGGGCAGTTTATGCTGGTTTTCATCTTAAAAAGAGAATATGTCCTCCAATTGATGTCTGGTTGCTTGCCCAAGTGGCTGCCAGGGTATTCTGAATTTCTAGCTGCAACAGGGACCTCAGAGAATTGTTATGCCAGCCAAAAAACAGCTCACTATTACCAGAAGGCTTTCTCTAATTTACTCATCCGCATTATTATGCCCATTTTAACTCTGTATCCACTTGCTTTCTTAATAGACATCACTGCATTTGAAATTAGATATCGAGCAGATCTTTGTTCATAGTAATTTCTCTAATGCTCATCCTATTTAATTTGTCTGTTGTCAGGAGATTTAATCTTAGGCAGTTGGTATTAGAAGAAACAGCCTGCAGAATGCCGAGTGGACTTCCATCAAGCATAATCTCCTCATTAACACTGCTGCTTTTTATCAGATTTGCTCTCCGCGAGTCTCATTTCCTGTCCATCTTTCTCTTGTTTTGTTTCTGTCTTTTTTCATGTGATGATCATGTTTCTTTGTAGAACACAGCTGCTGGCGTACTGATTTGTCAAGGATCAATGTGTGACAGAGTGAGAGCTCTCACTCTTTGTGTGACTGAGTTTATAAACCAGTCTTTTAACTTGTGTTTATGTTTAAGAGTCCCTACAGCTTTTTTATTTGTTCTGTTTTGTCACAAACTTCAGCCTCTGGCTTTCACTAATTGCCATCTGTTAAATGGACAAAAGAGAAAAAATGAAATCAGCTGTTGTTTACAAAAAGTGGCATGCACTTAACTCCATAACACATTAGTCAGGCTCTGATAAGAATCTGTTATAGATTTCACCTGATTTCAATCACAGTTGCGTGTTCCATTGTGTCTCAGTCTAGTGTCTACAATTTTAGACAAATCATCCTGATTTTTTGCGAGTTCCTGATTACGGTGACTACAGATGATTCAATTTCCCAAATTCCCATTTGTTAAAGCTACAGGAGCTAAAATCATCGGGGGAAAAAAAATCTACTGCCACGAAAAGTTTGGTATTTAAAGGTCGAAAATCTAGGTCACAGATGATTTTCTTTAAATCACTGTATCTCAATGATTTGTCCACAGCTTCTTTTAAATTTTAATTGAGAGGAATCTTTGGACCATTTTCTTCCAGAGTGCAAAATAAAACAGCTTGAGCAAATTTGCATTAATTACTGTATGTTCTCTCCATGAAGTCAGTGTGATTTCAGGGCATGGTATGTTGTTTTGGGAAATTTGGCTGCCTTGGTGGAGGTCTGTGTTCTGAGCGCTTTTGTCTTAAATATATTATTCGAGCAGATCTCAGCAAATTTCAACAAATAACAAAAAATGAATTTTGAGTTGAAAATGAATGAATTATTGTATAGTTTATTGGGATCAGCAATCTTCAGCAGTCTTTTTCTGCTCGTATAATGTAGTATATTAAGTTACATTAAGTATAATGTGAGCCTAACAGTAGTTTAATTATACACATACATTACACCTAATGAAAAAGAAGAGACATTTATTGACATTGAACACTGGAATACATAAATAAAAATCACATTTCCATTTGCCATTTGGGCTTTGTAGATTTGACATAAATAACTTTAATGTACAAAGTGTCTTTTATTACTGAAAGACACAAAGAAATCACTGACAACAGGTACAAATAATCAAAATAAACAATATACAATGGCCAAAACATAACTAGATCCATGATGTAAATGTTTAATCATGGCAGAAGAAGGGGGCACAACAAGATTAAAAGAGTGCCAGCTAAACCTCAAACAGTAGAAAACAACATGGAATTAGTGTTGGAAATATAACATTTGTCTTAGTTTCAATCCACTGTTTTTATACAGGTAAATGGAGACGATTATGGCGATTATGTAATAATGATGACAGGTCAAATCACAAATAAAGTCCCTGTTGGTGATCATAGAGACATAGTCCAAGCGGCTAGCCCGCCCTACAGGTGTGGGTGTGCTGATGTATGTCATGATGATGATGGTGGCAATATAAGATGACATGTACATCTTTTGAAATATGACCATCGGCCAGGATAAATGAATATTTTACCACTGGAGCAAAAGGCCAAATACACACACACACACATCAAACACATCCTTTATCATACACAGGCCCCAGCTTGCATGAACAACCCTTTTTAACCTTGCTTAAGGACAAAGTCCTTGTGGAGGGACTTCATGCAGCTTATTCCAAAAAAAGGAGATGGAAGAAAAAACCTTGATGAGAGAACAGTTGATATTGTTTTAGTGTGAAATGTGTTTTGGTCACAATTTGTGTTGCCAAGGTTCAAATGAGCTCAGCTGTCACTTTGGCTGGATACCAACCAACATTTGGAAGTTTAGTCGAAAATAACAGGCAGTTGTACATGGATATGTTGATAGTATATTTTTTGCGTTTTATTTATTATTATTTATGAGAGGTGGACTAGGATGCCCTTGTGATAGTCTGGCTCGCAGGATTTACTCTGCCGGAATAACCATGAGTTTTTCAGTCGTGCAGCGGCAGGATTGGCAATCTCTTTCCTTCTGCTCTCTGTGTGTTACTGTTTTTAAAGTCCCCCTTGCTATGTGAAACAACAACAACAACCTCCAAGCTGCAAGCTACACTCTGAAAATGGCAAGTTTTGACACCAAACAAAATCTCTCCTGACACTATTTTGCAAAGGCACTGTCACTACATCCTGTGCTCAGTGCCGCCCAAGATGAGTGTGATTCGTTAAAAGAACTAGCCAAATAACCCAGGGAACTTTTACCCCTATTCCAGAATGATAGTGGATGGTACCCAACCTTTCTCCAGCACTGGCACAGTACTAATGAAGTGTGGAGATAAGTCTGGCTATGCAAGACTACCCTTGTGGTATAATGGCATGTATTTGCAGTTTTGAGGTCCACCAACAGTGCTGCAGTGTGCTTGAATCCCTTTCATGTGAGGCTTTCATCTCGAATGTCAAATAACTCCTCAACGGCAGATACGACCACATCATCACTTATGCATCATCACATCATGCTTTAATGTGGAAACCTTATCAGCATGAATCTCCTTGGGAGTTAAACCCCTCTTCTGCAGGGATCTGATAATGCCATGATGCCAAATTTTTTCAAACACAAGCTGCTGCTGCCACCGCCGCCAGTGTTTAAAGTTGCATATTACCCACCAAAGACAACCTTACCTGGAAACAAAGAATACATTTACTTTTCCAATGGGTTGAATTAAATGCACGCTAAGTTTAATCAATCTGGTATTTGTTGTTCTATGAACCTTTCAGCCTTCCCTTGTAAGTGAATGTGGCAGCTTACTTTGAAAAAGAGAACTGTTGGGTTTACTTTGAGAACTGGATTGCATTTAAAGTAGAGACTGACTGTTAGGAGCAGATTGTATTCCATTTCTTGAGTATCGAAATATGTAAATGTGGATGTGCGTAGCAGTGAATCAGTGGGTCACAACCAATAATACTGTTTTTCTAAGAATGCTTTTATTCACAACACATATTTTCTGTTTGCACCATAATAGTGTTGCAGTGAAATTCAAGGTTTTGTTGAGCCTCATGTTTTACTATTATGCCTCAACATCTGCAGCTTCCTTTAATGAACTGAGGCCTCAAGTTGACAATGAAAATGAAAAATGCCTTTAGAGCTTATCATCTGCATTGTGTCTAATTTGGCGTTTTAAACTAAATTACCTCATCTATTTTGATGCCAGTAGTACTTTTTTTGGATTTGTTTTGTTGTCTTGTTTTACACATAAACATAAATGGGATACATTTCTTTGAGCGCTTGTTTAATTTGAAGACACAAAAACAGTAAGTGTCAAACACAGGAAATGAAACGAAGGAAAAAATGTGTTTGCACATTGCTTTCATAACAGCAATACACATAGCTTAGTTGTATATTTTATGTTATGAAAGGAAGAAATGATAATGCAGAAAACAAATCAAGAATATTGTAAGCTGGCAAGGAAGGTCATCTCATGTTAACTCTAGGTAATTTATTATCTGTGGTTGGTCACAAGGTTGTGCCACATTTGCCACACATTAGAGAAGATATTAGATGTCAGTTCAGTTGTTGCAACAAGATACAAAATACTAACGGATACATGATACAGAAATACAAAAGACATTGCTTCTTATTTTTGTCACTGGAGCTTGTCAATGGAAAATTGTTCCTTGCTGTTTTCATGGAGTGGTGAACTGTGGCGTGGTTTGATATCCTGGATACAACTGTGTTATTGATTTCAACTGGATTTCAGGATTAAATACGATGATTACCAAATGAGGGCATACAGTGTTGACTTAGAGAAGGTCTAGGTTTGACAGTTGTTGGCATTTGATCATATGCACATTGTAATTTTGTCCACAGGGTCCCAGCAGTCATTATATTATGTAGAGAAGACCCTCTTCATTCAGCCAGCTTCACTGTGCAGCACCATATGTGAGAAATGACACACTGAAGGGCTGGGCGATATGGACAAAAATGTTATCATGATAAACATTTTCATATCAGTTGATATGTTATCACAGTCAATGTCAGATCATTATTTCTTTAAAATTTAAAGGCTGATTTTTTTTTGTCATGAATGAACGTGGAAGAAACCAGATGGTTAGCTGTGGTTTTAAAATTATTTACAGAAGATGTAATGAGATGAAAATGGCATAAAAGTAACAAGTAACAAGGCGAAAAGGACGTAAAAAATGGAAACGACGTAAAAGACATAAAGGTCATAGGACGAAAAAAGATGTATCAAGATTTAGTGCTTTTTTTTCCTTTTATTTTCTTTATTTTGCGTATGCTGGCTTTCACATTTAAATCAAAATGAAGAAAATGAGTGCAATTTGAGTTCCTGTTCAACAAGACGAAAACAACATAAAAGATGTTCACTTGTGCTTTCCAACTCTTCTTTATGTTCAGAACATGACAAACACCAAACAGTAGAACATTTCAGAAATTTTTCAAAACAATTCTAATGATAAAAGTTTGTCCAATATTAAAAACATACATGTGTAAAACAAATTAAAATGACAAAACATTCTAACGCTTGTGTTTTAGCTGTGAATGTAAACAAAATAAACCCAAAAGATATGTATAGCACGATAACAATAATTCTAATTTATTTCACCCAGCCCTACATTGAAGATGAAAATGATATCTGCCAGCAAGTGGTTTTGAACGGGTGGGCTTAAAGTGTTTCTAGCCTGTGGTACCTATCGCCGTTTTCAAACAAACTTGGTAACAATAAGAATGCTCGTTTTTTTACACATTGTCCATTGTGGGAATTCTGTCTGAAATACTTTGCTGTTTTAAATACCTGATAATTATTGACTTTACAAACTTTGAACGTCTTTTAATAACTATTGTTGCTCTTAAGATGGAGTTGGTGCATCACTTACAGCCCTGATTAGGATATACTCTCAAGAAAAGGACGTAGGGGAAGAGAGGAATGAATGAATGATGAGTCACTAGTGCCTATTCGAAGTGTGCCTCTCCCAGTCTCCTATTTACCATCTCTCTTGTGTGTTAGTGTTACTAGTAACAAGGCCTCTTGAAAAGCTGAAGGAAAGGAGAGACACTTATTTGAAATGGTTTGCATGAGTGCAGCACAGAGAGTTTTTAGTGATAGAAGGACAAGAAGACGCACTGCCCGAAAAAGAGAAAAGATCAAGAGCAGTGAAAAGCGAATTTGAGAGAGACACAGAGACAACACTCACTTGATGATACCATGGTTAACTACAAAGCTTCTAACCAAATCCCATCCTTGCCAAACACTGTTGCAGCTCTGCTCCACAATGGCTCCCTGTCAGTTGAAGAAATGGGATCAAAGTGCAATTGCTCAATGGCAAATTAAGAATCAGCCCTCAGGTTTCAAGGGTTTGAATTTTAAATAAACCTTTTTGAAATCTATTTTGTATAACAACCACACCAGCACAAGCTGTGTCAGAGCCATAGGTGCCCTGAACCAGAGCTGTTTCACATTAACTACAATTGTCCTAGCCTGATGGGAAAATTGATTTTTTTGTTCTCATCGTGATTTTTCTGTCAATGTCACAAATCACTTAAAACGTTTTTTTTTTAGGAGATATAGAGAATGGTGTGTCTGACTGTGCTTTTTCAAAAGCACAAAGGAACATTTCAAGCTTCACAATTTTTAGCTAGTTGTTCACCACATCACAGTTGCTCTTACAGTTGTTTTTAAATGGCCCCCAATATTCTACAAATTATCGGAATAATTTTGGAAGAGAGAGACACCGACATATCGCAGCAGGTGGAGCCACAAAATTCTGTTCTGATTAAATGCTTTGGGCCATATAAACATACTGTACATCTTATCGGTTCATTGTTAGTTGGAATCTCTGATCAGAATGATTTTATTCCGGTTCAGTAAATATTGTTCATGTAACTGCAGCTACACGTGTTTACAAAGTATAACAAAGACATTTTTCATGCTGCATTTGAGTTGCTGAGAAAGAAGCCAGTGCTGCTGCATAGCTCATCATAAAGAATGGAGCTCAGTAGCCATTTTCTCTTGTGATGCCTTTGTCACATTGTCCAGGCTCCATCATACAACCTTGATAACCTTTTAGTAGGCCATAAACTGTACTGTATTTTTATTGACTTTGCTGTGCTGTATTTTTAAAAGGCCAAAAAATTGGAAAATGGTATCATCTTTGTGGATGTCCCTGTTTAAAAGTCTGGTGATTGAGAGGTTCAGTCACCAGCCTTTTTCCACACTGAGGAAAATCCTTATCTAGCTGCAACCAGCCAGGCTTTAGTCTTTGTTTTTTACAGATGTCCTGTGTTAGCTGCAAGAGATGGACTCGTAGTGTAGTTTGAAGGTATTAGTCAGGCAGCCATGATGTAGGCCAGAAGGGTAGGTGCGAACGTGGATGTAGCCTATGGGCTGTTGGGCTCAGGTGTTCTCCTGAAATGTACAGAAAAAAAGATAAATAATCTGCATGCAGTATGTTTTGTGCACACACTTATGTGAGAGACAAACTCACCTCTATTAGAGATGGCCTGAAGGTTACGTACACTAGTATTGCATGTTTTTATGGTGTTCAGCTAAGTTTTATTTGAGGCTTGTTGTGTGGGATTTTATAATTTGTTAACAACTGTAACAGTCTTGCAGCCACAAAAGGATAGGAGGAGGAGGAGGAGGAGGAGGAGGAGGAGGAGGAGGAGGAGGGGTGTCTGGCTGGGTTTGGGACGTCTCTGGTT
>JAPQRN010000015.1:6686907-6766489 GCA_037367275.1 Coranthus polyacanthus
ATCTTTGACTTTACTGTAAACTGGATAACTGTTGAGGTGAACATTAAGATCAAAGTAACTAATCAGTAAATCTGGAACTATTAAACTAGCCGTAAAAAAATCAAAGTGGAACTGTTTTTGTTTTTTGAGGTATTTTCCTTCAAAGTCAGTAATTCCAGTGGACAAGCCTAACATTAGCTGTCGATGGTTTGTTAAACATCCTATCATACCTTCATGGTGTTCTTCAGTGTTCTTGATATTCCTTTTAATAAAATCAAGGTCTGAATCACACCAGAGAATAGTTATATCCCTATGAAGTAGTAATGACAATCAGATATTTCTGAAATATGACAATTGGTGCTAAAAAAAATCTGGATTAATACATTATTTAATTCTTTCACTATTCTTTGTATCACTATGTTGGTAAGAATTACCTGTACGCGTGGGTTTTTAAAATAAAATAACTGGCTGTTGCAGTTGTAGCAGAGTACTTTTATGCTGGTTGTGTAGACTAGTCGTGTCATTCGATCCAGTTGTTCTTCCAGAGATGGAAATGAACCTAATTATTTAGCTTTTTAACATGCACGTGTCTTTGACTGTGCAGAACACAAAAAGCCTCAATTTTCCCTGACTTCCATTAGCTCAAAGCTGTCGTCTCTTTTGCTGCTCTGCTAATTATGCGACCCCGACATTAGCGGCCATTAAACCTTTGTCAGGAGATAGAGAGAGCTTTAGGGCAATAAAAGAAAAAGGAATGAAATGAATTTGACTATTAACTGTTCCAACACTATTCACCTGTCACATTGTGAGGTATTGGTGCCCCAGAGCTGTTGAAATAAGCCGGCTGGTGCAGTTAATGGGCCGTGGTACAAGGGCACAGTTCACTATCAATAAGGTTTGTTCAACAATAACGTTGGAATAACAATCCGTTGAGTCTGTAATGCAGAAATCAAAAATCGAATAGTACAATTCCTTTCAGCCAAGAATTCTTAACATGAAAAAGTGATCTATTTTTTGCCATAATAAAAGTTTCAACTACATCTCTCTCAGCACCAATAACACCACAGCATCACAGACACTGTATGAAAAAGCTGCATTGTGGTGTCAACAATTACTATCTGTTATATCAACATTTAAAATGCGGTATTAAATAAAACAGTTCGCCACCTTTACCTTCGTCACACAGGTTCCAGACGCAGTGGTTTACCACCTGCCAAGTGTCAGCCCATTATACCTCCATGTAGTTCTCCTCTACTGACATATATACTGTTTCACTACAGCTGAATTAAGAGTAAAGCTGTTCTCATTCAAATAGTGAAACAACTGAATGAGTATGAAACAGTCCTGCGAATGTGACTTATTAAGACTTCATGTTAACCAGCAGTCATTTGCTGCTTTTTTGACAAATTCAGTATGCGTACAAGACAACCTGATAGACTGAGTGACTAGGGCGCATAACCACATCGGTCCAGTGAGTCCTTGGTTTGATTCCTGAATGGCTTGACCTTTTACTGCATGTCACTCATTAGATTCATATACAAGTAGCATGCAGCAGTTCTTGGTAGTTTCCAACTCTTTTTTTTTTTTAGCGAGGGACAACTGTTTTCAGGATTACAGAGTTATTGTGAAGCAGAAGATGAACCACAGGTAACAAAGTTAAGTTGTTTAGCTCTTTCACTGTCACACACTATAGACGCCACTGTCCAGTGTCAGCCTGTTTAGCCTGTTGCACTTCCGTTTAGGCCACTTCTGGTGTATGTGCCCCCATCGCATGTTTGAAATCAGCTGAATCCACTATAATTTACTTTGTCTGTGTTGTCAGACAACTGAATGAATATGAAATAGTAATTTACTTGTGGCATAGAAACACTGTATATCAACCAGCAGCCACTTCTAAACCATGATAAAAAATCTTTATTTGATAACCGTGACATTGGTTGATAAAATGGTGGATGATAATGACCCCCCACACCGACACCCCCAATAGTTTAAAATTGTTGATAAGAAACCAAAGCCACAGTGAGGCCTCCATTAACTTCATGTTCACATGCAGTCCCTCACTTGAATTGCTTATGTCACAGAAGCTCTGTTTTTGTTTATGTATTATTTTTGTTCTGGGACAGTTCACATTGATCAGCATCACTGTAAATGTGCCAGTGTTGAGCAAATGCCTTGTTTCAACTGTTGTCCCTTGGTCTGATGTTGAATTAGCCGTAAAAAAACAAACCCATTCAAATCTCAGTTTTTACTATTGACAGAGGCCTACAATAAGGAGACAATAGAAGTGATAGCTGGTCAAACAGGCTTTTTGTTGTAGTTGTTAAGTAGTCCAGAGCCGCTTGGTCAAACTATAGACATCTACAGCACAGGAAGAACATTACACGTTTAATTCTAAATACTGTGAAGGGGCATTGAGTGAAAAAATCTATCTAGTGATTTGAAGAATCAATATTGAATCATTTAACTTTTTTTTTTTTTTTTTTTTTTAATCCAGCCCTACTTGCAGTGTAGAAATGCAATACACAAATTAAACAAAGACTTTAAATGAAAGTCATTTTAGCTACACGCTCATCAGTGGAGAGGATAATGTATGAAGGCTGCAGAACTGACTGCTGACGTATCCTGGTCCATTGAGTGAAAAGCACACGAATACTGATTTGTGGCTTGCATTGGAGACTTTTTGTCTGTGCTTCACCTCAGACCCATGTACTGTGGCTGTAAAGCCCAGATGAATCGAAAGCACTTCAATGTAAATGGTGTTGCTATATAGATGGTTTATGTCCCATAAAAAGACAGGTTCCTGAGGGAGACTTGGAATGCCCTCAAATATAAAATGAGTATACCCTACTCTATTTCTTTTACTTAATTCTTTTTCGCCCCTTTTGAAACCTTGATGGTGCTTGGCAGATGGCCTTGTATGTTGATGGCACACCAGGCCCATACTGTAAGTAAGTGTGTGTGTGTGTGTGTGTGTGTGTGTGTGTGTGTGGCACATTTGCCTCCAGGGTAGGACACAGCTTTCATTACCCCCCCCCCCCTTCCCTCGTTCCTATAACCCTTGCAAATGTACTTTGTTTTCATCACCATCTTTTTCGGACCCTCCTTTATTAATTTTTACAACAATTTTCTGCTCTTTATCTCCCTCTTTCAGTGTTATTTCATGTCAAATTATTGTAAACTCAATGTCTACAACATCAAAACCAAGTAAAATGACTTTCCTCCAGATCTAATGCATGTGGTTGGTCTCAAGTTAAGCTTATACTGTATTTGCTCTAGCTTTTTCAAATTTTTGTAACGTAGTAATAATAATGGTCCAAAATGATGTGAAGTTATATATTTTACTGAGAGATGTAAAAACACATCTAAAATAATCAGGATGGACATGTCAAAAAACATAAACTTACTCCCAACAATATAAAGGAGCGCACAAAGTGGTATATTAATTCTCTGCCAGTGTGGAGGTGTTGCATTTATTTGTTATTGTTTTACCCCTTTCATTGCGGCAGCGCTACAAATGATTTTTTGTGAAGCAATCATGTTGGCTCGTGTAGTGCTTGTTGCTCTCTTGTAAGCCAGCCTGCCGTAGCATGTGGTAGAGAAGTGACATTTGACAACCCATAACCTCAGCCGATGACATTATGTCTTTCTATCCATTATGAATGATTCTATATGTCAGCAGGGCCCCCAGCTGCTTGATGTATCCCTGAATACCGGCATTAACCTTTTACAATGTGGACCTCTACATGAGTGCATTACATATTCAGTGGTTGTGTATTGTTGCCCTCCAGTTAAAGAACTGATACATAAATTACTGCCCATTAGTTCACAAGATGGCTTCACATTTTGAGTATGATTACAGTAATGCAGCATTTAGGTCACATTTTTCTGACTATAATGTAGAGTAAAGTGGAAAAAACATAATTCTCGCAGTAATTACAAATTGTAGATACTGGGGAATGGCTACAGATGTAGTAAAATGACTACAAGCCACTCTAACACTTGATAGACTGGATTAATGGGAGCCTTTTTCTGCCTTTCCATTGTGTGAAGGTAGTTTCATGGCAGTCTTAAGGTTCCTACAGACTGTAAGAATTCTGCAATCTTACAATTTTTAGCAAAACAAAATCACTGAGGACGACTAAAATGTGCACCCAATTGGGACTCTGGAAAAGGGGCAAACTTGGAAGAAAGAAAGCTCGAGTTAAGTATTTATAGTAGTGGTGTAATGGGCCATCGTTGATCTGTGATCTGTTCAGACCACCCCCACGGTTCGGGACACGTGATCCGTGGATCAGTTGAATCGATCATCATAGTATGAAATATAGTTTTATTCTCTTCACTCATTGCCATAAGTAAAGAAACAATGAAGAATGTTGTATTCACGGCTAAGATAGGCCACATACAAAAAAAACATTACTGTAACTGTATTCGTAGGCTTCAGAACTATAACTTGGGGCTTAAAAGAATCATAAGAACAGTCAAATGCATTTGCGCTAATAAAATATTTGTATTTTATAGGCTAGTGGCTTTAACTTATTGAACTTAATGTGAAACCACTTGGAAGAACTGAGCATAAGTTTAGTTTTCCTATCAAAGTAATAATCTATAGAATTAAGGCTTTTTATCTGCACAAAAGTGCACCTCACTGAACCAGGTTCTTTTCAAAGAACTCCTTTTTCTTAAAAACACAATTTTAATTAATTTAATTTGTTGCATTACCATGCCAAATCTTAACTTAAACCTGGAATTTCTCTTTCCTTTTCCTGCCTAATTGCTGCAGTGCAGGGCTGATGCTGTTTGGAGATCCTAACTGTTTTAGATTTGTGAACTGGTGGTAATTTCCCTCATTGAGTGTTAAGCTGAGAACATCCCAAAGACATTGTTTTAAGTGTAGGACAGGCATAATGAGACTCACCAATTAGAGCTCAGGTGATGGAACGAGAGTGACAGTAAAGCTGGCAGAGGACAAGATTATCCCACAATGGCTCTAACACAGAAGACCAACTCTATTTCATGTTGTTTTTTTCCAAACCAGTGTTGTCTTTTCGCTGCCTTAATCAATGGGCAAAATAGCAAGACTATTCATTGTTTCTTACCCTATCATTTTTAGGTTTCAAAAGTATACATGTATTTGTATCACTGCTCTGTTGATATATCATCAGTTACAACAATGGCATGTGTGACAGCTTTTGTTATCTTAACTGTGCTGCACTGCAAGAAATGGAGGCAATATGCAACTGGCAATTTTCAATTAATTTCTTTTATGTAGCATTGAACAGACAAAGAAGAAAATGTTTCATGCCATTAGTAACATTGTTATCTGACATTTCAGATTAGGCTGCCAAAGAGCAAGGGAGGGTTACATTTTGGAGTGGGCTCTTGCAGGTCCTGAGTGATCCAAAAAAATGTTCCATGTGTGGGCTGCTTTCATTTTTTTTATGTGGTGTAACATGAAGTCAGCATATTTTAGAGTGGACACAAGTTTAAAACTACATATTACCATGGAAAAAAAAGGAAACTGCAGCTCCATGTGGGTGTAGAAGTGAAAGCAAACAAAGCCAAAATGTGTTGAAACCAGTCATATTTATATGGAGCTCCTATATTCCCAACATATGGTTTCTATACATGGTCTTATAGCTGTAACTTGCACACATGCGTATCAAAAGTTATATCTTTTTTCAACAACAAGTAAATAACAGCTGAGTGGTGATTTCTTTTCCTGAAAATCTTATCATCTGTGGTTTACAATACCTGTGACCTATATTATGATGATCATTTTTCTCTTTTTAAAATAGCTCACTTGGGGAAATATGCCATTTTAAGTTAACCTCCAAGGTAATTCTAATTGATTACAGTGAAATAACCAGTGAATGCCTATTGACTATGTCAACAATCCTGCTGTAATATTTTCTAACCCAGAGACCTGCTGGATGTTAGCACTGTTGCTTCAGAGCAAGAAGGTTCTGGGTTCGAACTCCCGTTGGAACAGGGCCTTTTTCTGTGGAGGTTGCATGTTCCTCCACCATCAAAGACATGTGTGCTAGGTGAATTCTCGTATCAGTACCTTTGACCAAGGTACTGGTTTAGATTTGGAACTGGCCCCCGGGCACAGCTCAGTGCCAGCCCACTGCTCCACCTGTATTAGGATGGGTCAGATGCAGACAATACTTCACTCTACTGACTGTTGGGGACAATAAAGTGAACTAGAAAATCTCAAGGCTTTCCTGGAAGACATGACTGAGAATAGAGCTAAACATGGTACAGTAATTAAAATGTTTATTAAGTAAGGATTTAAGTAAAATGAAATGGAAAAAATGCCTAAATCTTGATAAAATAAAAAAAATCAGACTATCTTTTCTGTACTAATTAACCAACTTTAGATAAAAAACATTTGTATTATACTACTGTATGGTTTGTTCCAGAAACTCATATAACTTATACCATAGTGACAATTCTGAATTGTCACAGTTGTGTGTGGGTTCTATACATTGCACTATAATAACTGTATCAGAAGGCATTATCCTTTTGAACTTAGGCCTTGGATGCTGTATAAAAACAACTTATGTAGACACTTTAACTGCCTCAATTTTCTAGAGGAATTTATTGCCCCTCTCTGCCCAAGTGCCACAAATGTATTTACCATTTACTGCAGGAAGCTATTCAGATGTCACATTCTCACCATCCTCGTGCATCTTCTAAAGGGCCTTCCATTAAGCCATATAGGAAGCCTCCGAGGGATGAGTTGGAAGGAGATGAGAAAGACGAGGGCAGGGGGAACGGGCGCTTTAAATCAGTCAAAATGACTCTTGAGGTCACTGAGAGCAGCACATAACTCCAGCTCAGCTCCCCAGCTCCCCGAACCTCCAAAAGTCTGTCACTATGTTCGTCTTCGGTGGGAGTGAAGCTGATTTTTTAAAAGAAAAAAGAAAAAGACTCAAACAATGGCAGGAGAAATGGCCTTGCTCTCAACTACTTGCTCGAAGGGGATTTATGAATATTTCACTGCCCTGTGGTTGTCTGTGTCCGTACATTGTAATTATGTGTGTGTGTGTGTGGGACCTTAGCATATCAGGGATATGGCCGCATGAGTCACAGTTGTTCGCCCTTTGGGAAAGAGATGGCTGGAGGCTGATTGTGCTTCTTTTTAGTGCAGGCAGAAACCAGGCAACTGGTGGCAATTGGCTGCCATTGCCAAGGTCAGAACTTCTGATAGACTGTAAAGGCTTATTGGACATCGAGATGAAGGCCAACCTGTCTTTCTTAAAAACCACTAATGTTAAATGATGCTGTGTATGAAGGATATGAAAGGGTACAACTGTATGTCTTTGACATTCATGCTGCATTTCAACTGCAGACCTTGAGATGTCAAACTCTCAAAACAATTGTCAATGTTAGGGTAGGGGTGTTGACCACTATCACTTAATAACATACAATAACGTATTGTCCTCATATATTACAAAACAAGAACCATGAGTTCAATGATGTATTCACTATCCTCACATCAGCACCATCTCAATTATAACAACCTACCAAGTTTCATAACATTCTGACTTGAAATGGCTGGGAAAATTGATTTTTAATAAAATGGGTACAGACAAACCTGGACGCATCTAAAAAAAATCTTCATATCCTTGCAAATTAAGATTCATCATAACAGTGGCTGCTGCTGTGCTAACTGTCGATACAAAACTTGAAATGGACATCATCAAGGCTTCACAGGGTGGGGTTGATGAATGACAATAAATCAGTCCCTCACCCATCCATCAATCTTCCACTTACCTGTGACCTGGACCCAGATAAGAGGAAGAAGTTGGATAGATGGAAGACTGGATGCTTGAATTTACATTAACTGTTGAAATTGCAGCATTGCTACTTCCTGGAGGGACTGATACGTGCTGGAAATGCCAAAATGAGTGGGAGATGTTTATGCACATGATACGGGAATGTTACTTTGTTCACTCATTTTGGCACAATATTCTGCAGCACTTAGGAAGATGGTTGGGATCCGCAATGCCTTTCAGTCCTATGCTCTGTTTTCTCGGTGGCAGGACAGAGGCTGCCAAAAGTAACACAAAAAAAAATCAGTTTACCATTGTTAAGGTTGGACGTTTTACATCGGCTAGATTGATTTTGCTTTTGATTTTTCTTCAGTCCTGGTGGATGCTTTCAAGTCTTTAGGACAATCAAAGAGATCATCATCATTATCATTATTTTCTTAATATAATCATCTCTTGTATTGACTATTAACTGAAGGAATACAAATTTTAATTCCAAAAACTAACTGCTACTGTAGGAGTACCCTAGCATCATAATTTTTGTTTTTAAACCTTGCTTACCTAAATGGCACAGTTTTGACAACTGAGAGGGGATGTAGCTCTTTCACCACAAATGCTGTTAGTGCTCTGACACCCTTTAGTTTTTCTGTCTTTTCTTTGGTCAGCTTTCCCTTAATTGCCAAGTGGAGCTGCTACTAACGTTGACTGATGACTCACTACATGTTTGGTCAGATTTGACGTGCAACACGACTTACAGCTAATTACCTTCCCATGTACATTGCACTTACATTCACACTGCTGTGACCATAGACTGTATATAAGAAGGTTGTGACTTTAGCCATGCATGCTAGTTTTATATCTAATCAGCACAATCTGCAACTTTCCTACTGGATGCTACTGCCGATTATCTATTGAACCTTTAAATATACAAAGCCTTTTACTGAAATATCCAAAGAAATGACTGATAATGATAAGTAACCAAAGTTAAGCACCTTGAAACAGCTGGATCTGTCTTTACTCTGTTGCCATTAAACCACAGCAGAAGAATGGGGTGGGACGGTACGGTGGCATTTTGTAGGACACCACACAATTTTCAAATGGTGGAAAATGATGTGGAAATAGTGATGGAAATGTAACATTTTCGATCAGTTTCATCAAGCTGTTTTCATTCAAAATTATAGTGGAGTATGTAATTGCAATTAAGTGATAATTATGGTACAGTACTTGGCATTTTGGATTCGGTTTTAATTTGGAAGCAAGTTTCAGTTGCCAACCCTAATCTGTGTGTTTCCTGAAGGCAGGATGTTCAGTTGTCGTGGCTGAGACATTTCTAAAAATCAGCTGCAAACAAATGACCTTTCTCACACTGGCTCATTATTCCACCATTCTGGCAAACTTTAAAATGAGTCTGGACTTTGGATTGCATTTGGATATTTTTGAACTGATTGCAAATGCAAACAAACATTTTAGGTGAGCCAGCCAAATGAAAGACCCTTCTGCCCTTCTCATCAAACCCAGCACTGTAGTTGCTGCTTCACTTTTTACTCTCAAACTCATGAGTCGATGGGGAGAAGGAGGGGCAGAGTGATTTTTAATCTCCCTCAGACTCTGACCTTAATAACAAGGGGCCACTCCTGGGCTGCCAGTTCGTTCCAAAGTGAGCCTGAGTGTATAATGTGCCATGATTAATAAATTTACCATGGCAGTATAGAGACTGGCCCACATAGAAATAAGCAGACCACTCTAAGAGATGATAATGGACATCTACAGCAACAGTCTTTCTAATCATCTCAGGCAGAGAAGAGGAAAGCATTACTCATTATGTTGTCTCATGGAGCTCAGACACAGATACCACATGTGATTGAAGATGGCTTGGCCTTATAATGACAGTTTTGCAATGTGCAAAAGAGAAACTGTGCAGAGTCAGTCCGATGTTATCTTGTCTGCATAGTTTATTATGCTTTGTTGATTTAAATGCATTGAAAGGTTGAAAATATATAAAAATGTATCCTTAGAAGTATGCATTTAAAGTACTGTTGTTTATTTGTATGTGTATGTACAGTGACTCTCAGTACTACCAAGCATCTTCCAGAAAAGATGATGAATCATGCAAAGAAACAGGCTGTGTTTGACTGTCTGTGCTACTTTGGAAAGCTGTCAGGTTTGAACAGGCTCTCTTCATTGTACACCACAAGCTGCTGGTTGTTATCAAGCTCCATAGACCTTGATGCAGTGAATCACTACAGGTAGTAACTGACAAGAGACCAACCATCATGACTACACACTGGGAATAACAGCTGGAACACAATGCGAATGTGAGGGATGCAGGATGGCACCTTTGACATTATCTGGGTGGACTGTTATCTACACTGGTTTTGATCAAACACTATTTAATTCACACACACACAAACTTAAGATCTTGCACAGTCTCAGGGGGGGTTGCAGTATTTTCCAATGAACTTTTCCTTGACAGGATATAAATTGCTGAAAGAGAGTTGTTTTCCACAGATGACTGTTATTGCTGGTGGTGCTTTCTAGAGGCCTAATTTCAGTGTTGTATTAAAGGAGCAAACTGATCAAACAGGCTCTCTGTGGGTCCTTAACAAGTCTGAAATTAAAAAATCAAAGTTTTAGTCCTTAAAATGTCTAAATATGATTCTGACAGGGCTCAGAATTGGTTGGATTATAAACTTAATGTTTTTAAAGTTGTGTTAATTTCTTTTCATCTTTAAATCCATTTTTGGTTTAAAAAAAACTATATTGATCACATTATAACAAAAGTACCAAACGATTGCCTGCACGATAATATTATTATAATATTATATTTATAATATTATTGTCAACAATATTGCGATTTGCAGTCTGAGTCTGTTTGCTTGGTTATCAAGAAATGTAGTTTACTGATCATTTTGAAATGATTATTGTTTTCAACTCAAATACAAACTTGAACTGCTATAAAAAATACAAAAAGGTATCAAATTCTATTTTGAATGTTTTACACAGTGCACGTCTCTGCTCTGTGTCACTGAATCCAAAATATCACCATACATACACTGGGCTGTTAAATTGCAGTCTTTTGTGATTATATAGTTGACACTGCAATTTGATAAATTGTGCAGCTCTAGTATAAAGGCATTCGTTTTTCACTGGAAGTCAGACAAACATAAAGCCACTGTAAAAAAACGGTAAACATCTGCCATCATCCAATATTGTTCTCTAGTCACATCAGGAGCATCCCAAAGCCGGACTCTGATTTTCCTTCATGTCCTTCATACTTTTTTTTGGAAGTATGGATGTGAAATAGGTTTTAAATTGCATTCATAATGGTTAGAGGTCTTAAAAAGTCTTATATTTAACTTGCTGAAACCTGCAGAAACCCTGTTAAAATGCTGATATGTATTGCATAACTGATGTTAAAAAGGTCCATATCACCTTTAGACGGCTTCTAAAACATGACAGAAATTGAAAATCTCAACCATAACCAATGCAAATGTTGTCCTATGACCCACATGAACAGATTACTAAACCCAGATGTATTGTGCCTCTGTAATTTAAAATTGGCCAAAGATGTCCTTGGGTTTAGTCCTCAATATGGGTGAGATTCAGATAGACTGAATACTATCACAAATCTTCAAATCAAACCCCCAGCTTGACTTTGAGTCGGACACATACCAAACTGCAGCCATTTTTAAAGTCCCTTGTAATGAAGTTCAGTTCTAATTAAGGAATAAACCAGCTACGTTGACCAATGCAAACCAATGTTCCATTCCTTTCCCACTCCCAAGATGTTCTGATGCCAAGAGGTAGCTGTCAGAATCAATCGCAGAATTTGGTGGCTTAATATCCAATTAGTATTCCAAGGTCCTTTAAATAAGCAGTGTGTCAACATTGTCAACAAACCTGCACTACTGTGCTTGTCCTTGGCATATGGGCCAATCAGAATTTGATGAAGCATCCAATCAACACAGATCAGAGGGAGCCTGCCAGCTCTTAAGTGTCCATGTCACGGTGTGTATTAATTTGATTTATAATCCTCTGCGTGTGCATGCAGTGTGTCATGGAAAGCAGTGAGGCCAAGAACACAATGAAACTCCTGGCCCTTGTCTTTATGAGCTTGGCTACCTTCCTGCTTCAAGGAGAGAGAGACAGAGCTGTGAACCAGGATCTGTCCCTTCCCACATACAGGCTAGCAGATAGGACAACATGCATAGGTTTGGAAGTAAAGAAGTCCGAGGTGGTTGAAAAGCTGTCACTAACTTCCTTGTATGTGACGCAGTGCTTTAGCTTTTGTTTTGCTGATTGCTTCTGTAGTTTCTACCAAGCTGCTTGGCGTACCAGATACAAAGGTTTTCTAATAATGGGCCATGTCCATATTGGAGACCATGGGGAAAAAAACAAATTAAAATTAACGTGTACAAAATGTAAACTAAATTACTGCTAAAAATGCCACTTTTCAAAAACACTAAAATGAAATCAAACGAATAATGCAGCACAAACTAAAACAAAATAGAAATCTGGAAATCAGCTTAATTCTCTACCTTGTTTACTCATTTTAATAAACAGTATGTTTTTTGTTTTGTAAATTAGTGTTGGGCAGTTTTGTATCACTATTGTTTATATTTGTTTATTTTAGTTTTTAATGTATTCATTTTTTGCATGGCCGGACCTTTATGTACGTGTTTGGCTTATTCTACTGCCAGGAGAATATAGAATGTAAAAACATTTTTATTTCATCATGGACCATATCATGAAGGCTTTGATTAATACAGGGTTTGTTTGGCCCCACAAAAAAATACAATATTTCCAGCTTTCTCAAGTGGTGGGTCATGAGCCAAAAGTGGGTCGTAGACTGATTCTTAATGGGTCACAGAGTGTGTGGTTTAAAAAAACATCCATTTTAAATGTGTAGCTGTCAAATATCAGACTTGGACAGATGTGCGTGGGAGATGTGCAGTAGATGGCCGTTGCAGTCGTCATTTGATCGAAAGACGAAAGACTGCGCTTATGTTGTTGTTCGTGGGCAAGACGTTGAAGTGGAAATATGACCAGATAGCTTATGTTAAATGTTGATTTACATCATTGGTCGTAATAATCCCAAGAAAAGATGAAAAGATCACAACTGAAACATCATCTAAAATAGAAACAACTTCCACAAATATGTGTTTAAGCAAAAACAACCTCTTTTGTAGGTTTTACTTATGTGTGTAAACACAGTTATGGTGTTCATTGAATTCATATTCATAAGACTCATCAGCGTGCAGTTGTTATGTTTATTTATTGAGTAATGTGATATGAATGCAGAGATGGAAATATATTTTGGTTAAAAAAAATAATAGTTTTGAGGATATTGCTTATGTGCTTCCTAGAACATTTTTGAAACAATACATTTGCTTGTTTTGAACTTAATAAATTGGGTCATGATTTCATAACCGTTGGAAAAAGTTGGTCCCAAGGTGAGATGACTTGAGAACCACAACAATATGTATGAAGTAAAGTAAAAGTAAAGTATGCATGAAACAGTTGCAGAATGTAAACAATTTTTATGGCGCAAACAGCAACACAGTAACAGAGCTTAAAAATAAGTAGATATGCCAACAACTTCAACATTGCTTCCTTTTCAAAACAAAGTCTTGTCTGTCTGTCGTGGAACCATGTACTTGCAGGCTGATTGTTAACGACCTTTGTAATGTCTCAAAGAGAGTACATTTTGGCTAATTAATTTGTGTTTTATTATAACTGTGAGTAAGAAGCCTCCGCAGTTAATAGACTCTGCACCATGCTCCATAGCACTTCTAGTGGCAAACAAAATTATATATCTACCCAGTCTCTCCAGCAAGTTACAAGGCAGCAATTTCACCAATTAATGTAAATTAAGCTGTCCAGTCTTCCATCCATCTTCTTCTGCCGACCCAGATAAGTGGAAGAAGATCAATGGATGGATGAATGGACGGTTGAATTTACATTAATTGTTGAAATTGCAGCACCACAACTTCCTGCAGGGAATGTCTGCTTAGTGAAGTCCTACAGCTGCTGTTTTAGCTGTGCTACAGTACGGAGGTATATGAAAAATTCATATGGCACAGGAAAGTAAAACCAGTATGTCGCCCAGCACTGTTGTAAATTATATTTGATGCCACGCACTCCTCCTTTCCTCATAATACCTGAAACACTAAAACCAAATAAAAACTAAACCAGTTAATCCCACAAAATAAACTGAAAAATATTAATGCGCTCCTGAAGCTAATTAAAACTAAATTAAAAAAAAATAAATAAATAAAAATTCAAAACTATAATAGAATACAGTGTGTTTAACCCGAATGTCAGACCAACAAAATATTATAATGAATTATGAATGACGTGTGCAAGATGTAGGGCATCAGTGACAAAGGCCTCCGTCATCACAGTCATCATGCTGACAGTCATGTATTCATACCTAGATGAAAACCTGGGGAAGCTGCCAGGTGGACAGATGGAGCAATATAGAGGAAGAAATACACAGATGTCCACAGACGCAGACAGTGACTGACACAATACGATAGACAGGAAATGTACTTTTCTGAGGTTGTTGATGCCACTTGACTAAGAGCTGTGGAGGAGGAAAAAGGTTTGAAATTGAAAGAGCGCAGCAGTGCTTCTGTGAAAGCTGGCACTTTTTTCTTTCCTTGGCTGTGTCATCTCTTCTGTTTGCCCTGGAGCGTCTCTTCTCAGCATCATCAGCCTCCATGTCAGGGCTCATCTCATAGACTCTTGCTCTTTTTATCACTCTTGTCCCTCCCATTTCTTGCATCCATCTTCTAAAGGTCATATGAGGAAGTCTTTTTTTTTTGTTGTAACGTTTAGTAGTCAGATGTGTATTAGTAAGAAATTCACTACAAAGAGAGAGCTTCAAAATGTGCTAAATGTGTTAGTTCTAATACTTCGTAGGGTTTGCAGCAGTGATGTTAAACTCCTGCCTTGTCAAGTCAATACGCTTGTTTCTCATAACTCTGATTGTTTTTTTTTTTTTGTGTTTTTTTTCCAGATGATGAAACATGCGTGGGACAGCTACAGACAATACGGCTGGGGTCACAACGAGCTAAAGCCCCTTGCCAAGAAAGGACATTCCACAAATATCTTTGGTAAGCCAGACAAACCCCTCTCTCCCACCGGTGTGTGTGCCCGTTGGCACTATGTTCACATGGCTGTAAATCACACACTGGTGCTTGCATTAATCCACACACAGAGACATGTGTCTTGTCTCTTGTGAACAGGGTTGTATAATATCCCATTGGGAAGTGTGTTTGCGAACATAAGTGCAAGATCACTATGACCGCAAACACACACATCCCCAAACATAAAATGCAGTTGAACTATGTTGATACAAATTGATCACTATAAGCAGATGATCATTATAAACGGACCTTTAATTTGTCAGCCGTCTGTAGGTCTAAGACTCTTTTTATGTTTTATAGTGATAATGGGGTTTATACACTTTAAACTGTTGGTAGTGGTAAATGCAGACAGATATAGATAGATATTCTATACTGCACATGTCCCATTACACATGTATATGTTGCTGTAAATGCATGAAATACCTGTTATGTCCGACTCTGAATAACAAGTGTCCCAGGGGTTTTCGCTCCTAGGGGCACATAGTTATGTTTCAAATGATTCAAACAGCATTTGTATAGGACTGATTCAGTCCCAGGGTTTTTGATCCATATAAATTTCTATCAAGTTAAAATCATGACTTGACTCATGATAGAATCTTTGCCGTTGGCAGTAGTGAAGGCTGAGTTTGGTTCCCAGCTCTGCGGCTGTCATTCATGATAAAGCAGTTCACCCAACTTAGATTGCCTTTGTCCCGAATGGAAGTTTTAGTTTACAACACTCCATTAAATGACTCCTAATATATTTACTGAAACACAGTCAAATCAAATGTGTTTGACAGAAATGCACATTTTGCGCAAGCAACATAATAATAGAAATGGTATGATTAAAAGAAATGTGTTTTTGAATAAAAATTACACCCTGCACAGTTGATAACTTGATTGTAAACCTAATAGGTCAGGAAGGCTGACCTTTGCCTTACATGAACAAATAAAGGACGGCCCCCAAACACAGGCCTGGAAAAATAGGTGGATAAGCTGCTAGTACCTGTGACATAATGGGCCAGTTAAGCACATTATACACTTCTACCACTTAAATTCAATAAATTATATAATTTAACACTTCGGTGTTTTAGATTACTCATCTAAAGTGTTATTGTCTGCGAGTGTATGTGTGTTAATGTCTCAGCCAAATTGCAGTTTGTAGTAACTTACAAGCGCAACAAGATGGTAGCTATTAAGAAATGTATGGTTTCTATCCACTGAGGGCTTTCAATTTGAAATGGCCAAGAAAATGTTGAGTTTGTATTGACAGTGCAAACAAGCAGATCAAAACAAGACTTCATACTAAATATGAACATTTTTACGTATAACAGGGATTTAGAAATAAAGACCAAAGAAATGTGTATCTTTGATTGCTGGGTGTGTATGCGTGTGGTATGAGGATGCGTGCATTTCAGAGTTTTGTGGCAAATTGGAATTTTCCGTCTGGCAAATTGGCCAGAGGCGCCTGTGTTATTGTGTGAGCTGTTGCTAAATGGTAGATAGATGGTGTTGATTATTTTTGCTAGCGTTGCTCATTCTGGTGTTCTGTATTTCACAGTGTGTGTTTGTGTGTGTGTGTTCCCACCTGCCTCTTTGTAATGGGTGAGTCTGGGTATCTGCAGGTTATTAGTCACAGGGTGGTCGGTAAAATGTAAGCGAGATCAGGCAATGCATGAAGCCTCACACTCTTCATAAACCTGCATAAACCTCCATTATTGATGAGGTGCATCCTGTCGCCCGATAGAGCCTCACTGTATTGATAAGCTGTGTGTGTGTTTGTTTGTTTGTTGACTAAATCAAGACAGGGAGAGAAATATATTGGAGATGCAACAAAGTCTTGCTGCTGTGTTGCTGTAACTACTGGGAGCATTGACAGGTTATAACAAAGGGATACACATACACAATGCAGAATGACTGGGTGACTGAATAGAAACAGGGAATAGTAATAGACTGTGAATATTCTTTTTTTGGTCTCTATTTTGTCACATAATGCTGATAGATAACTGAGGAGAGGTGAAATGACATGCAACAAAGGTCCACTGACTGGGGGTCAACCCTTATACAGGGTACTTTGCAGTCTGTAAAGCTAGAGATAAACCATTCCCTTTATTACTTCGTTCTGATGAGATTCCAATATCTGGATCTGAATATGTGCTGGTACTGATACATAGCCAGACCTGTCTCCACACTTAGTTAGAGCTGCGTCAGCATTGGAGATAGGTCTGGCACCATCCACTATGATTCTGGAATAGGGGTAAAAACTCTCTGGGATGTGCGGCTAGTTTGTATTTCTTTAAATGAATCATACTCTTGGATGCTGCGACAGTGCCTTAGTGTCGGGGAGAAGTTGTTTTGGTGGAACGTTTGCACGTGTGTTAGGGTTGGTCTGACACCCTGTAAGATACAGTAGTAGAACTGTTTTTAAATTGAATAATGTTATTATGTTTATTGTGTATTCTTGTTATAATTTTTTTGCTGTTCTTATGTGTAAGGTTACATGAGGCTGTAGTAAACCACACAACACTTTCTTAAAGGAGCGAAAAAATATATTAAAAAAAAATGTTGAATGTAAATGTATTCCGAATCCATTCATTGAACTGGAGGGTAATCGGGCTTCACACACAGACGGGTGTGAGTGCAAGTTGCAAAGGCAATTCCTATTTTAAAAAACAAATCAATTGCACAGTAAAATACATTTCTAAACATGAGTTTAAAAGTAATAACAGAAGTTCAAAGAATGTAATGGCAAATAATGAAAGAAATAATGATTTGACCTTTATTGTGATAATTATTTATATCGACTGATATGAAATAATTTTCTTGCCCAGCCCTTGACGTAAGCATCTCGTGTACACAACCGTTTGCATACAATATGCCTCAAGAATACATTCCCTCCATGCAGCTGTTAAAGAAACAAAGGGCAAAACTCTGTGCTTACACCATGGCTTACAGCTCAGCCCTAATCTGTCCGGAGAGAAAAGGAGAGGCCAGAATGGTAACAAGAGGACTGCGGCTCTCATTGTGGCACCAGGCTCAGATAACCTTGAGTTCACTGCCTGGCCCTGTTTTGTCTTTTGTTTTTTTCTTTTTTCTTCACTGTGGAGAATGAGTAGAGCTGATTTCGAGCTCAGATACAAACACAGCCTTTGTCTTGAGGGTAAGCGGTTCAAGTAAGGATAACACACAGCCTTGTAAAGGAAACACAGTTCAAGCTTTCTGACACGGGCAGTGAGCTACCTTAAATTCATACTCACTCACGCACACACACTCCTTCCTATAAACACACACACATTGTAAATGGAGGCAAAGGCAAAGACTCCATGCTGAGAGAGACTGAGCATAGACTGACTCAAATCACAGTGAGACATGAGCGGTACACGAGCGCCAGCACTAAAGCATCTCTTCAATCAGGACCAACTTCGTTTTCCATTTGAACCTCATTGTCCTACTACAACTACATGTTCCTCTCAGAGCTTGCAGAAATAGTTTTTAAGCATGCTAAATGAGCAGCATACCCATAGATGACAGCATTTTACTTTATGATTTATGTATAGCCTTACAAAAATCAAACCAAAGCTGTGACAGTATTTACAATAACTTAAGATCTTTTCCAATACTTAAAATATTTGAACATACTCATACTTCTTTAAACAAATGAGCTGTTGTACTCCTCTCACATAATTTGTGACTATTGTTTTACTCAAGTGCCTGTAATATGTTTGTTAAAATGTTCCTTTTTTGCTTCCTTCTTCCAAACTGTGGTCCTCTCCAAAAAGTTAAATCTAGACCGTAAATGCAGTATTTCTTCAACTGAATCATTCTTCGTTCCAACATAATTGCTTTCATGGATGTTAAATAAGAGACTTGATAAGGTTAGGGCTGCAACTAATGACTATTTTCATTGTTGATTAATCTTGATCAAAAATGTTCTTGATTAATTCATGAGTTGTTTAACTTATAAAATGCCAGAAAATAATGAAAATATCAATGAGTGTTTCCCAAAGTCCAACACATTGTCCTCAGATGTGTTGTTTGGTCCACAACTCAAAGATATTCACTTTACTGTCATAGAAGAGTAAAGAAATTGCAATGTATTAAAATTGAAGAAGGTGGAGAATTTGGACTTTTCTTCCAAAATGACTTCAAGGTGTTCAGCAGAGCCAGAATCTTTTTGTTTCTGGTCCGACAAAACCTCATGCTAAGTGGTGGTATTCACCTCGCTCTGTCAACCCAGGCTTTCTGGATTTGGCACCAGGTGACCAGTCGTAAACATGGACAGGTCAAGGTCAGCTGCATATTTCTCACAAGATGAACCAACTATCATTTTAAACATATACGAGGAATTAAAAATACAGTATAATAGTAGCGAAAAGCAACACGGCTGCTGCAGCCAAAGCCAGGAAGGAAAGAGACGATCTGTCTGACGAACTGTCTGCTGTGCGAATGTGTAAATTAATATTCTTATCAATATCACATCATTAAGGCAGTACATCAAACTGTAATTAAAATTGTTTATTCCATTAAATGAATGTGTTCTAATGGTGTGTAAGACAATTTGAGCCTTATTATTATTTCTTTTCAACCCTGGTTCTGTTAAACAGTCTGACAGTAAGTAAAGAACAAATATAAAAACAGAATTCAAAGTGTAAGGCAGATTATTATTATCACCAAATCAGATGCTTTAGTGCTTTAATCAGCCTCTGTTTTAAGATTATGTTTTAGTATACCACAAAGGAAAGTCAAATGGTTTAGACGGTCAGTCTGTAACTCTTTCCTTCCTCATAGACCCTCTAACTTTCCACACACCGCACACTGAGTTTTGAGCTCAGTAGGTGTAGTAGTAGTAGTACCGAAAATCCCAAGTTGAACCAGAAGATAGCATTGCTAACTCCTTAAACCTGCTTCATGATACAGGCCCCAGACAGTCTCTTCTGATTGTGGTGGTTACTATTATTCCTATTATTAATGGAATATTATTGGCCAGTATTGACCTTTTTGATTTACATTGGTTATCAACAAATGAGATGTAATTTTACCAGTGCCAGTGGCCAAATCTCTTGTGTTATATTCCATAAATTTGTATAATTGAATTTGTGCTCATTCAAAATGTGATGAAGGCCTGAAAGACTTAAAACAGCACAGTTATTTTTTACACTGAGGATTTATGCGTTTCCTTGGCAAAAAAAGGGGAATAAATAACAATATAAACCAAATAAACAAACAGAAAGTAACATCTGCATTTGCTATCACTCAAATTGTTATTTTAAACTTCAATCGACTCAGAATTTCACCATCCCATCTGTGTTCATAAATGCAGCTATAGAAGCCAGGAGCACCCTGACTGTTCTTGACACGCTTGTATTTGGTCATGATATGAATGCAGTTGATATCAGTAATACTCAGGGGTAATTGTATGACATCAGCCACCATTGATTTCAGCCTGAAGGTATCTGACCCTTGTGGTCTTGTTTATTCTAGATGGACAGCAAAGGCTCTGATCTTTAAACACACTCCTCAGTGTTTGCTGAAAAATGCTCTCGAGGGAGGCAGGCTGATCACTTTACATTGATCAGGACTTTTTGTGTGGATGTAAGGCCACACCACTGTCTGTTCTTTCCTTTGTGGTCAGAGTAGTTTGCACATTCAAGACTCCTGCTGTTTTCTGATTCGCTTTCGTTTTGGTAAAATGAACTAAAAATAATGAATTTTGTTCATAAGGCAGAACTGATGAGAAGTGTGAAGAACTAATTAATCCACAGAAATGTGTTTATTCTAAATTGGTGAGAAGTGTGTGATTTGTTTGTTTTTTTGCTATTTTGGTTTGTGGTGCATTTTTAGGATTGATTTTTCAAAGAAGTGAATACAATTAGTTTAAAAACTTTTTGTGAAAGGAAAGCAAGTTTGTATAATTTTGGATGTATGTACAGTAATTCTGAAATTTGGAAAATAGCTCAAAGAAACGTGAACCTAAAAATATTTTCCATCTTAAAATAGAAGATCAGGAGTGATCTCCTGGTGACCTGATTTGTTCTGTAATCTCGATGGGTTTCATCTGTGGCTTTGAGTGACCTTATTGGAGTCATTTCATTGGATGTAATCTCGTCTGCCAGCTCACGCGGGAATCCACTGGTGAGTCTGCAGCCAACCTAGTGACAGTTACTACTTCATCACTTCCCCAAGAGCTCGCCATCTGATCATTTTAATCTAACCTTGTAGAATCTCTCACTTCTCTGGCTGCGCGGCTTTTCCCACAGGCTGCTTGACACATTGGCGGTAAATGATATCACAGACTGCCTTAGGCATGCAGTCGCTAAAGGCCGCTGAGGCAGGAGGCAGTGGAGATGATGTAAAACTGGAGTGAAGTCTGGACACCTGCCTGCTCTGTCAGCCCATTACTAGAGAGAGCTAACAAATTATTAATGCCACGTGCTTTGTCCATTATAAGATTACTTACATTTAATACTCATTTTACGTACACCCGCTGTTGTAAAGGTAAAAAGCCTTTATTGTTTTGTCAACTTTTCAGAAATGTTACGCTATTTAGGAGGTAATTCTGCAGCGTGCCAAGGTTGTTCATATTACATTCATGATAAAACTTGCAATAAACAAGTTGAAGTGTGCATATCAGCTGTACAGATTTTATGTTTAAGTATGCTGCTAATATGTGACCCCAAACATTGAATAGCCCTGCTTTTATTGAACAAATTGAACATGATTACACAACCAATTAAATTGAATATTTATTTAAATTACACATAATTGGAAGAAATGAAAGTGTAATGTCTATTTAAAATGTTTTCTTTCTTTCCTCTGGAAGAAAACCACGACTCTTCAGCATGTTTTACCCAGTACATCACATACATACATACATTTGCAACACGTCGTCTCTCCTGAGTACAAGATCATTCCTAAAGTGCTTTACGTCTTGGTCAACCACACTTTCCTCACTCTTCTCTCCTTCCTCAGCCATCACGCTGGCCAACCTCGCATTTGCCACCAACTAATTAATCTGAGTGTAGTTTACAAATAGCTGGGGCTGTATCTCATTGGCCAGATAGAGTAAAATGCGTGGCCCATGTATCCAAGCATCCATCTGGTTTTAAGAAATGATTTCTTCATGTAGAAGAACTGTTTTATAAAAGTACATTAAAACCCTCCAAATGACCAAGCTGAACCAGTGCAGAAGTTCTTTAACAGTTTTATCACAGCCTAATACACCATTTTTTAAGCCAAGGATACCCTCTGTCTTGTCTTCAACAAAATTTCTTTCTCTTATAATCAAGGAGGGCAGTGAAGTATAGATTCGGATTGGAATAATGACTCATCTAGAAACCACAGTGGCTGATTCTAATCAATACAGACAGAGGAGTGTAATGTTCTGTAGAGCTATTGGATATTTATTCCAGCAGAGAACCCGTATTTCCAGAGGGTTTGTGTGGATACCACTACACCCGATGAAGTCACAAGTGTCCTCTTGCTCACAGCCATGTTATTTTTTCTTTCTTTTTGAGCATCTAGGTCATGTCTTCACATGATTTGCTCCCAGGGACACACAGTGCATTGTATCCTGGGAAAGTGTTGTATAGACGCATCGTGGCAATGCACCCATGTGTAAGAGCCAATGAGTCAGTTATAGAGAAGCAAAATGGCAGAAACAAGACATTAACATATATTTATTGAATCAGAGCCCAAATGTAGCGCACAAAGTAGCCTTCTATGTTTTCTTTTTACCACTATGTATTTATTGTGTAAACTGACACGGACATATTAAATATTCCTCTGCCGTACCAGTGGAATTTAATCTTGTTTTGACTGGATTGTACTAAGACGATGTTTGTTTATTTAAAAGTGGATGTATGTATGTAAGCATCTTCTTTGCTGCTAAGCTTCTCAGCATGCTAATGTGATGTGCATCCTGCCTGGTCAGGTTTCTGCAGTTCATTGTCTTCAGCTGTCTAGTGGCTTCTTGGCATAGGTGGTGTGTTTTGTAATCTGCTTCAGAAGCACCACAAAGTGGCTCTGAAGCTTCGCAAAGGTGGTCACTGTTGTATCATGTGCCAGTCCTCGGCTCACATTCACTTTCGTGCAGTCATTTGGGTTGAGGTGGAGCCTGGGTGATGTAGATGTACATGTTACCATAAAATTTCATGTCAGTCAATATCCACAGTTATTTTACCTGGTGTCCATTTTTAATAAGCACAAGGAGTGAAAAGGATGAATGTAAGTACTCAATGTTGAATGTAAACACACATGTAATTACTGAATTACCTTGATAAATAAAGTAGAAAATATGGCAAAAGAAAGTCACATATATTCAGTCTATTTCAATTCTCACACAGAACACATGTGTGCATTTAATCATGTGGTTATAATGGCATTCGGTCTGGAAAGCAGCTGATAGAAAAAGCCGCTCTCTTTTTCCTCAGTGGTGTTGCACTTGGTTTTTTGTAGCTGCTGCTGTTTTACCAACTTAAATTGCACTGACAAACGGTAAGTCATGTCACCGTCATGTAGCCTACCACAGCTAAATGGATTATCTTAACTTCTCAAGTCGTGCAGATATTTTGTAGTGAAGACTACATACTGTATGCTGCAGTTGTGTGTGACTTATAAACAGTTTGTTACTATGACATATTCCTCCACTTCTCTGGTGCTATATAGAAAATAAAATTAACTTGACCTTCAAGGGGCTGCGGGGTGCCCCCCTAATATAATGGTTGGGGAAACACTGATATGGTAAATATACCTATAATCTAGTTATATGCCAAATCTGAGGAAAACATAGTGATGATGACACACATTTCAACAAAGATAGAAGAGAAGGTGTCACAGACAGCATGTCAGCGAACCTTAGGCTGCAGACATATTGTTGCAGATCCACATAGGACAGATTACAAGGCAAAGTGGGCAGATAAAGGCACTCCATGATCTCTGCTCTGCCCTGGAATTAAGGACTGGCTGAGGCCATGGCTTAAAGTAGAATTTTCTCTTAACAGAAAAGTACTGATATTTTCTTAAACCCTCTTTATCATTATCATGATGAATGTAAATCATTTTCTCTTCCCAGTTTAAAGACTGGTCTTTTTAGGCTGAGTGAAAGATGAACAAACCAGACCCTTAAATTATTTGTAAAAGCCACAACATGACAAAAACACGCCTTCTCTGATTTTGTGATATAAGTGCTTATTTTGCTTATTTTATTTACATAAAATAATACATAAAATAAAAACAATAACATTATTTCTTATTCAACAAGATGAAAATTCTATGGTTTTAAACTCTTCTTTATGGTCAGAACATTCAAAACAACTCTAATGATAAAAATGTTTTTTGTTTTTCAAGATCAGAACATGCTTGAGTCAAATTAAGTCAAACAACAAAACAAACATTTTTTTTTTGACCATATAAACAAAATGAACCCTAAAGACCACAAAATTAAATTGTGACAATAATTTCCATGATACAAAATTATATCATGATGATTATTGTTTTATTGCCCATCCCTGTGTGTGTGTGTATGTATATATACATTTATTTAAATGTTTTTATTTCTTTTTTTTTTTATTATTCAGATATTCATATTTAGTCCAAAATTTCCTCCCACCTAACCCATTGAGTATGTTGCCTTAATGATGCCAACTCATCATTTCCTCATCTCGTTCATATTCATAAGCTAATATCCCCCATCAGACCCCTGATTAAAATCCCCCATTATGTTAATGTATGCTTTCATAACTCATGGCGAAATTGTGTTCAGTTGGTTAATGTTAAGTTAATAAATGCACGTATGGCCCCTATTGGCTGAGCTCCAAAGTGACCTGCAGTTCAGCTAAAAACAGCGATGCACTTGAAACGACCACACACTGAGATTTTCGCCCTTTCGCCTCTCAGACCGAGGCGTCAACCCAGATGTCTGACTGTGGCAGTAGAGGTTGAGAGTGAGGTGAGAGGTTCTTATGATCACTTTATGATGGCCGCCTGAGGGGCCCACACTCATCCGCGTTATTAGACAGAGGGAAAGATGGGGGGAACAATAGGTTATTATTTGGAGACTAGCAGGATTAAGAGGGAGAAATCCACAGCTCTGCTCAGCAAGGTTGTTTACAGTTGCTTGTATAAAACCTGACCTTTGACGAAGACTCCTGCTGTTAAGTTTTTGCTGCTAAGCTTAACAAGCTCTTCTATCCTAGCATGGACGCAGTTTAAAATGATAACCATTAAATTCATGCCGATTTTAAAACAAAACAAAAAGCTCCTCATCTATGAGGCTGGTAAAAACATATCAGCATTACTATCCTGTAGCTACATTCTTTCTAACTATGCAGACTGTTGTCACATTTGCGGTGCAAAAAAGACTAAAGAGAAAATTGAATTGTGCTCCAACAAAATGTCAAATTTCCTTCAGAACTCTTTAGCTTGGCCCTCCCTTACTTTCCTCTTTCCATTCAGATTAAACTTTCAGCAGGGCTCTCGGTGCCAAATTGGACAGCAGGAAACAGGAGAATTTGCCTGCTGCTGAGTCCAGCAGGAATGTGCATAAGCCCTTCAAACAGAGTAGAAAATGGGAGTTTCATGAAAAAACATTACCTTGTAATTTTATACCTAAATGCTTTGTTTTTTTCTTATTTTCCTCCATCTACTGTATAATACCAGACGATGTTAAAGGCTGAAGACTGCGCCACTGAATAATTGAATGTGTGAGTCACTTCTTATACAGTATTTTAATCATTATCGCTGCAGCTTTCCTGCTACGTCTTCTGTCAGTGTATGGCCACATCTGGTTGAAGCACAATTTGCATTTCAAATGTGATTTCATGAGCTGTATCACATATCACCCTGTGAGAACATTAGAACAAATTCTGGTTACCCTTTTATATCGAAGTGAAATTAGAAAATAAAGAAAATTAAGTCCACATTATTTTCAGGGAAAGGTGGCATACTTCTTCAAAACATATGCTTCTGAAGGTATCTGACATTTTCATAATTGCATTCTATGGAGGGAGGCAGTTTAATGTCAGCTGCACAATTACTTTCCCTCAGTGATAACCATAGATTGCACTGTTGATACAACTATAAAACAGGTTTGTTTTGAAGTGCAGGGACTGTATACAATCTATATACAGTATATAAATATAAAGTACAGTATATTCAGAGATTTTTTTATTATTAACACATCGTACATGTTGAAAAATGATTGCTGAAAATATGTGAAAAGACCGGACTATATGGTTCTTAGTTGTGGAGTTGGTCTCCTGCTTGATCATGAGTTACTAAGTTAAACTGAATCAAATTAAATGAATGTTAAAAATGGCACTTTTTTTCCTGAACTCTTCTACCTACCTGCAAACTATTATTGGTTTTCAGTCAATTAGTATGACAGTTACCCTCTGTAAGCGATTGCTATTCTTAGGTGTAGTTGCTAAGCACAAAACTTGTGATGATGATGAACCATCTCTCCTGCAACCATAGTTTTACATGTATTATTTACTTGAATTGCCTCCAGAAAACTAGGTCTTATTTACACACTTAATGAGCTGTGTTCTTTTGGTATTCTTGTATGTGAGAAAATGTTTGTGTTTTTGAAGAACGTGGGTGAAAAGATGAGAATGTAAACATGTGCAGACTGACTATTAGTTATCTCTCAGATACATAATCTGAAGACTGCAGCTTATTTCACCATTGTGTGTCGGCATTAAAGCATTAAATCCAAAAAAAGCTATAAAGGAGTGCGGCATTAGAGTTCGAGGAACTAGTAGGAACGGCAACAAATGTGTTAACACCTGTAGCACTGCGTTGTTTGAAATGTACGAGGAATATTAAGCCAGCCAATTATTTTTATTAAGCAGAAATTAAGAAATAAAGCACCATGCAGAAAAATGTTTCTTTAATGAATCAAGAATAAGGCTGAATTTATACATGGCTGTGCTGGCTCCAAACCCAGAGGAACTGTGATTGAGTTGTAAATATTTATATGGTTCAAGATCCAGTGTGCCTGAAATAAAGATTGACAGTCAGATTCAGAAAGAAACTGTAAACCAGTGTTGGAAATACTGTACCACTAAAAAGACAAGAAAGACAAATTCACATAAAAAAAAAAAAATGCAGGGAAGCAGAAAATTATGTTGATAGGAGGTCAACTCTAACATGGGAGGTCTCCAATAGTTCTTTGTATTGAAGACCCCTTTCAGCGTTTTATGTTCTTATGTAACTGGCCCTGATCGATTAGTTATCTGAATTCTGAATATGCTATTCTTCGAGCGTAGTGAACAACACCACTGGATTTAAAAGGGTTTCATGACCTTTTCTCTGGCTGAGCTGGTGAGCGTATGACACCTCTGACCCTCATTCCACTACCCACTTCTGTCGCCTATTCACCAGCTTTCACTGTTCTCCCAAATTACTTTCTTCAAGTTATTCTTTCTAATAATTGCACTAGATACTTCTTCTAAAGCGAGACCTAGTACATGTACGGGAACACAAACCGGGCATGTTAAAGACTGCAGTAACACGGTGTCTCTCACTGTTGGGCAGATGGATAAATTTGAGAACTTGTGCTATCTTTTTTCGTGATGAGGTAAAGAGATTGAAAAAGGTTCTTTGTAAAACTCTTCTGACCCTGTTCTGTGTAGCAGATTGTGGCCTTAAAGCACTATACACACACTCACCCTGTCACATGAAATTTGAATAATGGAGTTTACAGAAATATTGGTGTGCATTTCTTCTCCTTCACGGTGCTACAGACTTTACCTACTTGACTGTTTCACGTTGCCTTTCTCTCATCTCCAGTCTCGTATCTGCAATTTGCAGGATATTTTACCCTCATGGTATTAAGATATGAATAGATGATCTGAATAGCAATTCTCTCCAAAATCAATTCTGACCTGAATTCCAGACTTACGGTCTCCCCAGTACTGTAGGAAGATTGTTTTTTCATGTTAAATGCAGTAACAGCTGGTTTATTACAAGATGAGATTCAAGGTAGCCTCTACAATAATAGAGAGCCATAGGTGCACCGTATACAGTACATCCCCCTAGACATGTTGTATGGGTATTATAGGGATTTACCCACAGCACATACAGCCTATGGATTTGTGCTCAGTGATTAAGTCTAATCTAGGCTTGGCTGTTAGGGTTGGACTTTATTTGGACATGTTGTTATTGAATTGTCTCTCAAACTGTATCAGAACTGAGGCGACCTGCATTTTTTCCACATAGATTTAGTACCGACAAGAGCATACTACCAAATAACTCTACAACAAAAAAAGCTAGTGCTCTCTGAGGTCATTTGGCAAAAGGCCTGGAGACAGGCAGTCAGGCTGGGATTTAGTCAGGGAGCTCATGTTGAGCGGAAGGCCCAGTCTGACCAGTAACTTCTCTGAGGCAGGAAACCGAGCACAGCAGATGTTTTAGTCTGGTGCCAAATAAGTTGGTAACCACTTGTTCTTTGCCAGCCAGACTGGTCAGAATTGGCCTGGGGACTAGGCTTTCCTTTGTTTGTTGCTGCTGGGCTCATTGCTGAACAGACTGAAATACCACGGCGGACCTGAAACAACAGAGGAGGAGATTGCTTAGAAGCCTGCTACACAATTTTGCACAAATTGTGTAGCGGGCTGAGACAGTGAGTGTAAGTAGTCCTTAATCTGACAGAGCCTAACATGGTGAAACAGATCCGAAAATGCTGCAGCTGAAAAACAACAATATGACAATCCTCTTTATTTATACTGAAGAAGTGTAAGTAATCTTTGTGAGTTTGAGAGAAAAGCTGCGTAATCTTATGTAGAGATCACAGTCGACAATAATGGCCCTTAATTACACAGATATTAGCTTACAGTTACCAATACAGTGCGTCATGTAGAAGCAATATCATCATCTTGTTTGTCTGTAGGCATCTTTATGAATTCCCTCTAAAATACGATGCCCGTGGTATATGTTTATAGTAGGGATGGCCATTGTAATGAGTTCTTGAAGTCGAATAATCAAGCCAATTAAAGACGGTTAGTCGATTAGTTGTGACGTCATTATTAACATGTGCCCTCCACCCAAACCTCTATAATAATATATTACATTTTAAAAATTCAACAGCAGTATCTTTTGTAAGAATAATTTTGTCACTTATTGTGGATACGACCATGCTCCAGCCCTTCTATATTCAAACCACTTTTTAGTAGGCCCTATGAAAAGTCATGGTTGGTTTAGGAGCATTAAAGCAGCAGTGTTTTTTGGAGTCACTGGACAAAAATTACATTACCTTTAACATATTGTATTTCAATTGGTTTCAGAGGAAACAAGAATATTTGTGAAAAAATGGGGAAGTTAACATCTATAGACTACTAGGTTATGTAAAGGATACAATTTCTAAGCTACTATCAGCTGGAATTGACACAATAAATACCAACAGGGTGATCAAGACAACAATGTGGAAGACCTGTTTGATGCAAAGTAGCCAATATACAGTAAGACTGAAACTAGCAAACAAAGTAGTTGCCCATATCAGCTCACAGTTAAATAGGCTGGAGGGAAGGAGTGAGTCATTGAAACTCAGCCGAGCTCTGGGCACTTGTCATGTAAACTCTCTCCGATTAGTCGAGCTTCTCAATCTGATTCTGTTGGTAAACACTCAACGCATGCATCACACCGTCAAACAAAGGCAAGGAGAAGCACACAAAAGCACAAACTTGCTGTGCACATACACTAATCACCTTGCAATATTTTCTATTCTCCTTACCCCCCCCCCCGGTAAACACACGCCAAAGCTCTCCGTCATCATCAGCTCTCCCACAGCCGACAGTTTACAAGACTGAGAGAATAGGACTGAATAATGACATCACGTTTTCCTGCCTCGTGTGAATTCATCTAATGAAACCAGCACAGAGTCGAAGAGAGGTTGTGTGAGTGTTTGAGAGAGAGATAATGGAAAAAAGGGAGAGGGATGTGTGAGATTGTGATAAATGGAGAGGGGAAGTTGGAGAGTATGAGAGAGTTCAGTCGAGGTATCAAAAAGGGGTAGGTATGTGTTGGAGTTCAATCAAAGGAAAGGGAGTGTACTTGCATTCGTGTTAACGAAGGAAGAGTTGGATTGGGGGAATGCAAGTATTTAGCTAATGGTGGGTCTTTCTGTGTGTGTGTGCACATTAGGCTTAGGCAATAATTCCCTAAATAAATAAATCTCATCCTGGCCAATTTGTCTCAGATAAGCAGTACCTGGCATCCCTGTGGCCACCTTTTGGAAGTGCCAATTCGGCTTTATTTGATGCAGTTGGCTTCGTCTGAAAGGCTGCACAACATAGGATGGTGACAAACTGACAGCAACAGACAGCCTTGTGTTGACAAAAATGATAGTTGAGACAATAAAAGGGCGACGTGAAGATGGAGGACAGGTAAAAGTAGGGTTGAAGCTTAGTGGAAAGCTCAGTGTTGCTCTGTTAATGAAGGGTGAAAAGAGATTGTGGGCAGCAGGGTTTGAATGGAGTGATCAAGGAAAGATTAGGTAAAACACAGTAAGACAGTGATGAATGAGAACAAACAGATGGTTAGGTACAAGAAGGAGGGGCAGATGAAAAGATGGAGGGTGTGATGAAGCAGAAAGGAGATGGAGAGGGGACGCTGTTCGGATGTGATCACAAGGTTATATCCAAGCATGAAAGTGAGCTCAACTTTTTAAGTTTGGGGAAACTTACCCCTTTTAAAAGCCAGAATGAATGATGTTTCAGCTGAAATTCCTCATGACAGAAGTTGAAAACTTCACTCAGCCACATGGTCACATGAGTTAAATGTCACTGTGTCTGAACTAATTTGAATAATGTTCATTTGTTTCATCTGCATCTTCTCATGGCATAAGCATGTTGCTTCGACAGCATTGCCTGTTTTTAGTGTGTTTCTGCTGTAAAAAGGCGGAATGTAAATAGAGATACTTAATGCATTTCTTCATTCTTCATCCAATACAAGTCTGTGCAGTGTATATGAAAAATGCAGTGCATTCATCTGACGTTTTAATGCTTACTGCGCAAGTTACTGTCACCGGTGTTTTCTGAACTAATCTGTCTAATGAGGATGTCTCCTGTCTGTTCATTCAATGCGGTTCTTCTGATTCAATGTGTTTTGTCATCAGTTATCTTGCTAATATTTGTCAAACACTGAAGACGTTTCTCTGCTCTCCAGTTAGCGTGACACAGCCTCTCAGCTGAGTACACACACGTTCATGCTCCCATTATTTTGATGGTGGTGGGAAAATTTACATGCATTAGCAAATCACAACATCTTAATCAAAACTATTTTATAACAAGCAAACATTAATATAATAAAGCAGCCAGCTGGACTTAAATCACTTGTTGGCTGTTTGTTTGGCAGCTGACGTTTATGGAAAGCTCTGTTATTATAGTTGTAAACACAGAGGAAGCATTGCATTCAGAAGCTACTGACATCAAGGGAATATTCTGGGAATCAAGAACAGGCTTCTATCTTTGCCTCAAATGTGTCACACTGCTACGACTGCCTAAAGCGTACCTTTAGGTGATGAAAGTGACAGAAGGGAGGGAGGCGGGGGTTATGTGGTGCAGCATAGGAGGCTTTGCTCCACCAACAGCCGGGCCAATCTGTCATGATCCGGCAGGCGGCCAGGGCATCTTGCTATCAGCGCTGCCTGCCTGACTGCAGTGTATTTTTAGAGTGATTTAGAGGTTCCTGTCTATAATGATAATAACACTGCAGCTCCTGCATGAAGCCAGACGCTCCCCTTTTGAATGGAGTCATAGATAAGAAAGGACGGCAGGGGGGCTCAGGAATTCCAGCAGCGCGGACTGTATCTGATATGAAATGACGAAGGATTTAAAGGACAGTGCCACTTAAATATGTTGCCAGTGTGTGCACTAAACTGAACTAAACACAGTGAGCCGTTATATCAAGATGAGTTGTTTAAGTCTTTTGTATATTAGAACAAATTCCTTGAATTTGTCATGACTCCTTATCGCTTTAGCTGGACAGTTGAATCTCATGTACCTGCTTCTTTTTCCCTGTGTCTTGTGCAGGTAATTCCCAACTAGGAGCAACCATTGTGGATGCTTTAGACACCCTGTACATCATGGGTCTACATGATGAGTTCAAGGACGGCCAGGAGTGGATCGAACAGAATCTGGACTTCAGTGTGGTATGTACTTCCAGGGTTTTCCATAAGTTTCTGGGGGGGGGGCTTGTGCTGCAGTTGGGGTCCTGGGCTTTCCGGGGTTTGATGTTATTTGACTAAAAACTGCATTTTCACATGATGTCTGACTATTATCATTACAAGAAAGTTTAACATATTGAATAAAATTTTCATGTTGGTTGGTCTTTTTGGTTTTGATGCTCAGGTAGGGTTGCGTATCAGTCACCAGTTCCAAATTCCCAAGAACCGTGAATTTGTAACACATAAGCATTTCTATTTTGCTTTAGTTCCTAGGTTTTGCATATTTCAGTCGTGCTCCCAAGTGAACTACAGTAAGCATTTTACAGTCTATAAAAACATGTCTCACACAGATAAGCTGAGAAAGTAAACAAATGGCGTCTGCAAATTATTATCTGTATTTTTCTTAGATATGAGTTCAGAGAGAACCCCTCCACCTCTGGTTCATCCTCAGAGATGCCCATGTTTAGTCCTGAAGGGGAAAGTTGTTATTTATTTTAATACTTTTGGTTTCTGTTGTTTTTATTGAAATTGGAACAGAGATTTGATAAGAAAAGAAACAGATTCAAACAGATTCCGAATTGATTGATATTAAAACTATATCCAAGTCAAGTGGTCATTACATTCGTGTTGTTGTAAATGGAGATCAGGAAATTCTTTTTCATCATCATTACAAAACAACAAAAGAAGTTATTTTGTCCCTATTTCTTGTTTTTTTTGTTCCCTTGTTTTCATTCATTTCTTCTTTTCCATTTTTCATTCTGTCATTCTTTTCCATCACATCTGCATCTATTCTCATTTATTTCTCTATTTCTATTACCTTCCTCTCCTATTACAAGCCTCCGTCCTCTTTTTCCGCCTATCAATCACATCCACTCCCTCTTTAGTCCTTTCTTTTCTTTTCTTTTTTTAAATTTTTTTTTACCCTGCTTCTCTTTATATTTTAACAGCCTGTCTTTTTCCTGCCTGATCGTTTTTTTATTTATTAACCAGTTTATTATTATTCAGCCCTCTGTCCGCATTTCATTTTAAATTTAACAAGCTCCCTTTTAATCTGTCTCTCTAGCCCTCATCTTTCATGTCTTTTTTCTAAACCTGCCTTCATCTTTGGTCTGGTCATGACCAAAATGTGTCATTTTTTGCCCATTTATCAAGTCCTACTATTTCTTTTCATATTATTTTATCTTTTGATTGTTCTGTCCATATTTTACAAACACCTGACTAGACTTTTTGCAGTTTCTCCTCCACCTGTATTAACTCGCTGCCTTCCATGATGCTCAGGCACTCGTCCCCCTTTCTTCCCCTTTACTCTAAAGTGACTCCCCCTTATTTCCCATGAAATCATTATTCTATACATGTATGAATTCTCTTTGCTCGTCCCTTTTCTCATTCCTCGCCTTCTGCCTGCACCGACGTCTGAAACCCAAGCTTGTTAGTCCCACACTGAGGCAATCACAGGGCAGCCAGCAGGTAGAGAGAGGGGATCTAACAGTCTGACACTTGGAGGGCTAATTAACCTTACGATCACTATGGTTGAGCAGTGAGAAGACAGATAGAGGGAGAAATTGGGGATGGAGAACAGGTGGAGAAGAAGAGGGCTCCGATTGATCAGAGGATAAGGGGAGAACAGGCTTAGAAGGGATGGAGGTTAGAGAACAGAAAAGGCAGCGAGTGAAACATGGAGGAGGAGGCATAAGAATAGGAAGAGGGAGAAAAGAAAAGAGATAGACTGGTGAAGATCCCTCTGGGAATGAGATGCTTGGGTATTGCTTGGCTAGAACACAGAAAAGATGGAGAAAGTAAGATCAGAGGTAAAGACAGAGTGATGGAAAAGGACATTGGATGTGGTTGCTATGAGATATACAATATGCAGTGATACAGTGTTATACAAGGAGGAGGAAGGAAAAAAAATGGAGGAAATGGTCTGATGGATGGATAGTGTAGGGTGAAAAAGAAGGTGGGGATTAGATCTTTATGAAGTTGTAGGAATAACACAAAATGTTCTGTAGTGCAGATTTCTCCTAAAACAAAAAGCAAACAAATAAAACGAACTTGAAATAACATCCTCTGAGGCTCCTAAGGAATTAATCTTACGCCGGGGAAATAAATCCATTGTCCAAGAAAGCTTAACATTTTGTGTGGCTTTTTTTAACATTTCAGCCAGCAAGTAAACAAAGATGGTGTCAAAGAACCAAACAACCATTCAAATTAACTACAATAACGATACTAATGTTGTAATCAAACTAATTAATGGCCAATAAAACAAAATGGCAAAATACTTATTTCATAATTAAATATTACAAAATCTATGAATAGCTCCAGGGTTTTCCTTGGCGTCCACTTCGTCTTTTCTGTAATCTGCGTTATTTTTGCAAAGGCGTCGGGAGACAATCTCCTTTTAAGATGTCATGACTTCATAGCAAAACATGTTACACAAAGGCTCGTAGGTTAAAAAGGACTAACCAAACACTTTAAAGGATGAAGAAATGTTGTAAACTGACATTCATAAGCTCACTAGCCTAGCAACAATAATGCTACAAAACCCACAATGCAATGCTCTCTGTAAAATGAATGTGTGTCAGTGTGTGAGAATCTGTAGGAGAGAAAGAAAAGTGAAACTCTGATGCCAGCGGCTTAAAAAGTTCCATGACAGTTTGCAGTCTATGTCGGTGATATAGTCGTTTACTACCCACACAGAACAAGCTGCAAGACCACATAGGAATACCAGCCCTAGGTGGAACACAGAGCAAAATGGTACATTAAGAAAACACATTCAGAGTACGTAGGAAAGGAAAACAAAGGGAGATAAAATGTCATGAAGGTAAAATTGTACCATGTTATATTTTATGAAACCAACAAGATGGTAATATGTATAGTGGGAATAAATTAAATAGAAATATACAAGTGCAAGCTTTCATGAAAGTGTGTACAATATAATGGCATAGAATAGTTTCCAGAATATGTGCAGTAGCAGCTGTACTAAAACACGCTATGACAACAAATATGAGATCGGTAGCTTATTGAAAAGGAGGAAAACTTTAAAATGGGTAACACAGCAACATCACAGTACAATACAATAACAGTGAAAAGTGAAACATTCAGGGAGAGAAAAAAAAAAGACAGTATGCCTGAGTTGAGTAATAAGTTGTGTCAGGTAAAAAGAGGAGAAGCCCTTTGGTTGCACAGGAGTGGAACAGTGAGAAGAGATTAGAGGGAGGAGAGGGAGGAGAAGAGAGGATGAGACTTGGAGCTCCTGCTAACGACAGAGAGAAGCAGGGAGGCGTGTTCATTTACGGCTTGGTTTGATGCTCTTATATCTGCAACGCATTAGGCAAAGGATCCAGGCATTAGCTTCTAGCCACTGTATCTTTCTTGAAAGGTTAAGATAGCTTAGGCTGAATCTTAGCAATATGGCTGTGGCATTACTCTGGCTTTTGGTCAGGCCTTTTACAAAACAGGTAATTCTCCTGCTCAAAGGGAGCAATATTTTTCAAGCCTGCAGTGGCCTGGTGGGATAATTGGCAGCAAAAGTGTTATTAAGCTTAGCTCTTGTGGAAAATCAAAGATTTGTTCAACCCAAAAGGTGCAGCACTGCCCAGCCAGACTAGAAGGAGCTCCGTGAAAGGACATTACCATTCAGCAGATTAAACACATCATCACTCTAAGTCAGGGAATTATCACTCCAACATGTACGAGTGAGTAATTAAACTTAACATTTCTCTGACTGTGCTTACAGTCTCTGGTTTGACCTTTGCACTGTGGCTGCTTTTGCTATTTCTGTCTTTATCAAATAATAGTTTACAGTGTTTTTTTTAAAGTGTGGTTGTACTAGCATAGAAGCAAAGCCATGTGTAGACAGGGCAGCTGCAAAATAGATTTTAGCCACCTAAAAAAAAAATCCTTATCTTTATCACTTTGTGTATGTTATATTTAGAATATTCCCACCGCTGTGCCTTGCCGTCAGACAGTCCTTTCCATCAGGGAACCGAAGCCATTATATCGCTCTCTTCACAGCCACCAGATTCCTTCAACAGCAATTTTACATCGCAGAACACAGGAGTTCCTGGTCTACCGCTGCCTCGATCGGGTAGTTTGTTTGTATAATTGTCTGACTTTGGTAACACATTCCAAACCAACAAACAAACCAGCCGTTTGAGACAGCAATAATCCAGTAACTTTAACACTAAGAAACCCAAAGGTGAGCCGTGTTGAGAGATTTGAAAAGATACTAAAACGGCCTCAGATCCTCATTGTTTTGCTAAGAATGACACTGAGCTCAACACATCACACTCGCAGAGAGCGCAGATCTCTGGCAAGGCCAATAGTCCACTCTTGTTCTTGTTCAAATCATATATTTCTGTTTGTGCCACTGGTAAGTGTCGATACAGCAGAGTTTTTTAGCTGTGATGGTAGAGATTAGTGACGTGTTTGGTGAGTTTGGTTACTGTCCCTCTTGTTTGTTTTTTTTAATGTTTTTACCATTTCATCCATACCAGAAATGCAACTGTAGTAGTAACTTACTATCACTGTCCTCATTCATATTTTAAGACACTGCACATTACACCCAGCTACAAAAAGAGCCTGAAAAGCCGTCAAGAACAAAGAGTCATTGCTATTGAAAAGGTACAGCATCTCATCTTGTTGCATTGGTGTGACCTGGTGCAGAGGCAGACATGCTCTTTGCAAGTAGTTGCAAGTTTTCAGATCATCTCATCGTGAATCTTTGGTCTAAACTGAACCTTAAAGTTCTGTAATTACCTTTCTGCATATTGTAATTCAAGTGGTCTGACTGGAAACAGGAATTCTGTCCCCTTCTCTGAACTCTCTCTACCCCTTGATATGTATTGACAGCTGATTGCTGCTCCTGCAGCTTTAAAGAAAGTGAAAAACAACTCCAGCCTCCATCTCTTTTTATGGATCTGCCCCAGAATTTAAGGGGTTTGTTCTTGGCCCATGTCTTACACAAACATTAGTGATCACATAACCTCCTTGGCCAAGGCAATAATTACAAAAGTACCTGTTATATGTAGATCAGTGGTGTTTGTGTGTGTGATAAATACATTTATTTTATGGCTCTTATATTCTTTTAATAAAAGTGCACCTATTATTGTTTATGTCCCACCTCCACTTCACCACCTCTCAGTTTAGCCACCCACCTGCCATCACCACATGCACTAGCTCCAACCACTAATGAATGATTAAAAAGCTGCCATGTCAGGTTGAGCCAAGCAGTGAGTCACTGTTGGACTCTGCGGTGTCCTGGTGAGGCCCCCGCACTGCAGCTTGCCCTCAGATGATGGATGTGTCGGCGTTTGGTCTGCACACATTGCCAGTCTCGAAGATCCACCAAATTAATGGACTTACATCAGCGACGTGTTAATACTCTCGGTTACATTGAGGATTTGATCAGAGATGGAGAGATAAATTAGTGCTAGCTGTCAGAGTAGCTTCCAGCCGGGTTTGATTAACTGGATTTAATTACACTGGAGCAAGTGTGTCTTTTAAATGTAAAAAATCTATATTTTTCTGTGTTTACCAAAATGTATTGTTTATGTCATTGTTGAGACTTGATGGTCCTTTCACAGTGAAAGCTGTCATCGCCCCCAGCTCTTTTGCTGAAGGTAAAAGACATTTGACAGTGGCTTCTCCACCTCTGCCTGCTTCTCTCTCTTGTCACCTTGAATGACAAGTTGTTGCACAGTTTAATATTTTAGCAGAGCCTCCTGAATGAAATGTTTTTCAACTGGTCTCATCAGAGTTGAAGGACTATCATCACATTTTTTCATGCTCTACTGAAAGCTTTGAGCCAAACCTTGTATTATGCTACACACTCGAACACACAAGTACACACTGCAAACTGTGAATACAAACATGTGTATGGGAAGACCTTCATTTATTCAACAGCCTTTTGTGTTTAAAATATTCCAAGTCCAACTCCCTGCAACTGAAAATGCAGGACAGAGGTAGCCATGGAATATAATATAGAATATAAATGCTCTACATATTTTTCTTTAATTTCAAGATGCCAGCGAACCTACACTTATGTAATAAATGCCTTTAAATGCACAACACGCACAGTGCTGCATGTAAGTTGTAGGGCAGAACAAAGAGAATTCAACAAGGAGAAGAATGGGAGGGTGGTGGTTTAACTGTGCTGGGGGCTCTTCACACTTCTCAGCTACTAGGTTTTAACATTAAGCAGCACATTAATTCTATTATCTCACTGTTGTGTGGTCTACAACCTGACGTAGAAAAAGCTGCATGAAGAGAGCAGAAACATGTACAAAATATGCATGTTTATCTCACATTCATTTAGCTGACTTTAAATAGGACCAGCTTTAATTGATATGTCTCGTAATAAGTTATCGGCAGTAATTGGACAGAGGCATAGTTTGGCAGCAGTACAACTGGAAAGCAGGCTAGCCAGTATGCATAAAACGGCCATCAAGGCAATAGGGTTGAAAAAATTAGCCCATACAGAGCCTGTATGAGCCGACAGTCATGACACATCGCTTCCTCTCTGAATACAAACCTCTGCCATCCCGTAGAAGCCTCAGGGTGCCAGAGTTGCAAATCAAATCGCTTGAAGCTGTCATTCGTTCAGCCTCCATCAAGCTGTTGAACTCTGAACTCAACTATTAAAGCTTAATGCAATAGAGCAATGGGTAATACATACACAAGCACTTGAGCACTCGGAGGTCCTCAGAGTTTCTTACACTATTATGCATGTTGTCAATGCTAAATGTTTGTATGGTGTTTCGTTTGAATGCAAACTGCTATTCTAAAATGAATAAATAAATAAATCAACTTGGTGGCAATAACCTTTACTTTAGTTGTCTTAGTATTCCTGTGATCTAAGACAGTGGACTCCAAGTAGTGTCTTTGTTGAGTGTTATCTTTCAGGAGGTGTTTTCAGCTGTCACAACCCAAAACTGTGCTTTAATGCTTCAAGTAGGTCTGGGCACTATGTCGACTTTTTAAAGGTACCTGTTTCCTCTGTAAAGATGTGCCAGGGTTGGCATCCCTCTTCTCTCACTCCTCATAATAACATAAAACATCTCTAGTGTTGTGAATATTATGAATGAAGCCAGTCTTTGATTTCTCCACTCTAGGTTCTTTTAGCTAAGGGGATATTAACTCCACACTCATAGTAGGTCACGGTAACTCCCCTTAACGCTGTATTCTGCTGACCATAAAGTGATAAAAGGAGACGTCGTCTACTGTAGAAACATGTAGAAACAGAAAATGCACTTTTATTGGGTTTTTAGGTTTATATAAAGTCTGTGGTGTAAAATAAAAGCTGTTAAAATAGGAACTTGCTCAGTACTGCCAGTCCTCTAGCGCCCCTGTACATAAACATCTAAGGTTGAAACTTGGGCATAGAATTGCATTTCAGATCAAGGGATCCCAAGTGTCATAGTTAATATCTCCACAATGAGAGAGTGTGGCCCTTTCAACCTCAGGATTGAACACAATTAATATGAAGTTGATTAAAGAAGGTATAATTTTAGAATCTCTTCACTGTGTGCAAACATTTACTACAGGATATTTTTCTTCTATATTATATATTGCATTTTCATGTTTTGCTGCTGTATATTTATATTTTATTTTATAACGGTAACAAGTCCTTTTGATAACTTTTAATTAAAGTGCTTGAGACTTCTTCCATGTGGCTTTGACAGCTTTTTAGAAAATACTGTGTATTGCTAGCCTGGCATTGCCAGACTAATTCTTAAATGAGAATTATTCCTGGCAGTCTCAGTTAACTTTAGATTTCCAAGGGGTGTTATCAACAGGCTCAGACCAAAATGTATATGGATGCAATTGCATAGACTTACAGCCAATCAGAGCAATAGTCATGGACAAAAGCCAATGCTGGACAGGCAGCAGTCACAGGTGGCAGTCCGTCACTGTATCAAACCACATCTGACCTGCCCCATATCAGGTAAATGGTTGCGATTGGTTCAGCCCGATCTAGACTCAGTGGAAATCATTTTGAATGGGAGCAGTGCCAGGCTGATCTGCCAGAGCAAATAAACAATGGCTCTCGGGCAGATGTATCTGGCTCCCAGGCCAGACTAAAAATATTTTTGATCCATATCGCCCAGGCCCTGCTTCTAGTATATTTTCTTTCATTTTATGCAGGTAAACTACAATGACTTGTACTCTAACTGCATTGTGTAATGTGTACTGTACTGTGTACACTGGTGACCTACACAGCAGTACCTTCACGCATTATGTGAAGACACTGTCACACAAGCGACTGAACCTGTGCTGCCAACATGCTCAGTGGTGACTCTGCAGTATTAATTTTTTGTTTCATGGCATAACAATCCATTAAAATCAAACATCTATTCATATGCTGGTCGTATGCGTCATTGCACAACCTGCGTGATTCCTCGTCGTCTTGTCTGTGTTCACCGCAGGCATTTTAAAATCAGGGCTGTTTTATAGCTCTGCTGCTTATGGCGTCTGGGCTCCTAAACCATTGTTCTAAATGGCTTACAAGTAAGGCTGACAGATAGACAGGGTAATAGACAAAACACTGACAAAACAAAGATGGCCTTCAGCTTTACAACAGCTTCCCATCCCCTTTGTGTTGGAGATGAAGGGGGGAGTCCAACACAATATCATCTCAGTGCTCAATCCTTTCAGTGACAAGCATTCATTTCTTGTTTCTGCATGATTTCTCCTGTGCTATTCTCTAAATTAACCACAAAAAAAAAGTCTTTTGTCTCTTGTAATTTAAAGTAGCTTTCAGAATTTGAATGGTCTGGGCTGCAAGGTGTTACAGCTGAGTAGTCTCCCAAAGGCCATCAAGGCATCAAGGAGATTGACAGTCATAAAGAAATTCACATGAATTACTATACTTTTATTGTCTACGTTGTTTTTCATGTTTTTGTATTTTTATTATTATTCAGGGTTTTTAATATCCATTATTAGGCTTAGGCGCAACACCCAAGCCACATGGATGGAAAATCAATCTGGAGAGCATCAAAACTAACAAATTTTTGTTCACCAATTTAGTAATAATAATGGTTGAAAATGATGTGAAATCACGTATTTGTTATTACTTTTTTTTTCTTACCCCAATTGTCAACAAAGTCAGGGAAAATGCTGGAACCAAGACAATACATAAGCCTTCTAAAAACAAGGGAAAATGTGTGTAAAATGACAAGGACATGACGTGAACATACATTGGACGTAACTAACATACAGTCACCACAAACAATAGGACAAAAATAATATATCAATCTTGCGCATGTGTCAGGGTGTTCATGTGCGTAGGTGTGTGTTGGACAGGCAGAAGTGAAGGAATGAAAGTGAGAGAGAGAATGCAGAATAAATTAATTGATAACAAGTAAAAAAGAGAGAATAGTTGTGAAGAACTCAGGGATTTTGTCTGCCTGTTGTTTGCCTGCCTCCCCTCCCATCTCATCTGGCCCCGTCCACCCGAGACAATGACTTTTTTTTTTTGAGAAAATGAAATCTGAGGCTATCCGGACTGCCCTGGTTATATGGCAAAGAATCTTGAGCTTGTTAAGAAATGGTCACAATCTAAAGTTTGTCGCCAAAAATCGGCCGTTGTAAACCTGTAAATACTGCATGAGAAATGTATTTGCGTAAAAAACAGGTGCACCTTTTAAGGACTTGCAATTGACTCTGCTCTGGGTTGTCATTGTCTTATTAGATCCAGGTCTAAAGACGCTGTCCTAAACGACGCTGAACCTTTGAGCGCTGAGCTTTATATCTCTGCACAGATGTTCACAAAAGCCCTTCTGTTTTCAGTGTCTTTGTTGTTTTTTATATATACATATTTTTTATCTTTTTAAAACATGCACAAGCTTGAATTTCTCATGCAGATTTATTGTACAGGTTGTTTGTCAATCTTTGGAATAATTGGTGAACATCGCACTCAAAATCTTATTGACTCTAATTTGAGCCGATGGAAAAGCTCTGAGACCAGCAGTAGGATAATTATCTCATGGGGAACATTGTAGTGGAAAAAATAGATTTTGTTGTGATTTAGCCCCAATTAAGCTGTGCTTTGCAAACAAGAAAATTGGGACCAGTATACTTTCCCCTCGCACATAACACCCAAAGCTCTAGCCATGGCAACAGCTTTGGGCTTAATTACTGGAAGTAATATACTTAAACTGTGCACGCTGTGTTTATCCACAAATAGTTGACCTGTGTTTAAAGTTCTTTATTTTTACAAGCTGTAAAGTATGTTCTGGGTTTAAAACAAACTGGATTTTTCTGCAGGATAGTCTGTGGTTTAATGAATACAAGTCTCCCCCTCCCTTTCCATTGGTTTTTGGATAGTTGGGTAAATCATTTGATATTTAACACCGTAAAACAGATTAAACAAGACACAATCTGTGCCGGGGAAAAGGAAACACCCAAGGATTTTGCCTCAACAAAGATAAAAAAGTTTCAGTGCAAGGAAATGATGCCAGCCAACATACATACATACGTAAATTGAGTAGATTGCTTGTGTAATCATTTCTCATAAGTTTTTCTGTGTCGTTTTGTTTTCCCAGAATGCTGAAGTGTCCGTGTTTGAGGTCAACATTCGCTTTATAGGTGGACTACTGGCTGCGTACTACCTCTCTGGACAGGAGGTAAGTACTCATCTGTATGTTTGTGAGACTTAAGACTACGTTCAGACTGCAGTCAAAAGTGGCACAAATCTGATTTTGCTCACAAATTTGCTGGCTCCCACTGCACATCAACATATAAATGGAACCATAACGCTAGTTGACTTCTGTACAACAGCGTACTGTATTTTTGACGGTCTCTGTTATTTTGCGCATTCAGGTCAGCTCAGGTCTGTGACCAGTTTACACTGAAATCTAATATTAGCCATGTTTAAAAAATAATGTGAACAGCCTAAAAAAATCTGAGCATTCAATCTGAACTGGGAACTAAGGCTCGCAGTGTTAACGTAGCCTGTGTGTCCTGCAGTTGACAGGATCTTGGTAAACCGCAGTTATTTTTCCTGCAGAGGACAGAGATGGCAAAAATTAGAAATTTGAGTCCTATTGTGAAAGCAGAGAGAGTGATGCAGAAATAATTGGGGCTGGGGTCGCTTTGTGTTTTCTATTACTTTAATGATGGGGATAAAGGAGATGCTTGGCTTATAGAGCTTTCACCCTCTCTTTTTCTGTCTTTCCCTCCTCTTTTGTCTTCTTTGTCTCTATATTTCCTCCTCCATTTTGTCTCCTCTGTTGCCATTAAGACCATCAGGCAAATTTGGGTTCTGGGTTAAGGAACTGGTGCATCCAGCTCTGCATCTCTCTCTCTTTGTGTTCTTTTTCCTCGTTGCTGCCCATCCCTTCTGCTCCAGCTTTCATGCCCAGCCAAGCAGCGCTCTGTCTGTAATAGCAGCAAATACATCAGATATGAGCTCAGTACAGCCCCCACATCTACTGTGTCTATTATAATTTTATGTGTTCCTTGTGAGTACTGGCCACCACAGCTCTCAGAACTCAGACATTTTACTTAAAATACTGCCTTGTTTATTATCGACTGTGATGCCCAGTCTGTTTTAGAACCTCGGTGTGTTTGCACAAGGTGCCATAAACCTGAGTATACTTCCATCATGCAGTGTTGTGAGTGAGTAAACGGCTAGTGAACAAAATAAACAAAAATGTCTATATATGATATAATGGCGCGCATCGGTGAGGGAGGTAAACACAGGCATGCATTGTACAGGGAAGTCATTGTACGTGGGATATTGACAGGGGTGAGTTATCTCACAATCTTACATGGTGATGGATCTTACAGATGTCTACAATCTTTTGTTTTCCATCAATTATCAGAGATTGCATTATGTTATATCATCCTTCTCCGGTTTCCAAACATCCCAAGTATTTAATATCATGGGTCCGTGCTATGTCACAATTCAATATACGGTTCTGCTGATTGGACAAATGACTTCCCTAACATCTACATTTCAACAATGCAATTTGAATGGCAGCATTGCTGGCAGCAGTTTGGTGGACAAAGATCTGCATAGAAAACTGAAAACAGTTGTCACTGAGTGAGGAAGAAATCATCATTTAGAAATCATCAAACCTCATTAGAGATGTCTGCTGCCCAGGACCCACACTGACTCAGACCCCTCTCCCCATTGACAATATACATTACATTAACATGTACACATCACACACAAACTACACAAACTGTACAGTTTTTCCATTTTTTTTATATACATATATTGTATATATTTTTCTATTATTTTCTCTATTGTAAAGAATTCTGTTACAGTTCTTTCTTTCTTTTTGTCTTTTGTCTAGCACTTATTACCAGTTCTGCTTTATCTTTTTCTTTGTTTAATTTATGCACAGATACAAGGACAAATTCCTTGTATTGTGAGAATGTCACCCTCCAATAAACCTGTTTCTGATTCTGTGTGATCAAGGTAGCAAATGCAGGAGAGAGGTGACTGAGGCGGTCACTTCTGATTTAGACAAAGGTACTGTTTAAAGCAGTAGACAATGTGAATTTTAATTAAAATACTTAAAGAGCCCAGGTTTTAATTATTGTTTTAATACTAAAATAACAATTTATAGTGGAAATAGTAGTATTAATCATATTACATTAGAGACTGTAATGTAATATCGTTTTTTTAATTGTGCAAATGGAGAAATTGGCTGTTTTTAGTCTTTCTGTACTTTGCAGTGCATTTCAATATTGAGAAGAAAGATTGCAGTTCCAATCATGTATCATGCCTAAAACACGGCAACGTGATCTTCTGGTCACGTCACCCACCCCCAGATGTCGATAACAATTTGATTGTATGTCGTGCCTGGTATCAAGGGCAGAAAAACAGGATGGTTAAATAACTTGAAAAGTTTCATCATTCACTTTACTTTAATTATGTGATGATGATTTGCCAGGTCTCTCGTCGATGGTTAAAATACCTGTGGAAGAAAAAAATACAACCCCAAAGCACAACCACCTTGAGAATAAATGAAAATGAAAAGAAGACAGAAGCAGAGATTTTTAATTCATGTTCTTCGTGTTCTTTGCTAATCTGAGCTGATTTTTCAGAATCAGAATACATTTACAATTTGATGTTGGACAGTTGAGGAGAAATGCTATTTTGTCAGAATAGTTGGAGTGACTTTCTGTTTTGAAAATCACACGTCAAATCACAGTCAGACCACACAAGTGATGACAGAAGCAGTGGGTGCTAGGAAAAGAGGGATGGGGCATAGAAGGGTCAAATTGAGAGACGATGATGGAAGAAGAGGATGAGAGGGTGGATGAACAACTATGACAGGACAGTGAGGATGAGTGGAGGGTGTTTAGAGGTGATAGTTACAAATAGAGAAGGGATGGGAAGCTCTCGTAAAACTGAAGAGAGGGGAGTGGGAAATGAGGAAATGATAAATGGCTGAGAGTCAGCAAGTGAGAGTCATTCTTCATTCTCACTGGACATGTCCTTGAGCAAGGCACTTAACCCCTCCAACTGCTCCAGTCAACCAAAAGCAGAATAAATGGCTGATACTGGGCAGATCCCTGGGGGAAATTGTGTGTAACTGCATGAATATAAAGCAGTGACTACAGAGTTGAGTGGCAGAGGGAGATTTTTAAACGGCAACGAGAACGAGGAGAGGGGGCTGAACAGGAGCCGGCCGGTGATATATTCAGTTTATATTCAGATGTTAGGATGTAGATGTGTAGTCGGATGCTGTAGGGAATGAAGCTTTGTCTCAAAGGGACGGGGAAGGATGGGTGTGAGGAAGGACGGCGGAAGGGGTGGTAGGTAGAGATAGAGATAGAGACACTAGGGAGCAAGACTGATGTGGGATGTAACTACTCAAGGAGACAGAAAGAGCATGTGTTTGTTGTGTTGATAATAGGCTTCTCCTACAAGTATTTTCTAGAGATGCTCTGATTGCAATTTTCCTGGCTGATTTCATGTTTTTGATGCGTTGATGCATCTCTGTAAGAAGGTCTGTCCATTGGTCGGTCACCATTGTGTTTAAAGCGCAATATCTCAGGAACACCATGACAGTATGTTTTCAAATTTGGCACAGAATTCGCTTGGATTCAAGGATGAACCGATTACATTTCGGTGGCTAAAGGTCAAGGTCGCTGAGACTTCATAAAAGACGTTTTTGGCCTTTAGTCAAGAATTTATGTGCCCATTATGAAACTACATTTCATACAAATATGTTTAGATTAGATTTTGGTGGCTGAAGGTCACGGTCACAAATTAAACACAAATTAAAAGTTGCTAAACCAAAAAGTCTGTAACGAATGTAAGTTGCCAGTTAGAGAACTGAATGGAGAGGAACTTTCACACCAGACACCACACTAGTCTGGACCAAATTTTCAGGTGTGGAACCTCCCCCAAATCTTCACCAGGTTACAGAACCTTCTTTTACTCTTAAACAAACAAATAATAATAATCACAAAAAAGGTCCAGGTCACTGGACAGGGCTTTTTTTTATACAAATAAAATCCTACTGAAATTCAATTGCAGTATGAACACTCTTTCACCACCTTCTTCATCTTACTACTGGAAATAAAACACAAAATAAAAATAAATCATCCCTACCACTTGTGTCACAGTTAAGTTAATTAAAGCGTTTATCATCATATTATTCTGTCTGCTGTTTGACATGGTCCATCCCCCCTCAAAACTACAGTAAAGGCACATTAAGGCTGACCAAAACCAGAGAGCTGTTTTCAATCATAAATAACAGAGATGCAACAAAAGGTTTGCCTTGTCATGTTTTAGGTTCTGATGTCACTTTAAGAGCACGGACGTTGTTTCAGGAGGCAGTGATGCTGGCAGTACTCTCCTGATTTAAGAGCCAATTCATTATTAGTCAGCTTCACCAGCTGGATCAGAGGATAACACAAAGAGGATGGCTTTGCGGACTATAAAAAATTGGATGCTACTTAGGAGCAAATTAGTGCCAAATATGACAAGTAAAGCGAAGTGAAGAAAGTGAAGACGACAGGCTCTTGTTCTACTGGACAAAAATGTTTAAACCTCCAGACAACTTCAGTAAAGTGCCCTTATAAAAATAAATGCCATCCTGGAAAACAATCAACAGCCAACTAATGTAGACAAGGCACGCAAAGGAAGTGCTACTTCAAGATAAAAAAAAACAAAAAAACAAACCTACGAGATGTGGTTCCATTTGTTGTCAATTGCTAGTGTCATAAAACTTTAAAAAAAAACACAATGATACTGAGAGACACAATGAGACTGTCAAAAAAAAAAAGGAGATAGCATAAGGACAAACACAGGAGAGTTACGAGGGAAATGTAAATTATAGAAGAGGGGAAGCAGCTAACAGTGAATCAGAGGAGAATTCAGAGAGCTGGAGATCAGCGTTAAGGCGGAGGAGGTGTTGGTCCGGGAGAGTCGAAGCCGAGCAGCAGTGATGGATTGTGTTTACTCCTCTGTCTGTCCCCAGCTTTATTCTTTTATTCTCTCCTTCTGTTTCTACTTCGTTCTCTAAAGTCCTCACCACCTTTTCTTCTGTTTTCTCACTTTGTCTTCTGTTGTGCTCTCTTAACCAACTGTCCGCTTGGATCTAATCGGATCATCTCCTTTTCTCTCATCTCCCTGCCACTAATTTTCCATTTTATATTCTATTCCATCTCAGTTTCTTCTCCTTTTCCTTTCTCTGTTTTGCCAGGAGTCGGGAGGTCTGAGAAAACAGTAAAACTCTCTAAAATTAGGACAGCAGTTGTATGTATTATGATTATTTTGGGGCTTTCCTTATTTGTAGATATGTTTTGTTGTGTCATTGAGCTCATTGATTATCGATGAAATTGATAAGATTTGATAAAAGTCCGAAGTCAGAAGAGTTCAACTAAATATCAAACTAACTGTAAAAATAAATGATTCTAGGTGCGTTTTTTTTAATTTCTCAACTTTTTTTCCCCTCAAAGTCAGTAATGCTTCCAGTCGTGAAGCCTGATATTAGTCAACAGCCGCTATCGGAGCCAAGTCTGGGTTTGAAAAGCATCCTTAATCAGCCAAAACCTTTTATCGAAAACAAAACTTTAGATAATTAGCCATAGAGGGGGGTTCGGAGGAGAACTTGTTCATCCTCTGTGTACAGTGATGGATGAATCTACAGCTTCATCAGCTTGTTTCTCCACATACAGAAACAGATTTGCCTCAATCGGCTCCAGGACGTTAAAGCTCTTCTAATCAGACACAGTGTTTTGATGTATTGCTTTTTCTTCTAGCAGCTATTTTGGTGTGTGCTGTTTCTTTTTTTACTTTTACCCTAAAGTTTGTTCTGCGAATACCTGCGCCTCATTAGCGCATTGCAATGTTTACCTTCCCGATTTTTAAATTATTGAAACTTTGCAGCTGTTGTCATAGGATACCTGCATGTGGTTGGCGTTACCTTGTCAGCCCCAAACACTTTTCTTGCAGACCATGCATTACTGATGTTATACCCATATTTAATAGATGTTCACTTTTCTGTCAAGCATTTGAGAAACCATATGAATCCTATTTTAGGTAACAAAGGTAGTATCCATTTACATTAATCTTTGTTTCGTTACAGATAGCCCACACTTCCTTTTCTTTTTTTGCAAAACACAATCATTTTTATAAGCATGACATTGTTTGATGTATCATAAGACACCTTGTAATAGTTAATAAAGTCTGTATACTTCATCCAGTAAGGTGACATTTTCTCAAATTTCAATTTCTTTTTGAAGGGTTTTTTATGCAGGTAATAGTCAAGATATGTATAACATTCTTAACAAAAACAAGAGGCTGATGCTTCATGCTGTTATTACATTTATTAACCTGGATTTGAATAGTTCTGTATTTTTTATTTTACTTAACCCATAATTTCCTTGATTCATTTCCTCCCCTTCACACCCCCCCCTCTTTCCTACTTTCACTTCAAGGCTCATTTCCTCACATCTTTTTTTATCATCCCTCCTACTAAAATCTTTTCGTCTTTCCCATTTGCAACTAAGGTGCAGTGGTGGTTAAGTGAGCATGTAGTTTACAGTGAGCAGTGGTGTATATAGTAGATTTGAAGGGGTTTGTGACAATGGGGTCGCATTCAGTCATTTGCTGTGTTGAAAGAAGTAACGCTACTATAACTATAGACAGAAGATTAAAAGTTGGCTACTTCAAATGAAAACAGACCTCATCAGATTGTCTTGGCTCTCTACTCTGAACACAACAAAGACAGAGAGGGGAAGATAGAGCGGTGAAGGGAGGACACTGCTGTGACTGGAAATAAGGGGGAAGGAAAGGAAGAATTAAAGAATAAATCAGGGAGGCAGTGATGAAGTGGGAGAAAGAAAGGAAGAGCTGAATTGACCAGGTGACATTGCAGGTAACTAACACTCAAAAGAACATGTTATGTAGACTATATTTTCACCGTTTGGATTAAGATGTGAATCACATCACGTGAAAAATGGAAGTGAGGGGGTAAGTTGTATAGCTTTCTTTTTCTTCATACACATCATGCAACTTTGGTGAACTTTATCCCCTTGTTTCATCAAACAAAAAGGGAAAGAAACTGGCACAACCGCGAGGATTTGAAGGAGGAGCAGCACATTGTGCAGAGAAGGGAGAAGGTCAGGAGTGCAAGCTGAGCCTTGTAATGTAGGATAATGAGATGAGAGGTTCTGAACAGAAAGCTGCCGACTCTGCAGGCGTAAATGCTACAGCATAACCATACTGAGGATGGATGGAGGACGACAGAAATGGAAAGCAAATGAAGGGGAGGAAGGATAGCAGAGAGAAACAGTGATGCTAATAGAGGCAAACCAGAACGGAAGGAAAGTAGGAGGTATTGGGTTAGAGGAGCTGAGCAGACGGTTAACGACTGTCAAATTCTGAATATGATTTGAACGTGACAACTGATCAGACCCAGTCAGACAGCGTCTGTGTCAGTCGGGTTCAGTTGGTGTTTACAGTCGCAGATAAAATCATGTAGTTTGTGTTGTGTAAAGATTCTAGTCAGAAGTCTTCAGAGCTAGTTGTTGTCATTCTCACCAAGGTTATCGGTTTCAGTTCAGTTGTAATTTTTAAAGTGGGTTGGCAAGTTTATTTTGTATGTTTAGCTTTTTATTAGTTCCTGTTTTAGGTGTAGCGTTTTGTTTGTAACATGGCGTGTTTGTCAGGGGCGACATTCAGAAAGGTCAGAAAAGGTATTTAAAAAGGCCTGGGGTTAGCTTTGGGGAGGGCGGCTGGGCATTCTCTCTTACCTTGTCAAGGTAAGTTAGATTAGCCAGCTTGTGTGAGCTTTTCAAATGGACTTGTGCTTTCATGGGATTTTCCCCTCGAGATACGTTCCACATATTTTATCACCTTCCTCTACAAGGTACTTCGTCTTCCAAAGGGAGGCTTTGTTCCAACTTTTGCCTCCATGATGCCAGTTGAGGACAGGTTGGCAACACATCTAAAATCATCAAACAAAAGACAGTATGTCTATAACTGAAGTTGTATGTAATTATTTTGGTAAAGACACAATATAGTTTCAGTTAGTTAACCACAGTTTATTACACAGAAATGTTTTGTGACATCTGGTTTTCAGTATTACAGTAGTTTCCTTAACCGTAATAATCTTGCTTCTCACAAAGATTTGTAATGTTTTGTTTAACATTGTCTAACATGATAGATGATGTCACTGCTGCTGAAAGATGGTAAACAAACACAAGATGAGGAAAGGCAAGCTAATGAGAATGAATGTGTACATAACATTACATCAGGTTTCACTATAAAGACAGACAGCTTTACCTAAAATTAGCTCAATTTTACAAAGTTCGCCCGCCTTCCTTTTCCCTCTATAGATAGTCCACACCTCTCCATCCAGGATCTCACCCAAACTCTGCACCTTTTTCCTTTTTGTGTATGTGTTTAATTTGTTTTCAGGGCAAATTGCACTGCAGATGAACTAGCAGTAGGTGTTTGTCTTGGGAGAAGAACACTGGCGACAGGTGAAGTTTGTTCATCCAGACATCAAGTGTGTTGTTTAGTGAACTGACACAGTGGTTAAGTTTGTGCTCCTCTTTGATTGTCAAAGACTACAACCTGCTCCAGTCGGTGGAAACAATCTCAACAATATGTGTTGTGTCCTGTCTTAGAATGTTTCACTTAGTCTTGAGGTGTGTGCGCAGCTTAAAGGCTCACGGAGGAACGAGAGAGAGAAAGGGGGAAACGTACGATTGGGAGGCAGAGGCAAGACAGGCGGGAATTGATAGAGTGAATCTGAATCTAAAAGAGGACAGGAAACATGAAGGAGATGACAGATCGAGATGAAATAGTAGAAGGCAAAAAAGTCAAAAGCAAGGGCTGCAGAGGCAGAAAACACATTAAAGTGGGGAGATGGATAGCAGACATAGTGAAACAAAATGTGTGATAGATTTCCAACAAATAACAAGCTAGGTTACATGTCTTTTTTTTGTTTTGTTTTTTTGTTTCTGCCTTCATGGCGCCACCCGAGTCTTGATTTATGTCTTCTTTCTCCCAAGACATTTAGTTTTTTCTTTCCCTCCTTTTCCTCAGAGTCCTGTCAGTTTTGCTATTTAATCTCTTTTTCACAAACTTAACCTTCTTTCCTCTCTCTCTGTTGGACTGAGCTTTGATTTAGAGCTAAGTTGTCTGCTGTCCATGTATTGGTGACTGCAGTTTATCTCCTGGCGGTTGATCTCACCGGGGAGCATATGACTCTGCCTCATTGAACGTATCAAACAAATGCAGGGCATCCTCTGACTTTACTGTCTGCATTGACACGGTTTCCCAGCAGGAATGCAGGAAGATGCATTGAATGAAGGGAAAGAGATACTGGCTAGCATTGCAAAAGCTGTGAATGAGCTCGCTCTGCAATGCTAAATGCAACTTTTCTCTTAGGTGCCACATAAAACCTTTGAGGCAGTGTAATACTTAAGAGTGTGTTCGGAGGGGAACACAAATCTGCCCTACCTACCTACTCTACCCTCTGAAGAATTCAGACTTGTTTTACATATTTATAGAATAAACATGAACATGTCAGTTTGTCTGTACAGTGTATGTCAATGTTGCATGTGTAATATCCCCGTCTCTCATAAGGATTTTTACCACATGTTGTAACCTGGCTGCAGACGTTTTCTTCCATTCAGCCACAAGAGAACTAGTTTCTGGAGGGCTTAGGTGCTGCAGTTGCAGTGCAGGGGGTCCCCCCCCAAGAAAATGTGACTCATTACAATACTTATTAAAAAACTCACACACACATTGTCGATTTTCATACTACATTCAGACATAAGCAAGAAAAAAAGTGGAACAAATTTGCTCACTTACTAAGGCAAGCACAATGTCCTGAAGTGTTCCTTCAAATGTTTGCGAGTGAATGCACCGTGTGGCATAAAAAATAATACTTCAAATTGGTTCATATTTTAAATGCAACTGAATATTGTTTCTAGAGCTCGAGCAGTAAGGTTTACAACAGCAAAGTCACTACATACACATAATATCTCATTACAAACACATTTAACATGTCAGTAAAATAAATAATATTCCTCCTAGTGAGACCATAAATAATAACAAAACATGGTAGAGAAGATTGTTTTTTTCCTTTTCATTTGGCTAATGTGCTGTTAAAAAAAAAACAATTAGGTACTGCACCTAAGTGAAAAACTGTCCAAATGAATAGCCCACAACACACTAAGAATTTTCATTTGGCCATTATGTATGCACAGTGTGCAAAGGAACATTCAAAGCAATTCATCTTTGACATACACAGTATGTAATAAACAACAAAAAAGGTGATTTATTAAAAGAAATATAATGCACAATCTGACAGTGGTATATATTTTGAGATTCTTCTCTGTAAAAACAGCTCATATTTAGGCCACCCCGGTTGTTTCTAGCAACAGTCGTCTAGCCTCCCCTGGGAATCCTTTTCCCTTTGCAGATATTGCTGTGATGACATGCTCAGTAACTGGCTGTTGCTGTGCCAGCAGGCAGGCACACACACAGAGAAAATGAGGAAAACCAAGATGGTGTGACAAAAAGGAGAGAAATTTTAATTTTATCACAGCCTTGTGACTTCCACTCTTCAAATAAATGGCTTACCAGGCTCACACAAGCAAAATCCAAACGACTGAAAAATCACAGAGTAACTGTCATGCTTAAATTGTATTAATTTGATTCCTACACAATATGTGTACAAACTCACAGCAAGAGGAGAACTGGAAAATGGAAGTGGGGCTGAAGGACCAGATTAAGTCAGAGTTGTTAAAGAACAGAGAGAAATGGGTATGGGGAGGGCAGTGGACGCAGAGAAAGAGTGAGCGATTTTAGTAACGGATATGACAAGCAGAAAGATGTGAGGAAATGGACCGTGTACTGAATAGAAGGAAAAAGAAGGAACAGTGGCTAAGAAAATTAATATAATGAGGGAGAGAAGAAATGATGTAGAGGGGGAAATGAAGGGAAAGATGTCTCATGAATGAATAGTCAACACATGCAGGTGTGTGGCAGTTTAAGTAAAAAGTTGTACGTTGTATTGGCTGAAGAACTGCCAAAGAGGAATTAGAGTTTAACTTCACCCTCCTTTGAGTCTAACTCTACCCACTGCATGATTCTGGAAAGTGCTAAAAAGGTGCTGAGAGGAGGGGGAGGTGTGGATGTGACAGGAGTAGTTCAGGGACATCACTGGGACACCTGTGCAAAACCACATGAGGATCTGAAAATTGAGTTCTTGTATTCTCAACTAAAAAAAAACAAAACTATCAGTGTGCACTATATTTAAAATATTTTCACAATTTTTTCCTGCAGTCACACAGTCCTTTCCTACAGGGAACTGAAACCCTGAAGGCTCTTAAACCTGCCCGAGTTCCCTGACAGAAAGAGCAATTCAGTAGCCTGTATTGTTTTGTAACTTGTTGTGTTTTAATACAGTATTTCAGAATCAACCCAACAAGCAAATTAACCGATAAAAGCAGAGGTTTTAGGAGGCAAAATCACTGCCTCCGTGGGAGTCTGGTGGTTGTTAATAGAGCAATATGGTTTCAGTTCCCCATAAACGAGGTTAGGTAAACTGTCACTGAAGGGCCACATACACACCTCTGATTACAGGCATTTGCATTTTTTTTCTTTCATGCAGGTTTCATGACATAACGTGATCAGAAATGCTTAACACTACTTCATCATCAACGTGGGAAGACTTGGCGCGTTGATCCTTTTTCACCTATAAAATGGCGATTTTTATATTTTTGTTGATTTTCATGTTTATTATGACCAGCATTGATGTGTTTCATCATAACCGAGGCACATAATTCAGTTTGCAGCTCAAAAGAAAGTTTTAGTGTTTAGTATCACTTTATACTGATCCGCATTTTTCAACGTCCGATCCACTTCCGATACTTGAATTTTGATGTCCAAATTCGGTAGCGATACTTAAAACCTTTTCTTCTCCTTTTCATTGCACTTCCGGATTCATGGTCTGGGGACCATGGGACACGTTCTGGGAGACGAAAAAAATGATGGGGAGATTGAATATATTTGTATTATTTCTGATTGATTAATTTGTGCTACAGCATTTTCCATATTTATAATTCTCAAAAACATCAGACAATGCGATGGGTGACGTCAATCCAATATCTGAGTGAATCACATCAACATCAGCACCCGATACCAAATATCCAACACTGTGAATTAAACCTCAGCATAACATTGTGTAATCATAAGTCACCATTCTAGACTGCATTTTCTTTTTTTTTTTGAGGATGTCCCAGATTTTTACTTTACTTAATGTTTCCTCAGAAAAAATGAGCTCTGTTCTATTTTCAGCTCCTCCTTAGGGACAAAGAAGCTCGGTAACATCCAACCCAGGATTGTGTAGAGCACTGATGCCAGATCCAGTATATACGGTATAAAAACACCATATCCAAGAACAGCTGATGCTAAATAACTGGCAAGGCTGATAGCCAGCATTTTAATATGGTGAAATGTACCAACTAAAGTGACCGTGAAGCTTATTTCATGATGGTGTTTGAGTTCACTCTATGGCAACACATCTTTGTGCCTTGTACCTTTGATGCCAGTCAGTGCTAAACAATATGATCAAGTGGATGAGCTGACAGTGAAGTGGCATAACAAAGTGTGAAATGACATACAGTAACCACACAGACACAGCGGGTGACTTAATCCCGTCTCTCCTGCTGGCCCTCGGGGTCCTTCTTACCAAGCAGGCTCATTCAGCACATTTCACAGTCTACCCCTTAATCCCTTTAGGAGGCTCCATTACATGTCAACAGTGGCCCACTCCTTACTCCAGAGACTGTGTGTTTGCTTGTGTGCAACAATATGTGTGTATGTGTGTGCTGATAATTTATTGCAGTGTGAAAAATGTTGATCTTATTAAGTAAATTAAGCAAGTATTTAGTATTAACCCTACATTTGGTCTCCAGTCTTTTCACACAGTGCATTTGTTGCAGACTGTTGAGCCTGTAGAGACGTAGTGAAAGCAGAGTGATGACAATATTGAATATTACCTGTACTTGGTGCATTAGCTAGGATAGCTGGTGGTGCTGGTGTCAGTCGGAAGGACAGAACAGACAGCTGGGAGCAGCAGAATCCGCCAATCCCCTGACTTCATTCGGACTTCCATAAGACCACTTATGGAAGGGAAGTTAGAGGCTTGGTTAAATAATAGTTCCAATGAAATCTGATTTCTTCAGACTGAATACATGGAGCACCTAATGACAGCTGACAGCATTTAGGCACACTGCAGAATGCATAACTCTAATGTGAGCGTGTGCTTGAGAAGATGGACCTGATGGAACTTTAGCGGAGATTCAAATAAAACTAGGGGTATATCCCAAATGTCACGGTAGGGGAGCAATTGTACTGAGAATACACAGTAGCCCATAGGTAATGATTAATAAACATAATGCAGAGCCAAATTTCAGCAGCGTACCTCTCGGAAACTTTAAGCATTAAGCCATTAGCACCTTAGTAACTTGCGATTCTAAGCTCAGCTCTTGCTGATTGGCATCTGACTGAGTCAGTCACACTATGGCGAATACCAATGACACAAAGGAGCTAGAAGACACGCCTGCTTCCTTTTTTAAAGATGTAGCAACTTTAATTTTACATTTTTTACACAACCTCTCTGCGCAGTCTCATTAACTCTAAAATATCACCATAAACACAATGCTCTTTTGAACTGAAGCCTTTTGCAATGTATAGAATTGTACAAGCAGAAATTGTGATTGCGATTGGATGAGTCCTCTACTAGTCTACTAGTCCTAGTAGCAAAAGGATTGAAGGATTGTATAGTATAGCCTATGTGGAACAAATTTAATCTGATGCTTTATTTTTTATTAGTCTATTCAATTTTGTACTTGTATAACATAAGAGATGCTTTCCAATTTCTAGCCAATTGTGACCTATTGCCTTTTATTTTTTACCAAGCTGACATAAAAATATGACCACATTTACACTTTACCGCTTACAGTCTATATCAGTTCAAGGTTGCGTGCATATTTTGATATCTTATCATTTTCTGCCTTTGTACACACTTTCTTTCCTAGACTTTCATATCCATCACAGCCTGCTCTGCTTACAGTGACTTCAGTCTGTACCAGCTGCTCCAGCTTACAAATTATGTCCTCATGTGTAATAACTGGATCATTGGCTGAGTTTAGGACGTGTTTGAGTGGCGGATTACAGCTCTCTCTGTCCCCAGGACGTAACATTGATGTACCATTTGGCAGGCACTTGCATCCAAAGCGCCTTACGGGACCATTGGACACAGTTTTTTCATGGCTGGTCCCAGTAGAGATCAAACCTCTAACCCCGGCAGTGTCGGCGTCATTCTCCACCGCGAGGGCCACAAAACCAGCCTATGCCTCTCCACCCTCCCCTCCCCAACCATCTCCACACTCTTCCCTGCCTAAATCTGCTGTCTGGGAATTTCGCCCATCGAAACAAACGGCTCAAAGCCTCGGGCCACTGCTAATCCTGAAAGAGGAAGAGAATGGACAAAAGAGTGATAGAAAAAAAGAGATGGAATAGGAACAGTGTTGGAACATGTTTGTGTTCAGTGTCTGTTGATTTCCATCTGTCCATCTGCATTTTTAACACACATAAATAAGCCCAATATTTTTGATAAAGGACATTTGCAAGTTTTCATTAATATTGAAGCGTAACATTTCACCCTAATTGCTGCCCACCACAATATGTGCAAGACTTGTGCATCTACTCCTGGCTGTGTTCTCGGATTGTAGAAAATCTACCAAGTCACTACACACGATTCAGTTTTGGGTGTTCGAGGTCAAATGTCAAGGTCAGGACAAATTCCGGGAATCATATCTCTACTGTGTATGTTCCCAGATCCCAGCCGAGGAGAAGGATGCAGTTGAGGTCACTCCTTAACAACATCCATCATCAGCTCCAGAGAAGTCAATTTAATTCTTTTCTACCACTTGCCACATTGGACAAGTAAGGTTGTAGATTTATTAGTCATTTGCAAAAGTTTTGTGGTTCCCACTGCTTGACCAAGTTGGTGACCATCAAGGATGAGAAGTGTCCAGCGTTCCGCGTTTAACTTTTTGACTTGTATGAGTACACCATCCATGTACTCATAGTGCACTGTATTTTGACATAACTTGTGCTTTCAAAATAGCAAGTGTTAAATATGGAAGAACACAAAATGAGACACAAACTTAGACTTGGCAGCTTTTTCACCCATTTGGTGTTTCAGGCCAAACTTGCCTGGTTCTCTTTTCATCAGGCTATGATGGATGTATGTCTGTTCATACACATAACTGTGTCTGTTCTTTGCATCTTTTTTGCGTCTATGCATGTGTGTGTTTTTATGTTCACTGAGAGAGTATATCCTTCAGTGATCGATTTTGAAGAGTGCTGTAATGCATTTTAAAAGGCTTAACACTAAAGCTGTCAGACCTGGAGGGAGAAGTTAGGAAGCGGGCCCAGGCAGACAACAAACTGTCTGGGCTTGTCCTCCCCAAGGATTTTACCTCAAAGCTCTCAATATCCTAATCTTGTCTTCCTGCTACAGTAAATATGATGTCAACAGGATAGATGCACATAGTCCTTGGGGTTGTTTTGCTGCAGTGATTTGGGGATCTGTCAAGGAGGAACAGGACACAAATGTCACTCTTTTGTTAGCCATTTAACAGTACATTGCAGAAGTCGGTAGTAATGTATGGGACCGAAAATATAAACGAAGGTCAAACTTTCAGTTAATATGAAGGATGCAAAAGAGGTGTCCTAGGAATGACACAATGCAAGCAACCGCAGCCAGAATATGACGTTTGAGATAAATAAGGAAATTCAGTATTTCTCCTTGGTCATGACACAAGGAGTATAAACCCTTATGTTGTCCCTTTTTTTTAATTCTTTTGAATCTTACCTAAAATGTCTTATTTCTCATGTTACCACTTTTGTTTCTGTCTGTGCCAGAAAATTTCTTATTAAGCTATTATTCTGATTATTAAGTAGTAAGTATTAAGGTCTACATAAACACAGCTAATGACTGTTTACTTGACAATTTGTTATTAGTCAGGCCAGCTACACAAGTGGAAAGTGACAGAGCACCTCTTGACCTCCTGTAATAATAGTAATATTAGATAGGGGAAATGCACAGGCACTAATTATCTTTCCCCCTCTACCTGCCTCAGCAAGCTTACATCCCTTTACAACCAATAATTCTACCCTTGATGCTTTAGAAACCTCGGCTGCTATCTCCTGAGAGCAGTCGTTTTTTCCTCATCCCAGCCTGCAGATGAAAGCTGACGAGGAAGATGATTATCATAAACCAAAATTTTTATCTGTGAAGGCGGCTGAACGTCTCCCCCGATGGGTCGTTTGGATCTTGTCCCTTCTCGATGACATCAGCAGCAGGATTGCCAATAAAACTATGCTAAGGGCCTCAGTGCAGCCAGCAGACAGGCCACGAATCAGTGGAGGGGTTTATGATGACCGGGCAGACATCAGTACACACACGCATACTGTGACCCCTGTGCATACAAGGCCCTACAGATGCCAACATACCAGTCAAAAAGTTATGGAGACATGAACCTAAACTTTGCCATGAATTCTAGCTGCCGTTTTAATGGGCCGCTGTGACTCCAGATGGCTAACTGGCTCTGGCTATCTCATAGCGTGTCTGCCTATTGGATCTAGCAGGGAAAAAATAGACACCACAAATTGTGTGTGTTTATATTTTTCAACTGTACTCTTTTTGGTCGCAATATACAAACAAGGGCTAAAACACCAACAAAAATCCCCATAGCTACCTAAAAACTAAGGATCCACTGATATGTTTGTGTCAGGGTTGATACTGATAAGATTATTAGTAATCAAGGAGACTGATAACCATATTTCATTATCAAAAATATAGACCAAATACAACACAAAACTATGTCGAAGTGTTTTTCAATATATATTTATTGTTTCACACTGAACTGGAGGGATTGCATATAAATAGAAATGTTCTTTTCTCATTTACGTGTTGATAGGCTATTACTCAAGATGTGTGACCAATCAGGTCGTGCTGTGGGCGGGACACAGAGTGGTGACTACAGACAGAGAGAGGTGGCTAAGGATTTATCACCCCTCTCTGCCTCTCTCTCACACATATAGAGTGAGAGAGAGGAACTTTTATTGAAATGATACATCATGTATGAAATGTTTTTGCGTGATTCTCCAGGGTAGGTATAAGGAAGGAAAATTAGCATTACATTTTGTTTATGGCCAAAACAGAAGCAGATACAGAGGGAAGTTGGGATGCAACAGACTAAGACACTTGCGAACCTAATAACATTACTGCATAACTTTTTATGACACATGAAGCTTAACGAAAATTCAGACAGGAAGACTATCTCCCTGTGCAGGCTTTCTAAGTTCTAAGCACAATTTCCCACTGTTGTTGAGCTCAATCAGCTGACTTTTTGGTCTTCATCCAATCACAACCTGACATGCTCCCTGTTAGCCAATCACTTGTGAGCTGTCCAACTTTTAAAGTGTCCCCCCTCTGTCATTCAGCTGTCATTTCTTTTTCTTGGCTGTTTTACAACCTTCCTCCACCCCTTCACCACCTCAGTTCTGTCATCTGGTCCTAGTTTAACACTCTGAAGGCATCACATCCATAGCTCTCTCCATCGCATCCATAGCTCCATCCATCTCCATCCCCCTTAGGGGGGGTTGCAGTATATATAAACATATACTGCAACCTTTTTCCATTTTCTCTTCATTCCACTTCAAATCTCTCCTGAATGAAGTGTTGCATGCTGTCAAAATTCTTCACCTCAGCTTAAAGAAATAGAGTACAAATATAGTAGTAAAACTGACATTTTGATGTTTGACTCCACAAACGTTGGCATGGTAGTGCATCCCAACACACAGCAGCTTTTGATCACTTTTTGTTAGCAGACAGAAGTGACAGCTATAGCCAACTGTTTGCAAATCGTGTCAAAAAGAACTAACAGCATGAGGAGAAAGGTTAGATTTCCATTGAGTCTTTTGCTTGTTTGTGCTGTATCGGATTATTAAAGCAGATGGTTGTGCTTTACTTAGCTGACACAACTGATATTATGCAGGTGTAAATAGAGGTCGGTCGATATTGGAATTTGAAGGCTGATAAGGCCTGAAATTGAATACCTTTCACTTCATCACAAACCTGATACCTGTCGAACTGAAAATTTAAGTCAAAGTAATAAATCACTAATTAATCGAACAATGCGGAACTGAACATCAGAACTTTTGAAACATTTTTTGAGCTTTTATTTTTCCCCAAAGTCAGTAATTCCAGTTTACAAACCTAATATTAGCCAATACCAGTAGTTTGTAAAGCATCTTATTTTGCACACTGCTGGCCTGTTCTATTTTTTCTTTTTTTTTTTCTTTCATCACTTTCTTGTTTCCCTTTTGTCGCATATTTTAGCACTGTTTGACCTCTAAGATGTCTGTAAGTTGTCCTACTGGCTGCTTAAGTATTCTGCAAACACCAGCATGTGTTATGGCTCCCTCTTACTTTGTGAGACAGCAGGAATTTTCCATAGATCTGGTCTCTCTATAAAACTGCCCAGGCCTGACAGATTGTGTTGATGAATCAGGCTCCATCTGCCCTGTGTTAAAGTGCTTTTCTCTGTGGCTCTGCCTGCAAGTTGTACAACTCCTTTTTTGTGCAATTAATCCTCAACTGTTTATAAGTAAAAATACGTATCAAGGTTGTAAACCGAATGTCTTACATTTGAGGTCTGCAATTGACTCTCCTCGCTCAGCGATGTCGGCAGATTGTGACATGACAAGACCTCATCCCCTCACGTCTGTTTTTAGAATTAAAGCAGCCCTTTCTTGAACATTATTCAGTAAAATCAAATATCCTTATTTCTCAACCTGCTCACATGTTACATGTTTTTTTTTTGTGTCATCTGAAAATCAAGCAGCACTAGTTTTTTTTGGGTTTTATGTCTTTCTGATTAGGCACAGGTGCTGATGAGCACTTACTCTTGTTTTTGTATAACAAATAAGTGATTATGTATTACTTGTCAACACCAAAAACATCAGAATCTTTAGCTGCAACACATTCAAATCTCACTCTAACAATAAGACAAATAGAGAAGAGAAACACATATTTCTCTGTGTTGGACAGAAGGTTTGTCATTATGTTATTACCTATAATATCTAAATAAAAGTGACAAGATTAGTGACTTGTCTTTGTCAGCTCTTCCAGTCCATGTCCTGCCTTCTTTATCTAATTTACCTTTCCTAATTTTACATTTGCCATTATAATTAATTGTAATTTTCAGATTGTGTGTCTCAGTTCCTTCATCTTAAGGCTCCTACAGACTGTGCAATCTTCTACGTTTATCGGCAGCTACACTGTGCAGGGATGTAATAAACTTTGGAATGACGTGTGCAGAATGTGCGATGATAATCTACTGAATCTCAGGCCACGACACAGGCAAAGATACAAGAATTTAATTAAATGTCATCAGTGCACGTCTTCCTACCTGCGCCGCAATAGTTGTAATGAACAATGAAGCTAAGCTAAGCTAATGATCGCTCTGTTACAATAGTGATATTTATATGAATGGGGAAAAAATCTAAGTCAAGGGGAAGGAGGAGAATGTGGACCCCGTCGTGACTTGAGAAAAGAGGGCAACCTGGGATGACAAGTTTGCAAAGAAAGCTTGAGGTTAGTAGTTGTAGCAAACATAAACGCACCTGTCGCATTGAGTAGATGTAGGTCGTAGCAGCAGTCATGCTGTCAGAAAGGAGAGATGGGAAAATATGCTCTCCTAAGATGTTACCATAGCACCACCATCTTAATAGAGACCAGTCCGAATGGTTGCTCAGGGATAAAATGAAGCCAGGGAGCTAAATTAACCAGGTTTGATTTTTGTGAATTAATTTTTGTAAATGAATGTTATGTTGAGTCAGGTATTTTTATCTGTACATCAGTTCAGGTCATCAAGTTCTGTCAAAGCCATTGATGTCTCATAATCATCGTATTAATTAAGAATCTGACAGCTTGTGCTTCACTCCCTCCTGCTGCTGCTTCTCATTCAGTGATTGTTGGCAGTTGGCACACCATCTTAGAGATGCATTACCGCTACCAAGTGGACTGGAGTCGCTACACTCATTCATGGTCTCATTACATTCCACTCGGGAGCGTCTGCCGAGTAAAGTATGACACCTAATGGTAAAATTTGGTTTACTAGTCTGGTTTGTCTTAATATCAAACTGCTTTGAAAATCTTCATACCCTAAGTGACACTAGAATTTTTAAAATGATATTTGCAATTTGCATTTCCCAAATGCAGTATATTCTTTGAGTTATCTGTACTAGAAAAAAATGTGTCTCTAACCTATGTGTTTAAATTGTAGTAGAAATTGTGGGGGTTGTACAGGATGCTGCTTGATGATTACGGTTTACATTGGTACATGGACTGACTGGAGATTAGTAGGATTAGTAATCTAGTGCGATCTTCTTTTCAATCAGGGGCTCTAATTTAAACTGGATTTAGACTTAATAAAACCTAATCACTAACTGATAAGATGTATTAAAAAATAGTTTTAGTCTTAGTTTTTTCTTCAGAGACATTTTACTCCATCCACAGCAATATGTTCACACTCAAGAGTGTATCAGAATAACCTTCGTGTTCTATTATCTCTTTGATTGGCATGCTGAGAAAGGAACAAGCTCTGCAGCAGATTTTTCTGAGCCTTCATCTTTCAAACAAGTGCAAGAACTTGTGTAATCTCCAAGCGAACACATGTCTGTTTTTCCCACGTCAGTCTGTGTAAATTAGCTGCCATGATAATAGAAATCTAATTCTGACCGCGTTCTTTGCTCTCTCAGTCAGCTCGGTTGAAGTCGTTTGACCTCAAATTTTTCTCTGTGGTATTGTGCACCATTCTGCATTACTGCAGCCCAGTTTGATACGAGGTTTTGCATCTATTATGCTGCTTCTCCTCCATAAATCTGTTCAGCTCTGACATGGCGTGGCCATCATTTAGCAATCTCCTGTCTCTTGACATCTCACTCTGCCATATTTGCCTACATCCTGCATCATTTTTAGTTGTTGGCAGTTGTTTTATGCTTGTACCTGTCAGCTGTTTGAGGAGAATATCAAGCAAGAAAAGTCGATTGATGGTAGAGTATTCCCAGAAAACAGCATGAAAGATACTTTAAAGGTACTGAATCTGTTTTTCTCTCTCCTTATTTCCCTCCAGGTGTTCAAGTTGAAGGCTGTCCAGCTCGCTGAGAAGCTGCTCCCTGCCTTCAACACTCCCACTGGGATCCCCTGGGCCATGGTCAACCTTAAGAGGTTAGTGATGCCTCCGCCTGAATGAAAGCTTCACCTTGATGCTGTAGCTAACCTGACTGAAAATGAGATGTGCCACTGAGCATCCTGGAGACCCAACCAGAGCATGGCTAAGCACGAGGCTTGATGTGTGTTGCTCCTTTTTACTTAAAGCTTCCTGAAAGATTCAAAGTTCAGGTTCTGTATCGTATCTATTTTAATGTCTTTAAATAAAACAATACTGTTTTGCAAACAAGGGATTCCGATGATACGCAAAATTCAGACGGAGGGCAAGAGTGGCAAAGGTGGTACCATACTGATGATATGTTCCATACCTTCAACTGGCTCAAGCTTTTTACAAGCAGGATTTTCTAATAATTATATGATTGAAGAAAATGACAGTTATCACATTAAAACAGAATGGTAACTTGTTTTACTGCTACTTCAATAAAGTAAACAAAATTAGGGAATATATGTCAAAGTGAGTACAGGTTTAATGATTATCTCATTATCTCCCTGTACACAGTGTAGACAGAAAGCAACATTTTTGGGTTTTAAAGAAGAAAGAAAGTTTTAAAGGAAAAAGAAAGAATTCGTCATTGTTCTAAACCCCTTGACACCCTACAAGACAGTTTCAAAGCCTCCTTTCTACCCCAGAAAAGTCATATCTCTATTTGGTAAAAATGACAGCACCAGCATAACGCTTTGTCAAGAGCTGAAGACTGGCATAAAGTTTGCCAGAGGTGGCCACCTCATCATTCTCTATTCAGGAAAAACCCTGGCACTAACAAAATGAATGAGGCGGAGGAAAGCCTGTAATATTATGAGAGACAGGCCATATGTTGAATGCGCTCCTTATGAAGAGGAGTGATTTTCAAACTGAATTGTAAGATCTTCACCTTCCCCTTAGTTGATTTAAAGTGTTAGTGCTATTGCTTGTCGCTGTTCTGTTAATCTATCGCCAGTGCACATCAGAGATTAACTCTGCAAAATGCAGCTCAGATGAAGGTTTAGTTTTTCAGTCAATGTCTTGCATTTTCGCTCTATGTGCAACAACTTTAAGCACTTGTTAAAAGCTCCTCATGGTTTCTCACTTTGATCCATTTGAACAACCATAAATGATGCAAACCAGAGGTGTGATACTGCGTCCTGTGTATAAAATTGCTTCCTTCCCTCCGTTTGCAGTTTGTGCCACATGGTGCCTACTTCTTTTATACAGAACAGGGTTTATACGTTATGTAAACATTTCTGATCCTCGACGTAGATCAACCTCACAAATGCTCAACAGAGTTCACAATCCTTGATACATTTTTCATTGTAATATTCTCCATTTATTCCTAAACAACTTCTTTGTAAAGATTATTTGTTTGCCTTAATCAACATCAGCATTTATCCACATTGATCCAGTACTTTATTTTATTAGGGGCAGTCAGTGCTTCAAAAGGTGAAAGATGTTCTTATAGTAAAAATGTAATTATCTAATTGTTTCAAGCTTCCACACAGTCTGAAGTGTAATATTACCAGCATTTCATCTTATTAGTTTCTACTGCCTTTCTTTTTGTCTGTGTTCACTGTACCTGTGTAAGTGTGTTTTCTTTGTACCTCCTTCAGTTTCCCACTACTCTCCTTTGTCAATTCTCTTATTAATTTAATTGAAAACCAGAATGAAGTACAGTGTCGTATTAATCTGCAGTTGCCTAGCACTCTGTTGTGTGTGCAGCAAGTTAGCAGCATGTTACATGCACTGGCAGGTTATTTTGTGTATAGAAAGGGCCATATCCTCTTATCCACTAGAGAACAGGTACTGTGTGTTTAGTTTTAATCTCCCAGAAGACAATCGCACAAAAGAAAAGGCCCCAGTGCAACTTCCTACTTAAGAAAATGTCCCAAGAAATAATTGTCCTCACAGGAATTGCCTCAAAAACAAACACATCGACAGGCTGTCAACTCAAACACAGTCCAAAGTCGTATCCTGTTGATGTTTAATGTTAGCTACGTCCTGTGTCAGAATCAGAATAATTTTTTAAATGACTGAAGTCAGTGGAATTTACTTCAAGTACAGCACGGTGGTTAATACCGTTGCAGTGGTATGAAATGTACGGAACGATAACTCAGAAAATATCACAGTTTCATAGTATATGGTATTGCATTGTCACATATCAGGTACAATGACCCATAAATGAATGAAAACAGAATAGGCCAATCAAACCAAACTATTTTTACATCTTTTTATGGAAATATGTGTCTAGGAAGAAAAAATCTTTAAAAAAGTAATCTCTCTTTAGACATATATGTATAAGTCAAACTGTGCTTCTGGACTCAGGAATCAGGTTCATCAGTTTTTATTCCATGGTATAAGCTCAGTTCAACAGTGTCAGTAGCATCAAACACAGGTGGCAACAGCAGGCGACATTCACAAATGTCACAAGATAAAAATCACAGACGGCGTTGACACATATTTACAAGATAGACATAAGTGAATTCACAGATGTGTCACATACGATCATGTGTAAATGTCTCGGGGTAGTGAAGCTGTTGCAAGATTCCCGCTGTTGTTGTTTTTTTTTGTTTTTTTTTCATCGCTTCATTTCAAATGCGTCACTGATTTTGATGCTAGGCTCACATTACAGACTTATCCTCACTCTGCACCTGTAATATAGCACATTCTCAAATCATTATGACTCAGTGAATAGTCAGATGAGTGAGTCAAACATCAGGCGTCTCTGTTGGCCTTTGGCGAATGAAGAATGTTTTATACAGAACCAGCTAAGAGGTGGAAATAAGGTCTTAAAAGCCAGAAATCTCAGAACCTGGCTGAGTGTGTGTTGAGTCACCAGTGTGGATCAAAACCCTCAGCCCCCACAGATGCGTTTAAGCCATTTTCATCTCTGCACAAGTAAAAATCTTTATTGCTACTTTATGTTGGGTGTATAAAATATTAAGATAAAAAATTAAAACATTTTTTCCTTTCTTTGTCTTTCTGAATCTCTTCCACCATAACTCCCATTAATCTCTGAATTGTTACAATAACTGTTTTTTCCGTGTTGTCTCTCTCTCGTCTCCACCCCTTCTTGTTGCTCCTGTCCAGTGGTGTTGGGCGTAACTGGGGTTGGGCATCAGCTGGCAGCAGCATCCTTGCGGAGTTTGGGACCCTGCACATGGAGTTTGTTCACCTCACATACCTAACAGGGAATCCTGCCTACTACCAGAAGGTAGCGCACACCAATCCTTTGTGTCTTGTGTCTGGGTTTGCTGATGTTTGCATGCTTTGGTGTAGTATTGCAGCGTGTCAGCACATTACAAAAAAGTAAAATGATTATGGTAATTTAACAAGTCATGTGTTGAATATTTTCTGCTTTGTGTTTCTTGCGATTCTCAGGTGATGCACATCCGGAAGCTGCTAGCCAAAATGGACCGTCCCAACGGGCTCTACCCAAACTACCTGAACCCCCGTACTGGTCGCTGGGGACAACGTAAGTAAACATTTTGGATAAGATTCGAAGCCAAAAATGGTCAGAATATGAAACTGTGGTAAAATATCCATCCAGGTAAAATATCTACATTCTTTAATTAGGTTTTATGTGGGTCCTTAAAAAGTCTAAAATCCAATAATCTGCATTTTAGGCCTGAAAACATCTTCAATTACTATTTTGACAGGTCTTCACTGATTACATTATAAAGTTAACTTTACTTGTATTATCACCCTGGCATATAATGCGGGGTTATATAGAGATAAGCATTTTTTTTTCACTCAACCTCCTACAATTTATTGTTTGTTGGAATGGTGCTTTATGCTATTTAATGAACTATGAACCAAAAGGGGGCGCTAGAATAAATGAAAAATGCATCATGAGTTTCCGGAGCATAACTAGAAAAACATTCAGTGTTTTTTCCCCAAACTTGCCTCAGTCTGTCAGTTACGTATTTGAGTGGTGCCTTTTGCTATACTGTATGAAGTCTAACCGTTTTGTCCATATGCCGTTTGTCATCATTTTGTTGCTGGAGCAGAAATAGAAAACTATTCAAACTAACTCGATATTGTTCCTGTAAACTGCTTGACTCTTCTGCTGTCAATGGGCAAACTCAAAGGAAAAAAAGCTAACCTCGCTGACAGGTAGGACTGGGCGATTATGGCCAAAAATGTTATCAGTCGATATACATAATTGTCACGATAAATGTGAAATCATTCATTCTTTCAAGTTTAAGTTCAAGTTTAAGTTTGGTCATTTGGTCAATTGGATCATAAAAAATCAACATAATTATAATGATGAAATTGTCATCAGAATATGGAAAATTAGAATTATAAAAAAGACAAATTAAGTAAAACAACAAAAACATTAAACATCTTGTGTTTTATTTGTCAGTGTAAACGAAATGAATGAAAAAAAAAAAAAGGATCACTATAACGATAATTATTGCATTTTAAATATATATTGCACTAATCATAGCGGCTGATCTCAAAGGAAAAGGATATCCGTAATAATATAACTTCAAGCAGTTTCTGTGAATGCTACTTTCATCTAATATGAGTAACTTCAACAGGATCTCAAGAACACCACATTTAGTGTTTGGTTGAAGCCTGCTGAAAATAAGAAATTTGAATCCTCTGCAAATTGTGCTGGAAAACGGCATAACGCTGCTGTGAAAAGCCACCAGCAAATGCCTGCCATCGCTCAGTATTGTTCTGTAGTCACATCAGGAGCATCATCAAAGTCTGGCTCAGATTTTCCTTCAAATCCTTTGTACTTTCTTGAGAATATGGATGTGAAATAGGTCTTAAATTGCATGCATAATTGATGTTGATGCACTTTTATGCCTTTCTGTAAAAATATTAAAATTGTATTGCAAACTGCCGAGCAATTTTGCCAGAATATTCTAAAATGTTGTTAAGAATGTGTTGAGATTTGAGGCGCTGTAGCAGCATCGATACATTTATTTTCAAGCATTTAGTGGAAGTACTGAAGGTGAATTCACCACCATAATGTACTTGAGCTCCTACTTTACAAGCAGTCGACTTGGAACACTGTCAAAATATTCTTCATCATGATCCTCTACTCCGAAGTGCTGCGAAGAGAAAAACGACACACTGACACTAACTAAAGGAAAAAGAAACGATAGAAAGCATCTTCTTTAATGAGAACAAATTGGAGCGAGCAGAAGAAGATGGAAGAGAGGGAACACAGTATTCCCAGTGTATTGATTACATTTTGGCAGCCTGCCCTGGCAAATTAACAGCTCACGAAGCAAACTTAGACATGGAGTGACACACTATTCTTGTTCTGAAACCTGTCATTTCTGCTTAAAGTTAATTTTGAAAAATGTGTTATTAATGCTGCTGAGACAAAGAGCAACACCTACATGAATTTAGTTATTAACCCAGCATGACACAGGTTGATGGACGACAACTACTGTAATTGTCCGACACTGAGAAAATGCTTAGAGCTTTTACCTTGTTGTTGATATGACTTCCGTCACTTGGCATACAGTATAAATGTACATTTCCATATAGAATTTCTATTCATTTGTCAGTCAGTTAAAAAGTGGCCCACATTAGCAACCTGTGTCAACAGCACCACAGTGTTAAATCCAACTTGTTTTGCATTAGTAATAAGCAATATGTCAAAGTGATGAACACAATACTGTTCATAATATTGTTGTTTGTTTATAAACAGACTAACTACTGTCTGACAACAGCGAGCAGTTGCCGAGCTGAGCCCGGCAACACGAAGGAGATTAAAATTCAGTAGAGGCAAGTTCATGTGTTTTTTGGAGAAAAACTCGAAGCAAACTAAAACTGCACCAATGTGGCAACGTGTTGGATTTCAAGCTGATGAAAGAGACAACTTGTGAACAAGTGGAGTGGAGTCGCTACACTCATTCATGGGCTCTGGCAGTCTCATTGCTTGCACTCGGGAGCATCTGCCGAGTGAAAGTGTGACACCTAGTGGTAAAATTCGGTATACCAGTTTGGTTTCCATATCAAACCAGTTTGAACATTTTTAAACTGGTCCAGCTACCGCATTGCTGCAGCTATTATTCCTGGTGTCCACAACATTGTGACAATGAGCCATAACAACTGCATTATACATAATTGTAGAAGGAATTAAAAGTCAGGAAATTAATACAGTGGAATCTCAAAACTCTGAAACTGGAAATTAGTCATTTGATTTCAGTTTTTTCTATCCTGACTTTACAGAGCAACTAACTTCGAGTTTGATGTCAGTCATTGAGCAATCTTCTAAACATTCTTTGAGAATATTTAACATTTTCTCCCAAATGTGCACCACGAAAGTTTGTTCTTCTTCTTACATTACTTGGAGTTCCCCCCCCCAAGTATTCATCAGGGAATATTAAATATTCCTTTTTGTTTATTTTTCAACATTTCAGTAAGGAGAGGTTTGAACCTGAGGAGACATTTAATGGAGACTAAGATGCTCAGTGACAGATATGTAGAGGTTTGCAGTTTGTTATCTTAACATTCCAACAGAATTTTAAAACATTATGATATTAAAATATTCTTTTTTGTGTGCGTTTGCCTTAGAAGAACTTTTTTAACCGAGCGCTTCAATTTTTGCCTGTCGATCAGATGCGGAGATGTCTGCACTGGCTTTACTCTTTACTTCAGTGAAAGGAAATGAAAAGATGGAATCTGTTTGAAAATGAATATATTGTGTTGTTTTCATTTGTCCAGGGGAATGAGTCACGACCGTAAAAGATGGCTATATTACACATATTCAACTCTAGAGTCAACAGAAATGCATAGACTGTGTACAGAAGAGTCTCTTAAAAGCACCAATACTGATTTTTGGCCAACTACTGTAGTCTAGCAAATGAAATCTCAATGTTTTATTTGTTTTACTTGTCAACAAAACAAACTGGAGAGCACTCATGGGTATAAGGCTGAATAGATGGATGGATAAATGGAGCGGCTCATTAACGGATGGACAGGTGGCTCACAGTCAGACGGATGTGCTTGTAAGTGCACATATTTTGGGACAACCACAAGGAGGAATAAATGGACGGAAGATGGAGTGAGGGTGGATTTATTGAAGGATGGATGGGTACATTAACAGATGGATAGTTAGTCGGCGAGCTGCATGACCGGGCGGGTGATGACTGATGTTTGCGTGTGTGCGAGTCAGGGAGTGAGTGCTCTTTTTACCCTCAGATGTCTACAGCCAGCAGCTCACGGAGTTACTGCAGTGAGGTCTGAACTCGTTGCATTTCCTCAGCAGCAGAACAGCATGTTATACGAACTCCTCCAGGTTAATGTGGACTAAAGCAGCACTTTTAGTCCTTACAGGCTCTAAAGAAATACTATAACAGACTAGCCAGCCTAGCAACACGAATGCCCTCTCTAAAACACCGTAAAATGGTGGTAATGGGCCATTTCAAATGAACATTTGTGAAGAATGAAAGTTTGAACCGTGCTGTTGTTTATTTAATGACGCGATTTGTATGATTCCTCCGAAAAGCAGATCACATGACAACATATGACCATATGGTTACTTAATAGTTCTGTCGGAGACAATGTTGGTTGTATAGCCTCATGAAAAACATAAGAACTGTGACTATTTATAGCTATTATACACTAAAAGTCCATTGTAACCTACCGGAATGTGTGTAATGTGTTTGACAACAATGACGTCTTTATTGTACAAAGGAAAATGTGAAGGATTGCTTCCTGACATAGTTTTAACTTCATCAATTATCAGATTTGTTTCATATTTCTTCAAGTTATTGTCTAAATATTATATCTGTAAAAAAAAATATCCAAAGATGCACAGTTTTTAGTCAAATGACAACAAAAAGCCCTCAACAAAACTATAAAATACCCTGATAGATATATAGCATTTTTTTCCATAATGTGCATGTCGGTGTGTTTGATTATGTGTCTGTAGTAGAATAACACACCACTACTGATGTACATGAGTGCTGCTGTCCATGTGTGTTGTGGATCTAAGACTGGACACATTAATCAGCTGCCTTTGCATCACGCTGCTTTAACCACCTTTGCTGATTATGGTGAAGAAGCACAGGTTTAATTTAAGCACCAAGATAATCTGAAATCAACCTGAATGATCTCCTAGTACATAAAACAGGCTGCATGATCCAGTTCATGGCAGGAATGGAATTAGAGAAAATAATAATTAAGGTGAAACTCATAGGGGCACAGACCAAAATGTTCTTGAATGCACAGAAATTCTTGCAAAATAACAAATAATTAAGCACAAGTATTCTGATTTGTGACTTTTTCTTCCCAGTTCTTCCATGTTAGCATTCACTCACTGAACTGTGTAATAATCGCGTGTAAAGGCAACTACTGTGCCTTGTCATCTGCCATAGATTATCTGTGGGTGCCTGTAGCTGGGTCACACTCTGCGTCGCATTCTAAGAAAGAAAAATGGAGCTGTTTTTGATCAAAAAGCAGCCTGAGGCTGGGGGGGGCAATATTAGCAGTACTCAGCTGGGAGAAGAAAACGCAGAGCCATCACAATCAGCAGCATCAAACAAAAAGAAACAACCTTAATTCTAAATATAGTATGTAGATGAGGTGCCGGTTTAAAGAGTGTGTTCAGACCACAAACAGATCTGTCCTCCACAGCTAATTGAACCAGACGATAGAACACCAAAATGTTGATTTTGAATCCTTTCTATCTCTGTTCTTATATCTACCCTCAATATTTACTAACCTTACTTACTTTACTTTTGGACAGTAATTCAGTAGATCTCATGGTCACGTTGCATAAGTGAACGTGTTTAATGTTACAATTAGAGTTTGGCAGGATTAAAAGATGAACACCAGAGTATAAAAAGATGTTTCTAATCCATCATATGCACATATATATCCAATAAAGCAACAATAAAGATAATCTGGAGTCACTGCTCAAGGCTTCATGATGCCATGATTGTCATTCACAGATGGGGAAAAGCAAATAAATAAAGTGCATTCTGAGTCTCTTTTTAGATTGCTTCACAGTGTGAAAATTGGGATTTTGTGGGAATGTGATTGTTATTTGCATATTTGTGACTACCGTAGAGTCAAACAGGGACATGGCACATTTATTTCAATTCATTACAGAATCATTTAGACTGAAGAGAGCAGCGTGGCTGTGGCACATTAGTTTTACTGTATGTGTGCTGCTATCAGAGCACAAAATTAACACAAGCCAGCAGCCAAAATCTGACAGTGGATGGAAGGTTTTTGTTTTTTATCCTTGCATTGGCAAGAAAATAACCATCATTTGGAGGCGCTATTATAATCTGAAGTCGATTTCTTTGATAAAACAGTGTAATTGAGGATGGCTTTCTTAGATAAGTGAACACCGACTAAATTGCCGTTTACCATAATTATGTGTGTCTGAACTGTAAACTTTTAAGGCGTGAATAGATGTAAATCTTAAGAAACGTATGTGAATATGTGTTTGTAAGGGTGGAAGAGTGGCAGTAAATGCGTCACTGTGTATAAATGTGTGTAGGTGTGTAGACAGTAGTTAAGCCAGACTAATGAGGAACAAGGCTGAGCTCCTCTGTCTTAATGAGATCCTGCTGTGACTGACAGCCCTATTACCACGCACTCCTCTGTCTTACTACAACACTGCGTTGCCTCCACACACGCGCACACACACCACCCACTACTGCTTTTAACCTGCTCACTCACACTGTTTGCACATTGCAGTAAATTCTTCAATTTTTGTTAAATTAGAAGAAGATGCATGATTAGAAGCACAAATGTAAACACATAACCGGAGGTAGGGAAGAAAAAGTTAACAGGTTCAGGCATTAAAACAATAGCGATATGTACCAGCAATGGCCACTTAGAAATTCTCCTGCCTGAGAATTTTATATAGTTTCACTTGAGTGCAAACCATGAAAGCACATATCAAATATGCAAAATTAGGTTACATGAACAAACACAAGTGTGCTCGGTCCCTGGTTCATAAACGGGTAATCATATTCTTTTAATAAGGGGCCGTGGTATGAGTCCAAGGCAAACAGTCAGTCATGTAACAGGGGGGTTGTTCAGTTGTACCATCACTATGCCAGTGAAAAGTAATATATGTCGGTGAATAAACTGTTTATTAGTCACACACAGCTGCGCCGTATCTTCACTGGAAAATATCAGACGGGCTTAGTAGGTTCTACCTAAGCCAGATAACTGTGGTAGGCGACATGACAGCAGCATGACTTAGAATTGTCATAAATGCAGATAAAATGGCAGGAGCTACAAAAAACCTATTGCACCACTGAGAAAAAAGAAAGGGGCATGGTGTCCGGTGTCTTTCCAAACCAAATGCAAAACAAATGATTAAACGCACACACAGTTCTGCATGAGAGTGTGAAATGTCAGACTGTAAATGTGACTTTAAGTGGTGTAATTCAGTCTTTTGCTGTATGTTCTACCAAAATTGTGAAATCGAGATTAGTGCTCGTACTGGGAGACATTTCCTGTTAAACAAAAATTTTAAATTAAACCTGGCTCTTTGTTGTAATGTATCCATAGTGAATGTGTGTCCAGTCATTGCCTAACTTAAAATTGTTTTTATTTCTTATCAAAAAGTGCACTCTCACACCCTTTCAAGTGCTGCTTTTGTGAGTGTTTTCAGCGGTCGCCATAGGGGAGGGTGAGGTGAGGGATAATCAGTTGGCTGCAATCTGTAACTTTGCCACTAAATCCCAGTAAAGATATTAAATCTTTGGGGAAACACTGTTTTTTTTTTTTAGCCTCGTGACAAACAGAAGAACTGTGACCATAGCGGCCGTGGTAGTTAGAAACCATCTAGCAAGATTAGTGCTTCTTCTGGACACATTTCTTGTTTAACAAAAATTCAAAACTCAACCTTTTCTTGTGTTGTGTTATATACAGTGTGGATGTGTTTCTCCAGTCGTTGCCTAACTTCAAATTAAAGTGCTTCTTTTTTGTTATTGTTGTTTGTTGGTGTTGCACATCCATGGTTTGTAGTTTTATTAGTTTTGTTTGTCTTGAGTTCAAGTAGACAGGAAAAAATGGATTAAGATGTTCCTCATAAAGTGGTTCAGTTCAACTCTTTTTCATCATGATACATTTTTCTGTTTTTTTTACCGTTCACTACTTTGAAAAAATAAATTGAACCAGGGAAGTTGTAAATTAGCGCAACTATAAGCATCTACATCTAGAAAAACTCTATTTTCACCGTTTGCTTTCTGTTGTTCCATTGGACAGCTGATCATGGTGGTAGATAATGTTTTGCCCATAGCTTTTAAAACATTTAAAATGATGAATTAGAGCATTCTGGTTTTGAGAAGAAGTCAGGGTTTGTAAGTGATATGTTTTTTGTCTGCCACAGTGTGATCTAGAAAGTGACAAATGCCTGGTCTTTGTCGATGGACTGAAATGAAATTACTGTCACATACAATAACACGCAGAGACAACATGTGGTGTTCTCTCAGCAACATGTGACCTTGACCTGTGGTTTTATACGGAAGGCGTTTGAAGTTTTGTGAGCGCGTCTCCTCACATACATGCGTCTTTGTGTCTGTGTTTTAGTGAGCGCTTGAAGCTGCCTCCTCATCCGACCCTGCCTTTGATTGACAGGTGCTCTCCACATGACCCGGATCCTTTGATTGGCAGAGAAATGATGGCAAGAAGTTGGAGGGCTGCGTGTGGGTGGATGCTAAGTTGAAAGCGTGTGGGAGATGATTGTAAAACAGAGAAAGTAGAAAAATAAGGGAAAAGTACAAAATAGATCAGACAGAACTTTCAGCATTTCTCTGTGATCCAAATTGGATTTTAATGTGTTGCCTCGTTTTCGTTATCTTGCGTGACAGGGCGGTCGGAGCTGAAGGCGCTGCATTATCATTTCTCTGGTCTCATGCTCAGGGACCATGTTTGTAATAACCTAAGGTGTGTTCTGATAGTTTAGTGCAAAAACTATCCAGCTGTTCATTTGTCACATGTGTATGTGACAGAAGTAGCCTTTGTTTTAGATGCGAGCTCCTCGTTTAGTCCTTCTCCTGTTTAGAATTGTGTCACGTTCACTCTCCTCCATCGTTGTTTGTGTTGCTTTCATGAGGATTTCCTGCCTGCATCCGTGCTGTGTGGGAGAACAGAAAGAAAAATGTTGCCATAAGGAGTGCAATGAATTAAACAGTAGAACATAGTATGAAATTATAGACCTTTTTCTATCACCTCAAATTATATTTATCTTCATCGTACAGCCCTATTTCAGCAGCAAATACCACTGCACTCACGGTTTTTCCGGTGTCTGCTTGTTTGTCACCTACAAAAAGTGAATATATGCCACCAAATTAAAAACCTTTAAACAAGCATCCAAATTGTTACATGACATTTGTTTACTCTGTGTTTTCCTGTTTATCCAGTAGATCTTTACCGCTCCACGACAAGCCGAGTGCTTAAAAACAAACTTGAAGTGTGTTTTTCTTGGCTTAAAAAGTGGCACTTTCATACACACTTTCATCGTGCTCAGTCACTGCATAAATATACACCCATCCATACGTGCATTCACTGAACACACATGGAAACACACACCAACACACTTTGCCCTCAGTAATGCCTCCAAGGTTGTTTATGAGGTTTGTGCTCTCTGTGACAAAAGATGAATAATTCATTACTTCTTCCTCCTCCTCGTTCCTCTTCTTCGTGAATCTCTTCATTTACCTACAGGCATGTTAATCAGATACAGAAAAGAATGTCTTTAGATGAGACACAAAGCATCTGCTCAGACACTGAATATGATTAAACTGAGGATATAGTTACACAGAGAGGATGCGGAATGCAACGGTTTCAGCCTGCAGATGATATGCATAAAATCCTTATTGATTGAGGCCAAAGTAGCTGCTGATTTCCCTTTTTTTTTTACACCAATTTGCAAAACAATTAATTAAAACAAGAAGTTGTTTGTGGATTAATTGGTCATTGGAGTGAGTTTTCATGAAACCAAGTTGGCAATTTTGAGGTACTTTTGCAATGATTTTCAGAAAAGCATATAAATCCTGTCTTCATTTTTTAATTTCAACATCTTTCAACGTGTCCATCACAAATTTTAGTTGCACAAAAGCCTTTTTGTAGCTAATGTTAATAACATCTTATTGCCAATATAAATTGCACCCTTAAAGGCTCAAAAAGTCCCTGGAGAAAAGAATGTTTTTCTTATTGGATCTGAGAGAGAGTTGGCAGCGTCCCATCCTCACTGTGTGGTGTTCTCCAAATTAGGGCAGCCATGAAAGCTGTGTAAAGTTCCACGAGGACGAATTGGGGACATTGAAATTTGAGCACACCAGGGAAAAGAGTAAACAAAAAGTGAAATGAGAAGAAAAACTGAAGCCAATTGTTGGAGGTGAAGAGAATAGATAGATGTTTTTGATGCCATATGTTGTTGAAATTAACAAATCACTTTGGGTGCTGTTGTTTGTCTGTCTTTGGCTATTTTTCTTATTGCTTTTTCCCCGTCCCTTCATCTCAGTGTTGGTTTAACTCTCTTCTTCCCCTTCCCTCCCTCTTTCCAGATCATACCTCAGTTGGAGGACTGGGAGACAGTTTTTACGAATACCTGCTAAAGGCGTGGCTCATGTCAGACAAGACCGATACAGAAGCTCGGAAGACCTACGATGATGCCATTGAGGTACAGTGCAATATGATGTTAACCTGCACATTTTTCACTCTTTACAGACGCAGCCAAAGTACACATTTCAGATCTGTCCAACCGGTGATCTGTATGGTCAATAAAAGCAACAGTTAAGACATGGGGGTGTAGCAGCTGTGTGCACCATTTACACCATTTATATCATCTGGCTCGCTGGAAGCACTCTGCCGGAATATGCAGGCGCCACTTCAGCCTTTCCTTGTCCTGTGCGTTATACATCATGTTCCCTTGTGCCTCCTTCAGGCAATCCAGTGTCACCGCTGCAGGTCATCCTTTGAGTGAGAAAGACATTGACTGTTATTTACATTCGCTAAATATTCTCCTTTTTGCCATTATTCTGAAAAAAGACAGTATTCCTACTACATGGCTAATGGAAATAAATATTCTGCTAATATTTCCGGTTTCATGCAGCCGTACATATCAAATTATGGAAAACTAGAACAGCTTGAGCAGCTTGCATCGTTTTGCTGTTATATGTCAAAAAAGGCTTTTTTCCTATTTAAGTTTTGTGTGATCACAACCTCCTCCTTTCATTCCTTCAACCACCTCCTTCAAAAGGTCTGCATACAAACATCTCCAGTCTTGCAAGCTGTTGTCATGGGTTAGTTGTTATGTCTACAAGAAGCCGCGCTGTCTCCAGTTGAGACACATATTCTGAATGCGCTGTACATATGTCCAGAGAATACTCCTAAAACCTGAATAATATTAGCATATTCCACATCTTAATTGGAAAATGCTAAATTTGGGATAAAGTCTAATTTGTAATATCCAAATGGAAGATGCTGTTTACCGGGCCCATATAAAAAATTTTAATATTGTTGTGTTCATAATAATAATGGAATATTAGGCTGCATCCACAGTTATAGTTTTCACAATCTCTGTCTACAAATGACCTCTGTCCACTCTAACACACCTCAAATTCATGTGACATGACCAGGGGGGTTGAAGACACCGCTGGACACGGTAATTGCCGCATTTGCTTGAATAACAGCTGGCATGATGTGAATGTAGTCAGTAGTAGCATGATAAAAAGCAGAATTTAACTGCACAGCAGCTGCTAACAGATACAACAGGGACGAAAACGCCTGTTATTCAGTATCCAGGTTGAATTAACAGCTGGTAGTCAAGGACGATGTCTTGTCTTCTTCGGGAAAAGGTCACATGACAGGGATGTGACGAATCAGGGAAGGATAGGTATTTACTGATAAGACCCAGTCAAGCAGCAAATGAGGGTGTCTGCGTTATCATTTGTATTAGTGCGGATACAGCGATAATGTGCGTGTAAACATAGTCAGTGATATTAAATGTAGAGCAGTCACAGACAAATTACTGGGGTAATTGTCACCACTTTTGCCTGCTCTCCCCACTGTCTTCATTGTCCACCTTTTATAAGGCAGAGATGTCCTCGTGTGTTTTTTAATGAAGTGAGAGTGGATTTAGCAGGAAGCAGATGTTAATGGTCTATAGCTGATGAAGATTTCTGTCAGTCATTAGGAGACTGAGCAGAGCAGATGCTACAGGGTGAAGGGTTAGAAATGTGGCTGCACTCACCACTTTCTTCTATCTGCCTCTCTTCCTGCACTCATTCACACAGTGCAACACCTTTATGCGCACATGTGGTCTTTAATTCCACCCATAAATTCCACCCCATGTCGTTCCAAATTTTGCATGTTATTTCCTCAAATGTCCACGACCTCACCCAAATATATAAATCTAGCGCATTCTCAATTCTGGTTTGAATCCAAACTCACATTTACACACATGGCAAACACACTCCTTCTAAACCCCGTTTTTTTTCCCCTTTTTTGGGCTGTGTTCTTTCACACATTTTCTCACTTTAACCCAAATGTATGAGTGTTATACATGGTCATATACACTCAACCCTCTCTTTTCCGTGCAGGCCATTGAGCGCCACCTGATACGCAAATCCAACGGTGGTTTGACATTCATCGGCGAGTGGAAGAATGGCCACCTGGAGAGGAAGATGGGCCACCTGGCGTGCTTCGCCGGTGGCATGTTTGCTCTGGGCGCTGACGGCTCACCTGATGACAAGGCTGGACACTACCTGCAGCTGGGAGCTGAGATCGCACACACCTGCCACGAGTCTTATGACAGGACG
>JAPQRN010000015.1:6777699-6793309 GCA_037367275.1 Coranthus polyacanthus
TCTTCTTCTTCTTCTTCTTCTTCTTGCCTTCTTCCTTTTCTGTCTTTCTGTACTTTCTCCCCTCTTTCCCCTTCCCCTCCATCTTGCTGCTATCTCCTTAACTCCTAACTTCCTCCCACCTCTTTTGTCTCTCCTCGTGTCCTCCAGGCCATCGATAAATACTGCAGAGTCAGTGGAGGTTTCTCCGGTGTGAAGGACGTCTACTCCTCCAACCCCACCTACGACGACGTGCAGCAGAGCTTCTTCTTGGCCGAGACACTCAAGTAAGGCAACGATAATAGTTTGATTAATTGACTTGATCTATAAACCATGTGTTGATTGGTTAATTAAGCCACCTCTGTGATTAATGCAATAAATAGGTGGGTTGGCCAAATGAAAAAACTTGTCACTTAAAAGTAATTGCAGCAATTATTTGCTACTATTTTATACCTTGTTAAAATAAATTAGCAGAAATTTGCACAAAGAAAAAGTTGTGTCAGTCACAGACTTGAATTGGCCGTTCTTTGAGGTTTTCCTCAACGGAGGAAATGTCTGTGTCTTACTCTCTGTGTCCAATTTCAAGTACAAATTTGAGTATTTCCATTTTATCCATTTTAGTCCATCTCAGAGGCAACTATTTACTTTTTACTCCACTCCTGAAAACTTCAGTTACTTTTCAGATTCACAGTTTTCATCCCCTCGTGTCCAGTGAACGTACCGTGTATCTTCACACGCGTTGGTTTTGAATGTTTGTGATAAACCGAATCATTGAAGGTTCATTATGGAAGATTTGTGTTTGCTCGTGTGCTTTTGTGAAGTTTATGTTGGAGTCTGTTTTGTGTCATTTGTTGACATTCGCTCTCTTAATTTGTAAGCTAATGACAATGATAACAGCCTCTGCACTGATTTCCAAAATCCTCTTCATTGTATTTTTTCTTCTCCTCTACCACCGCAAAACTACTTACTGTTAGCTTCGAAATGAAACTAATGTCAACAGACGTCCTCCTCTCAGCACAACAATGGAAACTTCACATGAGCACGTTTTACATGGAGAACCTTTAGGTCTCCCTTCTTAAACTAAATAAACTCTTCAAAAACCCTATTGATTGGGTTGGAAAATCATCACAAGGCTGTTTTTCTGAGCTCATGAAAATAGTTTGTTTTAGAGACACGTGGTTCCAGGACAACTGGGACACGGCACAGCGATGCTACACATGTATAATGATCCCATAGAATATGATGCATTGCTCTAGATTGAACTGCCAACAGTTTATGAAGTAGTTCACATGAGCTCAACCTTAAACATATGCAGTAAAACGTAACATACACGTGACAGCAGCGGTAAAATGAATCCAAAAATATTATACATGGTAGTAAAACACTAGCAGGGACCATTTTACTTCACAGTGACTACTTTGACCTTACATACTTCATTTTGTAGATAGTACCTACGTACTTACTTAACATAAGTAAAGGACGTGAATACTTCTTCCACCACTGGATTTCAAAACCAAGTCCCAAAAACAAAATCTACTCAGAGCTCTATTTAAATGCACAAAACTCTTGAATACAATTTGTGTTTAAAACATTAGCCTTTTCTCAGACAGGTGAGCCCCACTGTTTCACTGTTTCAGTTCTTGTTACCTTGCTCACCTTGATCCATGTATAGGGGGTTTTAGCCAATAATGTTCTCAAAATACCAAACACTACTTAAAATGACTGACATTTACATTCTCCAAACCGACAGAATCAAAGCAAACGCTGAATCATTGTTATCCTCACAGACTTTTTTTTGTTTGCTTGTATTTTTATTGTTGTGTCGGCTTTACTTTTCTAATGGCGATAATGAAGTTAAGTTTCCTTAACCGGAGTCCTTTGCTCATCCACAAAATGTTTTAAATGCTGATGAATGCAGAGGGTGGCCCTGAGGTCTCTGTGGTAAAGCATCACCATCATCATCACTCATGGATGACTGGAGAAGAGGCTCTGAATTCAGACTGTGACCCACAGGGAAAGTGAACTCTAACATAGCTCTCTGATTCCCCCTGCTGGTGGCTCTGAATGATTTTCTCGTCCTGCTAACGCTGTTTATGGAGACTGACTTACATCTCAGGAGTGTTTACACTTGCTGTCAGTCAAACAGTGCAACAGGACAAAGATTATCACGAAAGACACCAAACTGCGTTTTATGAGCATCTCATGACGACAGGGAGATCCTCAGCCGCACTCCATTTTTAACTTAAAGTGAAATTAACACCCTCAAAGCGTCAAATGAGAGGCAAATTTGTCCTTGGTTTGTGAGTCAGTAAAGGTCACCTGCCACCCTGGCTGGTAACTTTTTGAGACGATGACATTTGAATGCCTCGGTGTTATGCAGACAGAGGTGTCTATCTGTTCTGTGTCACATCAAAGCAAAGCTCGGCGTCAAACAGCTGCTGATCGGCAGCCAGACAAAAAAATGGAGCATCTTCTGTTCACTGCTGTACAGATTGTAAAATGTGCCACCATGGTCATCTCGGTGTTGATTTGTTGAAATTCTTTTTTTTTTCTCTCTCTGGAAATTTGTCTTCAAATAAACAGCGGACACGGACTGAAGATAGAAACGGGGAATGATGTGCAACAAATGTCCCCAGTTAGACTTAAACTGTGGACGCTACAGTTATGTCCAGGACGTCCACATCACATTTATTTGAAAGTTTATGAGACATTTAAAATTCTTTCTAAGTCTAGATCATATCACAGATTTAAATCACAATCCACAATTTGAAATGAGATATTTCTGATCTTCAAATCTTTAAATCTACCACTGAACCTAATGTTTCAAAATGTACATTAACCTGTCTCACTCTAATAACCTTATTCCTCCATAAAACCTACCTCCACACACACTACATGAGCTTGAATAAAATAAAGATAATTTGTCCAAAAATTAGGCTTACATTTGGTTTAAAATGCCTTTGAAAATGTCTTAAAAAGCATGAAGTTTAATTTTCTGATACCTGTAGATACTGAGTCAGAGAATGTGTTCAGAGCTGCTCTACTTTTAGCTTTTTGTGTGTCGTGTCAACCGTTGACCAAAACAATTCTTTCTTCCTACTCACTTGTCCCTTTCTCACCCTGTCCTTCTCACTCTCACCCCTTTTCCTCCCTCTATGAACCACTACCCCCCCCACACACACACACAAATCCTCCCCCCGCCCCACCCATCCACCACCCAGGTATCTGTACCTGTTGTTCTCCAGCGACGACCTGATGCCGTTGGAGAACTGGGTCTTCAACACAGAGGCTCACCCGCTGCCTGTCCTCCACCTGGGCAACATCACCCTGCCCGGCAGCGAACCGGCCCAGCGGTAGACGAGCACGCCTGCCACCTCCTTTACAACACCAGGGGGCGCCGCCCGCCTGCCCAAACACCCGCCCGCCAACACTGGACAAACTTACATACAGCTCTTCAGACTCTAAACTGCTTTTGGACTGCAGACATCAACCAGAGGGGACGCAGAGAGATGCAGACCACTGCAGAGCAGAGAGGACATGGAAACACTTCCTCTCTAATTCTTTGCTTTTACTCTTTGACTCTCTGTTGACCTCTGTCTTCTCTGTTCAAATCACAAGGACGGTGGGTGTGCTGCTCAGCCTCACGATTGGCTTGAATTAAACTTTTTCCTCTGAAGGACCGAGCTCCAAACGGGAGGCTTGAATTAGTTTTTTTTTTTTTTTGTTGTTATTTTGAGTGTTTATTTGAGGTTTGACCAAACTTTCCTCCCATACTGACTCAAGCTGAGGCGCTTTGAGTGCGTATGGGGTTTTGTGAAGGATCACACAGTCAGGATCAGACAGTTTGACACCGCACTAATGAGAAGTGTCACTTTTCCAGACAGACAGACAGACAGACTTGAGGACTTCACAGGGTCTGTTGATGAGGGTGTGTTTTTTGATTTCTCTGATGGACAAATCATTAATGGGGACACAGGGTTGAATCAAAGCCCTCCGCCTCTCCCTGGTCCAACTCTACCCTGATCCACTTCCCGTTTAATCTACATCAAATGAACTTTGACCTGGAACTGTTACCAGCTCGTCACAGCGTCGGTGCGAGGAAGGGTTGTGGCAACAGTCCCCACCTCCCCCTATAACCCTCCTTTTTTTCAGAAAAGTGGGCCATTGTAAGTGAAACAGTAATTTTATGGGGACAACAGCAGACGTCCCCGTCTTCACCACTACACAGCTCGACATCTTTCCAGTTTCCCTTCCAGTTAGACCCACCTTTTTCCCAAGCCATTCTGCTGCTACTCAATTGGATGCTGCTTTTTAAATCACTCCACTTTTTTCTGCTCATATTTTCTGTTACCATACCAAGCCTTTCCTTATCTCTCCCGTCCAATAATTTCACTCTTATTCCTCCTACATTTTACATTACTATTACAATAATTATTACCATTATTTTCTGCATCAAAGGGTTAGTTTGGATTTTTTTTTGAAGTGTGGTTTTACGAGGTACTCATTCATAGTGAATGAATTACCTTCAGAGCATGGAGGTCAACACGCCCCAGTTTGGAGAAGCAGACAGGAGTACCAGCACAGCAAAGGAGACTTGTGTCTTAGAAGAGCACAATATAACAGCTTCAGTTCTGTCAGAAAGGGCTGTCTGACGTCAACGTAAAGCGGTCAAAGTAGTCTAAATTAGGTCTGCACAAGGTTAAGAAAATCTGCGATGTGTGATAACATTACTCAGGTGTTACGATGATGATGTGACTTGATAAATAAACTAACCTCGCCACCACTCGACACAAGCCAATCAGAGGACAGCAGATGGCGAGTGGCAGTTGGAATTGATCGACCAAATGGTGTAAATGCAAGTATCCGGGGCTCCATCTGATAAGTGAAATGTTCGCTTCGAGTGTGAATGCATGGCTGACTTCGATATTTTCAAGTGTCTATAATAGGTTTTGCTACTGTCCCCGTCCACAGCAGCACATCTCTTAGCTTCTGTGTTGTTACTCCCGTCTGCTTCTCCAAACAGAGTTTGTGCTCACCACCATCTACTGTGAGTAATATACTGACTATGGACAAGCACCTCATACATCCCCACTTAAAAAAAAAAAAAAAATCAAAGTAACCGTTTAAAAACTCAGCCATGCTTGCGTGTGTGTGGTGGCTAAAATAACCCCTGCTGTAAATCATCAGTTTGTGCACTTTGTATGGGAAGTCTATGAAGATGAGGCGAGTTGAGGCGTAGCACTGAAAGAGCTGAATAAATGAAGAACTTCCTATGTCTCCCTGCTGAGCTCTGACGCCACATTTCCTCTGTAAACTCCACTCATCTGTAGCTGTAAGATGGATGAATTCATTTCCCTCTGCTACTATTTTTAAACCCCCCCTCCTCTCCTCTCCTCTCCTCTCCTCTCCTCTCCTCTCCTGCTTTTGTCTGTTTTGCTCCTCTCTCCTTTATATAACCTCTACCTCCACTGTCCATACTCTCCATAAATAGTCTCTACACTTGGAGGCCTTTAGTCTTAGGCTTCCCACACAGCTACGAGAAGTCTGGAAACGTGGCCCCCGATGGCTTGAAAATTACACAACACGTTGAAATACACTTTAAAGGGTCAGATTTGGATGTTAGATCGACGTTGTATGAAGAAACTCATCCTCAGCAGCTTCTGTACGTGTGTTCATCATCTTACCCAGGTACCAGAAGTCTGCATCATCTTCATCATCCATACCTCAACGTCTTTAGCTTGTTGTTATATTTTCTCCTCGCTATGAAGGTCCAGCAGACGAAATTTGTCTCTGCAGCATAGTTCTGCCTCCTGTTATCACTTCTGACACAAACGGCGAGAAGGATTTAACAGATTTTTGCAGATGAATGCTTGATGCTTGCTAAAGGGTTATTGTGACCAGCTGTATCATGGAATTATTAAAACACAAGGCAAGATTATCCAAGCATTTATATCTCTCACCCGCAAAAATGACAAAGCCGTGTGGATGCAAAAATCAAGCCCGAACCATATCAAATAATGAGACTAACAACACACATGGAACATTTGAATATGGGAATAGAGTGTGGAAGTGTTGCGTGAATGCACAAAAACCTTTTCCCATTTTTTAGTTCGCTTTAAACCAGTAAATGTTCACCGCAAATCAACAACCGTGTCTCCCAGAAATGATGTTCATACATAACTAAATTGCAAATCCAAACATAATCAATGGCTTGATTGTGTTGTAGGGAAACAAATTTTTCATTGAAGGATCTGTTACTACTTTTGTTCTTCTACAATGAGGTGGATATACAAACACCAAAGAGCAGAGTTCTTATCTAAACTCCTGTAGGCGTTTACGTTTTGGCAAAAAGTGCTTTGCTTAGGAAAAACATGGTTCGGTTTAAATATTAATAAACACACTGGGTCATTGTTTTTATCCAAACTTTGCAGACTTTTTCTGAATCAAACCGAACCTTGGTATCTTTCTCTAAACCTAACAAAGTGGTGTCAGAAGGCTTGTGTATCAAGGAAGCGCTAGACCAGTCTTGTTTGGATTTAAGAGATTCCCAGAAAAATAATGTACTAAATTGCAAAAGGAACCTTCTGTCTACATTTAGAATGAATCCCAAAGCAGTTACCTGCACTTTGTACTTGACAAACAAGTTCAGAGCTGAATGACAGAACCAAACCTCAAGCTTTACTCATCCACAGGAAAAGGTAGAAACTATAAAATTGATCTGTGGATTGTATCAATCGAATGAGAATATCTGTTTTTTAAAACCCAGGCCTAGTTGTCAGTGCCTAAAGCGAACCGTACAGATCTCAGTAACGAATGCCATCGCAACCTGCTGATCTTCTAAAACAAGTCGCCCGTTCTGTTGGTGGAAAACCAACAAGCAATTTCCATTCATAAACAGCAATTAGTTATGTCGAATCAAACTGTAATGTGGGCAGCTTTTACATATTTGCAGTTACAGTTAAGTTACATATGAATGTAGTTTCTGAGAGACGGTGTTGAAGAATGACGGGACCACTAGTTGCTTCAGGGCCATTGTTCAGTGCTGCCTGGACTTAAGAGTGTTTATGAGGTCCATGTTCAAATGAAAACCTGTCGCCGCTTGCCGTGTAAAGGCTGCAGGATGTTGAATAATATGTTCATGAATCAAACAGGCTGACAGAACGAGGGAAAGAAATGTGTGGTATGAGCGACTGCAGGACTCCTGCTTTGGTCACGCTCTTCAATTTGCTTTTTGAAATCACATTTTTTGTATGAAATTTAACACCTTTTTCGTTGTTGCTGTGACACCACCGTGAAAAGCTACACTCTCCGTTCCCCTGGTGCTTTTAGGTTTAGATTTCAAATCCAAATCTGTGTAACCCAACTTTATAGTTTGGGATTCAACTCTTAATTCTCCTCCATTTTTAAGAAAAACAATTATTCTGTTTATGGAAACACACAGTAGGTTTTAGGATGAGCTCAATAAACCTGTGCTGTGTGTGTGAGCGATGGAGTGAGTGTGTTCTGATTAACATTGATTTGTTCAGTTGGTGTCTCATTAATGAGCTTATTGGCTGCCACTTTGTGTGATCTACTTCCCACTGCCTCCGAACTCTGCTTATCAACGTACTGCTTTATGTGGAGGCTGAGCAGCGTTTGACTACTAACCACGATTTTAACGCAGCGTTCAGGCTGAAGAGCAGGAATTGCACTAAACCAGGAAGATATTTTTTTTTTTATGTCTGTGTGCTCCTGATTTAGATTCTTTTCAAGCCTTATTGTTAAATGTGACGCCTTGGCCAATACTGTGCTCTTTTATGGTCTTTGCTTCTTTCTTTTTTTTTTTTTTATGACAGCATTATGATACTAATTTCTTTGACATGTGTATTTGACACCAGAATCTGCTCATAGCATCAAAATAACAGAAAAAAAAGCTTTAATGTTTGGTTTACTGCCTTAGAATTCAGACTCATAGTGGTTGTTTGTGCTCAAATACTAATGGCTTAAAATATCCCCTGTCATTGTTTTCTTATTTAATGCAACAAACAGACATATTTTGCATCGTTTCTTGTGTCAGAGATGATCAACATCATTGACTGAAGGGACAAAAATATGTATCAGAGGTTAAACCTACATTTTAAAATGACCGAAATACAACTAATATTCTGCGTTGTTGTTGCCGTTGTTCTTTTATTTTTTTTTTGATCCTGGAAATTTTACCCTGAATGAGCACAAATGTTTGATCTGACATAATCAGAAAAGTTGATATTTGAACATATTTGGGACTCGTTTCCAATCTACTGTTTCATACAGTATTATATCCTAAACAGCTTTAGAAATATTATCTGCGTTCATATTTATATATTTTTTCAGTTACGATTGGAAGGCCACATTAACTTTGACCAGATGAATGAGCAAAGGTTGGGCTGAGTTTAATCAATTGATTTTTTTTGTTTTTTTTTGTTTAGTTTTTTTTTTATAATTAAAAACGCTGCACAACAGCTGCCCCAAGTTTTTGTTTTAAAGGTCTCATCACGGGGACACGCAGTCCCAGTCTCCATGTTTTCATCTCCATCATCGTCCTCCCAGCGTCATCTCCACCTCTGTCTTAAATCTGATCTCTGGTCGCAGTTGCCCATTGATGCAGTACAGTCTTAAAATGCCGCTGACCCCGACCCCGACCTCTGACATCATGCTGACATTATCCTAGGAGAAAAAAACCTGGGTTTCCATCAAGTCGCTTTGAGCGATGATGATTTTGAAAAATGAGTGTTCTGTATTTGTATTTTTACTGAACTTAAAAAAAATAAAATTAAAAGTATCTGTAAATATGTTTAAAACTGAGACACAAATTCAATAAAGATGTTATGAAAAGTGTTTTTTTTCTTTGATATCTGGGGTTTTGTGCTGTGTTCAATAGTGGACGGTGCTGATGTTGGATGTTTGTTTGTCTTTTTCAGCCTGAACCAGACGTTTGAGCTACATCTGGTATAATGTACTTTCATAATCACATAAAAGTCAAATCCGTGATCACGTAAACAGACATTGCCTTCCCTGAGGAGAGTCACACTTTTCTTTTTTTAGCTGTGTCCATCACACATCTCTATAAGAAGGTCTGTCGTTTCGGTCGGTTCCCGTTACATTTAAAACGCGACATTTCAGAAACGGCTTGAGAGAGTGTCTGTGGTTCAACTCAAACTGTTTTTGCTGTCAGATCACATTGTTCTGACTGTTTGACAGGACCAGCATGTTGTGGTGTCTGCTGCTGTCACATCACTCCAGGATGCTGGCAAAGAGCCGCCAAACAATTTGGACAAACACAGCAGCTTCCTCTAAGCCGGCAGCTGGTGTACAAATAAGCACCTTTCCTTATGTTTATTTACAGAATACTCACTGTGTTGATCTGCTCTCGTTCGTCACACTTTCCCGTTTCTCCTTCACACATCGTTACCACTTTTGTGCTGTCTTTACTTCGACTGAGGAGTGCATCTGTGGTCTTAAAATTATATGTTGTGGAGCTTATCTGTTAGGGTTTTTTGAACACTGAACCTGTTAAAGTTGACTGCAAATTACTTGAAAATTTATGTGCCACAAATGACAAATTTCTCCTTTGGACTCATTAAGATGATTTATTTTTCAGTTCAGTTTTATTTATACAGACCGTTGTCACAAATCAGAAATTCACCTCAAGGTTTAGAGTCTATGCAAAATACAACACCCTCTGTCCTTGGACCCTCAGTTCGAGAGAAGAAAAACTCCCAACAAAAAAACATTTAACAGGGAAAAAAGTGCAGTAGGTGTTTGTACAGAAATTTGGATACACTATATATATATAAAAAATGTACATATATTATGTACAGCAAAAGGATTTTAAAACAAGGTGATGATGCTGATGAATGTCAGCTCTTCATAAAGCTCAAGTCCAGTTTAGTTTTTGTCATGTGCACAAGATGTCGGCGACAGTTGTACATTGAAATGCTTGTTGCGAGGCTCAGGAACAAAAAACCAAAAGGAGAGAAAATACAACACAAGGGGTTAGGAAAGACGATGCATGTAGAATATTGGAATATGCTGAAAGTGACAGAAGCATGTGAAGAGTGAAGAAACTGTGCATGAGACAAGGTAATACTTGAGATCCTGGTGGCCTGCAGCTAGAAACTGTTCCGTAGCCTGCTGGTTCTGGATTCAATACTGCAGTACCGTCTACCTGATGGAGGTCTGGTAAACATTCCATATGTCGGGTGATTGCAGTCTGTGGTGGCTTTATGAGCCTCCTTCAGACGTCATGTATGGAAGATGCCCTGTGAGACTGGGAGTTTATTGGCAGTAATTGCTTAAACTGGAGCAGCTGCCAGTAAGGCTGAAAGTAACGCTCCCAGTCAGGATGCTCTCTGTGGTGCATTTGTAGAACCTGGTCAGGATTTTGGGGGGAATAAACCAAACTTCCAGAGCCTCCGCAGGACGTGGAGTCAAAACAACCAGACCAAACCTCGATTCGGACCTCAATTCGGACTTTCCGGTTTGAAAACGCACTTAGTCTGAACGGACCAGGTCAGGTTGTCCATGAAAGAGCTTGATTCTCGTGACTCTTTCCACAGCAGCCCCACCAACGTAAGAGCCCAAATTGAAAGTTATATATATACTTTTAGGTAAAGGAGTAAAACAATACAAATAGCAATCAGCATTTCTGTCTGTACATCTGTCCTTTATCATTTTCTTTGCGGAACATACCTGGAAAACCATTCAATTTTCCCACCAAACGTACTATAATTTTTCCATTTGTCACGTGTAGAGTGGTACCTTTTGCTATTTTGTCTGTCCATGTTGTCCCTCATGACATCTTTTCATTTCCAGAGCAGAACTAGACAAACAAAAGTACTCGAGAAACTACTCAACTCTGCAAACTCATCACTAACAAGTACCACTTTTCCAGGGGGATATCCGTCCTCAGTTTAATATCTGTAGACATTTTTGAATTTCCTCCATTGAAGTTGGCAAACATTTGTCTTGAAGTGTTGTGTCTTAGCTACTGTACCTGCGATCCACATCCTGCAAGGGTGTGTGTCTGTTTGTCCTGCAGCAAGGTGTGTTTTCATATTCATGACAAAGATGAGCTCCGTGTCTTTGTAGGTGCTCTGTGGGTTGTTTTTTTTTCTGACATCCACAGCATAAAATGAAACCAAAGTGACACCTATCTGTCTACGTCACACCATGAACCCACAGACTAACACCTGGTTTCTGACACCAAATATGGTCCCGTCACACCAAACCATTATTCTGTGGTAGAAGACTTTAAAACTTCGAACTGATTGACTCATGGGAAGTTCCGAGACACTGAGCGTCAAGGACGTGACGAATCCAGCTGGCGAAATGGCTACTTTCATAACATTCAGTGAAGACACGCATTAGAGGTGAAGCTCTTTGTTCAAGGACTTTCAGGTTGACATTTGACTTCCTTTTGCTGGACTTGTGCATACATTTACGTCCCATTTATCCGACACCAGCAGCAGTTCAAACCGATGTTAACATCGAGCTCAAAGTTCGGTGACTCGGTGCCAAAGTAAAGCTGCCGTCAGTTTCAGTTTATCTGAAACCTATGTCAAGCGAAAACTGCTAAATATTTGAGCAAATTATTGCACCACTTCTGTTTAGATTTAACTGTGTTGTTTCCCTCCTGCTGCTCTAAAAAATAAGGTGTGAAGTTGTTGTTTGGGTTGATCAGTTTCCAGGTTTCATTTGGCAGCGAAGTCTGAACTGAGTTACTGGACAAACAACTCCTTCCATTACAAATAACAAATATGACTAATGTATTTATTTCATTGTCTACACGGGGGTGGAATCTAACTAAGAACCTTTACTCAAGTACTGTACTTTTGTACAGATTCCAGGTACATCTCAGACGTAAATATTATACTTTTTATTCCACTACGTTTCTCTGAGAGCTTTAGTTACTTTTAATTTCTCGTCCTGTCCAGTGAAAACCTCGTACCTCGTATTAATTTGAAGGATTAACTGTTTCCTTTATGGGTTGACTTTAAAAATCTCCTCCTTCTTAAACTAAACAAACTCCTCCTGGATTCACGGGAAAAGCTGAAAACAGGCCTGTTTTCCTCCTGAAAAGTGGATTTTTTTTTTTTTTTAGAGATATGTGGTTCTCACAGGACGGCAACGCAACAAGCATATGATGATGATAAAAACAATTATAATGATGATGACAGCTTTATTCATACAGCACCTTTAAACTACCAACGGTTTATAAAAGTAGTTCGTACATACGTACGTTATGCTGATAATACTCACATACTTTTACTTGATTTAAATGCAGAAGTCTTACTTGAAGTGGAGCGTTTTCACAGTGTGGTATTAATACTTCGACATAAATCAGCGATACAGCAGGTGCGTGTAATCGTCCCGGTACCGTCAGTTCACTCATGTTTCTGTTTATTTGTGTCCGCGTCAAGGTTAATATTTGTTTAACCATTCAATATTTATAACTTGTACCCGACAGCAAGCACCGGTTATTCAAATGCATTATGGCAATAAAGCGACACGTTAACATCACCGAGTACAGATAAAGTCGTAAAATATGAATTAAAATATATTTTTTAAAAAGTCAGTCACATACTTAATGCAGCCCAAATATTTAATGTCACTCAATTAATTTAATGAGTAAAGTAGATTCAATCTCGTTAAATATTTGTCAAAAGAATACCTATATTAACTTATAGAATTACCAGTATATTTAGATTTTAGATCTACCAAAGCTTTAGGTATTGTTAAATTACTGAAAGATTTCAAGAAATGTAATCAATCAATCAATAGTATTATGTGTCATTTTGTTAGTTCATTCAATAACATCTCTCACTGTTCATGAGCTTTACATAAATAATAGCTGTTAATAAGTTCCCGTTCAATGAGACCGAACCCGTCAGTTTGGTGACTCTTTATCTAAATAAGTCTCTCCACACAGTAGTAGAAAGTAAAATTATACTTAAATTCAGCAGCGCGTCACCTACAGTTTAGTCAAACCCAGATACACACTAATGACTCAGTAAATCAAGGAACAAGTTTTCATTTTGAGGACACATGTTTAGATAAGAACCAGCAATGTCCCCACATGTGTGATGTTAACGTCACCACAGCTGTTATCGCCAAAAAAAAGTGTAACAGAAAAGTCTCACAGGAAGTTTCTGGTTTCTGCCCAGAGTTTGTCAGCAAATCTCAGCAGTCAGCTTCTTTTCATTCGTTCCTCAAATGAGAGCTGCAGCATTTGTTTAGTTTGTGTGGTTTTATTTCAGACAGACGTCAGTGCCGTCACGACTTTCGTTATTGGTGTCATTTCAACACATATTGGCTCATGAGGCCAACTGCTGACCCAAGACCGTTCTGTTTCTAAAACTTCCTGTTTTATTTGGCCGTGCAGCAGCTAACACTGAGTGGTCGGAGTAAGTCAAGACAGAGAGGGTACAGAGAAGAAAGACAGGATTAGTGGATCTGTTTACATAAAGACAGGGCAGGAAAAGGAACAATGAAAAAGGAAAGTGAAGTGGGAGTGATGTCTGGACAAAGTCTGGATTAAACTTAATCCTGTTGACGGGGTTATGTGCAGATCCGAGAGGTCGACTTGTTGTCAGATCTCGCAGGTGCTTTATCCTTTCATCCCAATTTTTCACAACAGTCAATCACGTTGTTACTGAAGACTTCATGTCATTTTTTTGTGTTTCTGTTTTAATGCGTGCTTTTTAAAGGAGCTACTTGTAATATTTCTACTTTAAAATACTGAAAAATGCTGTCGGAGCAGTTCGTGCCCTTCAGTGTTTGGAACATGTTCTTATTGATCCCCCGATAAAAAGATGAAACAAGACAGTGTTACAGTCTTTTTTTTTAACTTCCATATGAATCGTGAGCTCATACAAACACTGAATGTTTCTGTCCAAACTTCAGCAAGGTCTCGTTCTGTGTTTGTGTTTTAAAATGTGTTGCAGGTTTATTCCATATATGATTTGTGTGATATGATTTGAATGCACGTGAGCAGAAATCTGATGAAACACATATGAACCATTAAAGTCTATAAGGTTTTAGAAATTGATTAAAAGAAATTAATTCATCTTTAAAGAGCTCGTATTAGGCTAAATGTGAGATGTTGATCTACAGGAGAATAAATATGTGAAAGCAACACTGAATGCTTTAAAGCCTATTATAATCTAATATATTTTCAATTCTGACCTGGTTCCTTAAATTTATGTTTTTCCTTTACATAAATAAACACATTTTCACCGTAAGCTGATGCAGAAAAGCCACAAATTGATGTATAAAAAGCACCAAAATGCAGAAATGTTTGACACTAAAAATGTACCGTGGGTTAATGTTGCCCCCGCTACGTTCAAATGAAACCTCCGTCCATGCATGGACATGTATGATCAGAGTCATGGCTTCTATTTGTTGACAGATCGTCAACTTGTAACCCCACCTCGATATGATTAAAAAGAGGAAAAAGAAATTTAAAAAGAAAGCATTCATATGTAGAACTAAAATAAATACTGATTATAATAAAACAGAATCAGTCCCTCAGGGATCCGTGTATGAAACATCTCCCAAGAAGCCGCATCCAGAACCATGTGGCAGCTGTAAAACATCCACTGCAACAGATGAAAATCAGACAAGTATTTGTCCTTTTCATTTCTTACTTTTGGCATTTTTGTTTAGATTCACTGAGTTCATTTGACTGGATTGGTAATTGAAGCCACGCGTTTTAACGACACAGCTGAGTCACAGACCTGTTTCCACTGGGTTCTTCAAAGGTTTAATAATAAAGAAAGACAGTGAGTTTATTCCGGGGACACATCCGTCTCTGCCTGTTTGTCATCCTGACAGACAGAGTCCGCTTATTGGAAAAAGTGATTGTTTGGAGGCTGCTGAAGCGAACGCAGGCAGACTCTCCTGAACTCAGCTTTGTCGTCTCTTATGCGACTCCTTCTGTCACAGATTTCATCCTTTACAAATGTTTTTCTTTCCCTCACATGCTCTTTATTTCTGCCTTTTTTGAGTTTCTCTCTCCGTTTCTGTGCTTCAGTAGAAATGGATTTGTCAAACGTTGCTCTCTCCAGTGAGACGGGGTTTCCCTTTGAGGGTTTGGGCCTTCAGCAACTACTGTGGAGAAATTTAGCAGCTGTGGCCAGAACTACGCTGCTCATTCTCACCATATCTCAGGAATGCCTCGAGGGAAGTTCTTCAAATTAGGCACAAACGTTCACTTCCACTAAGGGATGAAATGATTTAAATGTTTGCCAAGGATCACTGTGACCTCTCAAAACCCGTCTTTGGTCATAAATCAAGAATCTGTACTCTAAATTTTAACAAAGCGTCACATAAATATGCGATAAGGTAAAATAATGAAGTGATGACATTTTCTCTGTTACATCATGTCCTGTAAAAACAGTCCATTATTCAACACCATACGACACCGCACCGAGTCCTTTCTCCGGGTACGAACACGTCATGGCCTTGGGATATTTTGTGAAAACAATCGATTTAATAACAATCAGACGAACTCTGCGATGATCTTTAACATCTCATCCATACACTAGCACATTATGACGCCACCTGATAAGATCTCAATTCAATATTCATCCAGTTTCTAATGAAGTCAGAAATA
>JAPQRN010000015.1:6839075-6853260 GCA_037367275.1 Coranthus polyacanthus
TCTAATCTAATCTAATCTAATAATACAGTTAATTAAGTAAATCTGAACTTCTCCACCGTCTCGGTCGTCCTTGAAAATGGACCTGGATGTTGATCTGTATCTGGATTATAGACATTTTTTCATAAGATTCTTCTCCCTTTTTCTCAGAAATAAAAGTATCTCCTGCTCTGAAGAAATATATCTATCAAGAGCGTCAGTTTGTTGCTGCTCTGGAAGATGATCTGGATGAGCAAGACGTAGTATGTTCAAATGGTCAAGGAACTGATTTATAACTTACGTACGTTTCTTATTCGCAACATCGTGGAATTCCTGGGCGTGGTGGATGTGATCTAAGGGGGTGAGGGTCTGCAGTATCGGATTGTCTAGTTTAGAATTTACTCTCAAAAGATGACAACGGTCCATGTTACGAAAGCTGCAGCTGTTTATCTGTTTGACCCACCTCGCGTTACAAGTAAAGGTGTGAATATTCTCTGGCTTCGGGATTTGATTACGATGTCCACAGCGTGATGCGTCTTTGAATCGAGAAATTTCCACAAACATGATCAGATTTGAACAAAAGTCCTAAAACTAGATGAAGGGAAACAAAACACTGAACTTATTCATATATTTATTTTGGAAGATAATCTTAAATATTTGTTTGTGGTAAAAGTATTCCAAGTAGTGAATTTGTGACGTCAGTAACTTTTATAATCCCTTGTGCAGCAACAACTTCAACTAAACATTTACAGTAACTGTTTGTCAGTCGTGTGCATCGGTTTGAAGGGATTTCCTCCTCACAGAATCTTTTAAACTCTGGGACGATGGTCGGTTTCTTTTTGCATGACCTTCCCGCTTCAGGTCCTTTCGCAGCATTTCTACAGGATTAAAGCCAGGACTTTGACGCAGCCGTTCCAAAAACATTACATTTCTACTGCTTTAACCATTCCTCGCAAGAAAAAGAATGATGTTGTACATTAACAGAGATTAATGCACAGCATCGATGTACATTAATGTTAATGTACAACAGCAGGTTGTTTGAACGCCGTTGTACATTAACAGACACCGCGGTAAATGTACTCGTCCCCCTGGTGGTCACAGCTCCCCACTGTGCTCTGACCCCTCTGTACCCCTTCAACATTACACAACATTCAGACAGGCAGACCCGGTGCAGTTTTAATCAGGCGAGCACATGCTGCGTTTGAAATACTGCCACATTGTTGGCCTGTATGAAATAAGACAAAACGGACACCTCGCTTGGACGAGATGTACTAACACACAGTGAGATGCCAGCACAGAGTCGGTTAAACTCGTAGCTTCCTGCTCCGTGAAAATATTTTCTGTGAATATGAGACTATTACATCCAGATGCAGATTAAACGCCATGTGGTTTTTCTTCGTTTTCATAAGCAATCTGTGTTTTGTGTTTTGCCGTGGTAGATCGTAGCGTTCTCTTCAGTTCAGTTCAGTTTAGATTTATCAGTTATGTGTTTTACAGGTTAACTCATGCAATGAAACGTAAAATAGAAGATTAAAAGATTAGATTAAGATGGGATGAGATAAAATACAGCTCTGGGAACCTCTTTCTAGGACCGATCCCCTTTGAAGACTTGATGTTGACTACTCCCCAACCCCGTGGACGATGCAGGTCGCCCTCTGGAGACTCCCCTGGTGGAAGATCTCCTGAATGTCCAGGAGTCTGCTCCCAGTCACGTGCTGCACACAACCTGGGCTGCATCGTTTCTATTTCAACGTGGTCTGTGTGATGAAGGACATAAAGGTGAAACAGAATAAAGTCTGGCCTCTTCCAGCTCCTGCTCACAGATTTAAAGGAGCGACAGAAGACTTCCTATTTTGCACTTTTGCTCATAGTGTGTTATTTTTTTCTGTGTATTATCAATGTGTTTCTTCCTCCCCGCTCTCTCTCTCTCTCTCTCTCTCTCTCTCTCTCTTTTTTTAGTGATCGCCCAGGAAGTGGAGGCTGATTGGCTGATGGCGGCGGATTTAAAAGGACGTCACTCGATGGCATCGCTGGGCTCGGCTCTACGCTTCCAACAAACCTGCGATTTTGTGACCTCGATACCTCGTGTTATTTGATCTGTTTTTTATAAAAATCAATCATTCTAAATTCCGCAGTCCCTTGTTTGGTGGTAGGGATGGGAAGCTGTTTTCTTTCTGCACTTTTTCTCCCTTTTTTTTTTTTGTTAGGAAGGTAAGATTTGTTGTATTTTATTTTCTCTTTAGTTTGGCTGGGTAAGTGGTTTCAAAGAGATTGTTCTGTTTATTGTTTTGGCAGAGCCCACCCTGACTTCTTCGTGTAAATAAACCATCATTGGACTGCGAACCCTTCGGGGAGCTGGTCTTCTTGGGATCTTTTTTTTTTTTTGGTGCTACGCTCCGGTTCCCCTAGGCCGGCCGTAACCGTCCCCTCGGCGTGTGACACATCAGATTTTCCTCTGGTTTTTGTGCTATTTGCTTCTGTAGACATTTTTTTTTTTTGACTGTGCACATTCTTCTCCTCTTTTATTATATCGAACAGCAGACACCATTAATCAGTCCAGACCGTTCGTGGGTCCAAAGGATCTGAGTGTGGTTTGCAATGGTTAAAATGGACAAACCACTACTTTGGACGGGTGACAGTGAATAAAATGGACAACCAAAGAAAATGAGTCATGCCTCTATGGTAGTATTAGTGTTTAAACTGTAGTAAAAACGGGCAAAAACATCAGCAGTGGAAAACGTAATAATCCCCGTCTTTCCCTATGAGGTCTCATTAGTTCGCCACAATTTGTTTTATTATTTTTTTTTAGCATAACTGTGATTTTGACTGAGCAGAGCGTTACCGCTAGCACATGCTTTCTTCTGTTTCTTTGTTTACTGCTACTAATTACTAATATGTGCAGATTCTTTTTTGTTTTTTCAATCTGGAGATCAGGCCTGCTTTGATCAATCACGGGTCACGAAACACTCTCTGCCTCTTCAAAGGAAACGTCGAGTCCTAATGGCCGTGAGCACATGCTGGCCATGAAACGTCTGACTGCATCCACACATGGGTGCTGACTGCGTGGGTAAAAGTTTATTATTTTTACTTTCACTGAACTATTGCACTGCAGTCTGTCTTTGATACGGGTGTTTAGTGTTACGAGTATGTCATTTGTTCATCTGTCATTTGGATGCGTACAAATGTGTGGACCTTCTGTTGCGCCGCACGAATCGCCCTGGTTCGCGGTCGCTCATTAGCTTCGTGTTTTCCTCCTCGCAGGTGCTGCAGCTGGCGTGAGAAGGTGGAATGAAACGTTATAGCGCAACAGTCCAGGCCGAACCTCGAGGCCCGAGCTGGGTCGTCACCACGCAGCTCGGTAAGGGGGTTTTGTGGAGTGTTTCCGCCGTTCGTCCACATCCTCTTCTGGTGCGACCGACTCTTACAATAAAGGTCTAGGCCCTGATTTGTCAGTTGGTGACCTTCGGTGGTTCGTGTCGCTACCTGAGCCGTACTTGAAACCCAATTTGTACTACTTCTTGTCACGGGTATTTCTAAGTAATTGAGAGCAGTTACTGGGATGTAAACGGCAATGATTATAAATGTTGCCTTTGGTTTCGGAAGCTGTGAAATACACACATACGCTTGCTTTTTGATGTTTCCGTAGCGTATCTGCAGAAGACACTGTGTACACGTACGTCGGTCGGTCCCCGTTCCATTTAAAATCCCGTCTCTCTATCTATCTACATCCCATTTTACCCATCAGAGTGTGATTTGAGAAGTGGCCAAAGGTTGACTGATGATTTCCTGTTTTGTCCTGCTCCGTCTGCCTTCATGGGTTTGACCAGCTAATCCTTGCCTGTCACAGACTGGGGGCCATAAAAGATGGATTTGCTCCTCCACTCGCCACAGCTCTTCATTTACAGAACAGACAGCAGCATCCTTCCAACCACATCCCCTGCTCAGCACTTTAATCCACTTCGGATGAATAAAGAGATTAAAAAGGCGAAGATGAGACATGATGAAAGAGGGTCACGTTGATCAGTAGGATGTGGGCAGCTGAACAGACAGGAGGTGTGGAGGGCAGCGGAGGGGAGAGAGGTGCTCGTTGGAGGTTTTTAATCAGCATGAAGCCACTTCCTCACTTCCTGGAACATGATGCTGTTTTCTGTGAAATGAAGGTGACAATGGTGGAGGTGGAGGTGGCGGTGGGGAAAAGCACTCTTCAAGTGCAAACACCTGCTGTTTTATCCTTCTTATTCAGCCATTTACAGGTAAAAAAAAAACAACACAAAAAAACCCACCCATGGACTGATGGATTTGATGCCTGTCAGATCTCAGCAGCTCAGGTCTAACATCACATAAAAGCCAAGATTACTTAGTTTCCAAGGACACTGTTTTTCCTCATATTATTTACAGACAGTGTTGAAGCCAAAGCATATGATTCACATGGTTTTCACACTCGTCAGACTAAAACAAGGAGGGCTGTAATATTTGGAGTAAAAATGAAAAATGTTCGAGATTAAAGTCGAAAATTTAACCCTTTAAAAAAAAAAAAAAATCACACTTTTTCTCTTAAAGCCCTTTTACGTCACAGGCTCATATTAAACATGAAGATTTTGTTTTTGTTTTGGTCATTAACTCCTGTCCTCATCATGTAAAACAAATGTGAATTAATTTTCATAATTCTAACCCTTTCAATGCCAGTTCATTTACATAATGACTTTTTTTTTTTTTTACACAAAAAAATGAATTATTTTCTATTTGATGCAAAGTGTTTTTTTTGTGCAGGGATTATCAGTCTGGGATAATCAATGATTAGTATCAAGGATGATTTTGAGAGATTATTCATTTTTTACCCTTTTAGGTCAATGATCATGTTTAAAAATATGAATGACAGTCAATGGAGACAAACGGCTCCAGGAGGAGGAATGCGAGGCTTTGGTCTCCACGGTGGAAATGTTTGGGGTTTTTTTCCAGCGTTGATGCTGAAATTCCAAAATTCCTAGAAAAAAATGAACATCTTTGCCAGATATCATCATCTCATCATAAAAACTACCAAAATGAGAGCAAAAAAATACATAATAAATTTTATCTAACACAGCCTTCTATTTACACCAGTTGTTTTGTCGTAAATTTGGATGTTTTTTTCTCGTAAATTTGCCCCTTTATTCTCAAAAATAGGACGTTTTGTTTCTTGAAATATCCCCCCTCTCCTCCCGCTTGAAATGTTTGACATTTTATCTAGAGTGACCCCAAAACGCCTTCACATGGGAGAGACCACCGCGTTCGGTTTTTCCTTCCTTTCCGTCTGTATGTCCAACACAAAGGTGATTTTTACACCTTTTTAAAAGACCAAAACCAACAGTGAGTGAGTTTACATGCACACTAATATCCCACCATTCTATATATACGTATATAGAATAATCTTTTCCAAATTCGTCTGTATTCTGAACGTAGCATCTTATGATTAAGACATGTTCTAGTATCATTCTTTGTCTCTATCGTGTACCCAGTGCATTCAGAATGTGTCTCAGTTGAGGTTTTTATCTCTTGCCTGTTGAAGGTCATCTCTGTGCGTTGTACGCAGGCCAACTCGCCAACGGTTTCTCCAGCTGGAACCTGAACCTTTTCCAAAAGAAAAGCCCTCATTTCAGGTCAGGAGGAGGCACACACCTACTTTTTAAACATTACGAAAGACTTGGATATCAACGGGTTGTTGGACATGAGCAAATATCACAACACAGACCTTTTCCAGAAGGTGGTTGAAGGAGCGAAAGAAGGAGTAAGTGTATGTAAATGTCGTGGTTAATCTCAATAACAGGTACTGCTTGTGCAACTGAAGCCAAAGCCTGATGAATTAAACATACTGTTGTATATATACTTCAACCTTTGTGTACGTTAGTTTAGAAGAGGAGCTGACCTGAGACTCTGGAGTAGAAACTGAAACGACAACAGACAATGCAAACATGTACGTTTTAGTCGATTCATTTCACATCTAAAACGTCTAAGTAAGTTTTTATTGTGTTTTACAAATGATTTTCTCTACAGGGAGGAGCGGCTGCAGCGTTGGCTTCATCTTTTCCGACCTGTTCCAGCCGACTGTCTAAGATTTGGAATATTCAGGGAGTACAGTATGTTATTCATCATCTGTGAACGATTGGTTATTTTTATTTTTTTTATTTTTTCCAGTTTACGATAAGGAGCCGAGTTGCAGCCACGCACATGTTCTCAGAACAGGGTTTATTTTCTAAACGCATACCTGGACACTTTTCTTTTTTTATTGTGGTTCACATTTTCTCACCGCAGTCGTGAATGCCACGTTGGTTCAGTTGGTTCAAATGCAGGTGAAGGTTAACGTTTGAAATCCACTTTTTCAAAGAGCGTGTCTAAAAAGGACCATTAAGACACATACGTATATGAAGACGTGTAGATGTAGTGAGTTCACGTCTTTGTTTCCATTGGAGTTGGTTTGAAGACAAGGGAATACGTGGATGTTGAGAACTCATGAAATATCAACCCATGTATTCTTCCAGTGTAGAGTAACATTGAACTTCTGGTCCTCATCAAGCTTTCACGACGACTATTATTAATCACTGGCTTAATCTGAAAGGTAGAAGTTGTTACCATGACAATAAGACAAACAAATCTCGAGACTCTAAAACGTTTTTTTCATCCCTCCATCTCTAGTATTTCTTTAAGTTAGCTCTTCTGTACTGTGCTGTGTACTTGTATGTAAAGCGTAGGTAATCCACATTTGATGAGTAAAACAAAAAAAAGAAAAAAGAAAAAAAGAAAATCACCTCTGCTGGTTTGAAGCCAGGAGTTCACAGGCTATTGGAACCACCTGAAACACATAGTACACATAGTGATGCGTGGTACAGCCTCAGTGAAGACGTCAAAAAGCCTGAGAAGGAACGTGAATCACCTCTAGGAACGCACGTTGGAACCAGTTAAAACACTTGGATGAACGAACCGAACGATTTGTGATCCGACTTTAGAAACAGACTTAAAAAAGGTTAATATGAAACCTTTAAACTCCGTTCTTGATCTGAATGTCGTCATGTAAAATTAAAGTTGCTGAGCTTTCCCCAGGACTTTTTTCTAATTCTCACTGTTGGCATATGGCGGCAGAAAACATCTCATCATCATCATCATCATCTCTTGAGGGAAATCATTTTAACCATTGTGTTAGAAAACAGTGACTTTATTGTGTTTGCGCTTCTTGAACTTCCTCTCAGAAGTCGTGGACAACCAAACCTTCATCACTCCAACATAAAAAAAAAAAAACATAATATATAATTACAGATAAACAAAATTTGGCTCATTACTTATATACATTCTGATACAATCACAGCTCAGACAAAGTGTACGATAATGACATGAATGACCTGAAGCCCATTTTCTGGTTTCTTCGCGGAGTCTTATGACATTTTGAAGTCTTTAAATCTTTATTTTTGTTAAAGCACGTGGAGGGGGAGAGGAAATTCATTTCTAAAAGTCATTTTTAGGTCCGAGGTCGCTTTCCTGCTCTTTGTTTCGGGGAAAAATAAAGATTTAAAGACAGTTTTTCGATCTCTTTCTGTTTGATCGTGTGTATTTTCTTCACAGGTTTACAGCAGGATGATTGTGGACAAAGCACAGAAAACATCTTGAGCGACTGACATTCTTCCGCGTGGGTCTAAACACCCGAACAATGTGCAAGTTGAAATATACGAAGCTTCGGTTTTCATGTTAATCTGTACGATAGCGTCACACGATGTGTCGGACTGTGTGGAAATGATTGAGTGGCTGTGGGAGTTTCAAACCGCGGATATTTTTTCCTCAGAACGGTCACTTAAGGACGACGAAGAGGAGGCCGTCACTTGCCAACGCAGCTGAAATGAATGAAAGATGTGCAGATGTGAGTGTTGAAGAACAGCCGTGCAGAAGGACACGCAGGTAAAACCCCCTCAGCAGAGACAGATATTAGTTACACTTTTCTGCGACAGTGTTAGTGAGTTCTGGATAAGCTCTGCTGCGTAACGACTGCCTGAATGTGTACACGATCAGAGGAATGTTTACAAAGTTTGGTTCTTTACTTTATTTCCTTTCAATAACCCTCGGATTAAACCGCTTGTGCGCTGTCAAAACACCACATGTAGCGACGCAAACTATGCCGGAGCTGTTCTGACTGTCAGCCATGTAAGCGGGGCCACAAATAATTATTATTTTCAATATTTAACTATTTTTAAATTAATCAAAGACGTGAAGTTAAATTCACTAAGTGCCAAAAGTGAAGCGTCTCCTCAAAAGCCCCCAGAACCCTCACTGATGTCTTCAAATGAACACCATCGTTACATTTCTATCCTAAAACCAAAAAAAGTCCACTTTAGTTTATTAGAATAATTAGTGAATTAATCGAGTGCGCTCACATGACTGCGCTGCTGCGTTCTAGACACAGTGTAAAGAGGGATATTACGAACGACCTGCAAACAGAAATGCAACCAACATCTCAGAGATTAGGAGATCTGATGTCGTCAAGTCGCGCAACACAATTAATGCTAATAAGCGGCAACAGCTTAAGCGACAGGTTCCAAACTCGTGAAGTCGGTCTTAAAACTCCAGTCAGGTTCTCATGTGAAAAAGTCTTTCCTGCTGTAAACATTCCTCCTGTTCATACTGGTTTGTTAAATGATCCACTTCCTTGTGCTCTTTCGGTCGAAGTGAAGCATAGTCTCAAAAATCACAGGTTTATCTGAAGCTAAAGAGGCTGAATTACTCTGAGTTACTCCAATCAAGATGCAGCGTGAGTACACTTTAGTATACAAGTCCAGCTTTGTGTTTTCCAGTGGACGCGGAGAAACAAAAGCAGGCAATGTGGTGCTAAAAACACTCGATTTGAGGAACTCGACAAAGCGTCAGTAACTTTACTAATCTGCATCGATGCATCAACAGAAAAGGTTCAAATGTGGATGCAACTTGGGATGAAATCGAGACGCATTGATTCAATGTCTTTGCATTGAAAAAAAAAAAAAGAGATTTATTTATATAGAATTATTAGTAGAGGCCGAATCCCTTGATTTTTTTACTTTATACTTTGAACATGTGGTTAATAATTTGTGAGAAGCAATTTAACATAGATTTTCTTCAGTATTTTGTGTTTATGATGTTTGTCAAGCGTGTCTCTCATCTCCACTGCTGTCAGTGAACAGTTCTGGCTAAGTTCTGTCGCTATAAACAAAAACTGTATAAACAAATCTTTAGTCTGCTACTGAGGCTGAGTTGTGTCATAAATGTGCAACTGGAGACAGAAGGAGGAAAGAAAAACCGGTTTAAGGCAAGGTCCAGGTTGTATTTTATCTTTTCTCAGGGTTTGTTTTTTTTTCCCCACTTGTGAAAAAGTCTGTGAAAGTGTTTAAGTCATAAAGGAACAGCACAAGCTGCAGAGGAAAAGAAACAAATACGTGAATTAAAAAGTGCCCTTTTTTTTACTGGTTTTATCTTTAACGTATCAGATCGCTGGCAGTGCAGCGACATCGGCCTCAGTGTTGGAGATCCACGTCCCCATTGGGTAACGGTCTCATCAGTATGAACAGGACAAATGAATACTATCAGAGTAAACAGAACCACCTGACTCTCATTTAAAGACACACTTGAGCTGCGACCCTATCCTTTAAATCCACCAAACCAGTTTCAGATGCACAGATAATGCGCCACCAGCTTGGAAACACAGACCGACATACGCCGCTGCACACGGAGCAGTGTTGGGTTTTTTTTCTTCCCAGGCATCAATTTTGCTTCCCTGGGGTTTTCCCCGAGTGTGACTGAAGATGAACTCAAAGTGTGTTATTACAGCCTACCAGGTGGAAATTGCCAACTTCCGGCTGAGTGAAACCGCGACGCTCGTCTTTACTTCGTCTACAGTTTCTGCAGCTCAGTGTGGCACAGCATAATAAAGAATGAAATGGCGTGGGAGTCCAGACGGACGTAATCTTCCCCAGTCCTACTCCAGCACAGGAAACCTCTCACAGTATTCTGAGACATGGGTGAAGGCGTCTGATACGACCACACAATGGAAATGACTTTGAGCACTTGACACAATACTTCATATTTAGGGATGCTTGAAGAAACTGCCGAATAAGAACTCTTGGTGTAAGGCATAATCCAGAAACCATTGGAGATCCATAAATAGCCTGCGGTGAGGGAGACGCGACCGCTCACCACGGCCACATGATGCTAAATGTGGGCTGCGACTGTTAATTTTGTCCTTTTGGCAGGGACAAAACAAAAGGAGAGTTTCCCCAACTATGGTTCAGAGCCTTAGGAGGAAGTCAAGAGTTCAGACCACAACAGGCAGCGTGATGTCCAGAAATGGCTTCTGCTCGACACCCAGTACAGACGTCTCACTGGTCACAGACCGGAAGACTGGGAGGGATGGTAAGGTCCGTTCACCTGAGATGGAGACAGAAAGTAGGATTAAATTACATTCAATAGGTTCCTTCGCTTTCTGCGTAAGTGATGTGGGACAAGATCCACAGTCCTTGATCTTTCTGAATGTATTTAAAAACGTTATCAGAAGATAATGAGGCGGCAGCAGTCGATGTTAGTAAAATACAAAGTTTCAGACTTCTTTCTTTTCCCAGAAACTGTTTCCCTGTCGAGCGGTGGAAGAGCTGTGTTTCTTTTTCATTCATCATATGTTTGTCCAACATTGACAGTAGGCTTTGAGATTATTTATTTCACTAAGTGTGTTTAAAGTGTATGTGGTGTTTATTATTTCCACTTTTGTCAACCGCGACGCAGCAAGAACAGATCGTACCTTTCTGCCCGGTCACTGCGTTTCTTTTTGGTTTCTTTCTTTCGATCATTAAAAGTTACACCAGCCTGTGTGGTTGTCTGAACATAGTGTACGAAGCAGACCATGGTGTGCCTTCTAAAACAAAAAAAACGAAAAACTAAAATAAATATGTTAAAAGGCTCTCTCGGTCCCGGTTTGCACCAAAGTCTGCTTTAACTTGAGATGTTATTTGTGTGTGAGATTGTTGTCGAACCCGTAGCGCGAAAGGACTGCGTTATTATGAACGTGCATAGACGAGATCGAGATCGAAATGAGGGACAAACCTTTCAAACCAAAATCTTCAGGTCTGTCCTGACACTAACCAGCACTGACAACAATGAGATGAATCCAACATGTGGATTTGGAAATCTGTTTGCAACGCGATTGTTCCCATTTGCCTGTGTGCAGTCCAAAAAAACCAAACCTGGTTCATTTCAAAGAGGCTGGTACATGACTGTGGTTTTCACATCTGAATAACTTGCAGCAGATTATGTAGCTTTAAGTGCTTTTCAGCTGTCAGTATTCAAATTAAGTCCTGATCTAACATCTTGTCTGACCATAGAGGTAAATTAAACCAATTCTCTGCGAGAATCCTGACATGAAAACTAAATGGGGGCTAAAGGTTTCGACTAAGCTGAACCAGATATCTCTCAATCCTTATTCAGGCTGCAAGATCCAGCGAAGGAACAGACACACACATACTTATATCGCCCATGAGAGATGTCGATGTCCTCATCTGGCATTTGGCAAGTCTTTATCAGATGGCCTAAAAAATTTCATCCACATTTTTCCCTTTCCTTAGTGTCTTGATAAAAAAAGGCAAGCACAATAAACCAGTCATAGCTGATTTTGACTCCCTTTTTACTCTTTTACTTCGTCTAATCTGGTTTAAATCACTCACAGAGGCAACATGAAATGGCGATAAATGAACAGGTTTGGGTTTTTTCCCCACATTCTCTTTCTGCTTTTCTTTTCCTCCTCCTCCAAAAAAAAAAAAAAAAAAAAAAAACACCTGATGAGTAATGCTCGGATTAAAACACACTAGGTTGTAAACATGTTTTGGTGTTAATATCTGGAAACGAGCGGGAGGCGAGGTTTTCATTAAAACACATTAAGCTGCAGAGCGGATGTGTGGCGTTATGGTAAGTAACCCGAAACTCAGACGCAAAAGCGACCAGTAAACATGACAAAAACATCAAAGTGTTCAGTGGCCACATCATCATCATCGAGACATGCAGATCGTAAAGAGCTACATCACCTTTTTTAAGCTAAATGTAGGCCTGTCACAGTCATTACATAGTTGTCTTATTGCAACTATTTGAGATAATAAGTCATTATTTTACATAATCGTGATATTCGCCATTTGTTACCACATTTAATCTATTATGTCTTTTATTTACTCATGCTTATTTTGTAACCATCGAATGGAACATTAAAAAATATAGATCTGGAAAACAACTTAAGTAACTAAATGGTTTTTCATATTCACTGCATTTCAGGGAGTCTTTTGCGATATGTTTATTGAACTTCAAGACCATAGACTGTTTATAAGAAGTGGACGGAGTGTTTTCGGCGTCGCCACGTTGGCTTTTTGGAGCTGAAAGTGACCATATTTGGACAAAGGGGTGGAGCTACGGGAGCGCGAGGGGTCAGCGCCGTATGCGAGGGGTTAGCTTACTTCGCTAAAACAGCAACAAAAACATGTTTAATTCAATAAACAGAAGCTCAGAAAGTCTGACTCGGCAGACGAGTGAGTTGTCATACACACCTGTCAATCAAAGCCCTTCACAACAGACATCAGAGTCTTCATCCTAAAATCTTATTAATGGAGCAATAATTTAAAGATGGACCACCAGATGACCTAACAGAACCAGAGGAAGCCCTGAAATAATATGATTGACTGATGATGAGAGGTTCAGTGTAAGTCTATGGGAGCCAGCACCCAGTGGCCATCAGCGGTATTACACTTTAAGATGCTTCTGCATTGGCTTCACTTTGGAGCCGAGGTCCTTGCCCCTCGGTCAGATCTTTGTATGCTATGGATTGACCTGTCATTTGTGGTATTTGTGTGTGTTCCTCTACTCACCCGTGCATCATACTCCAGGACAAACGGAGGGATGTCTATCTGCTCAGGTTTGATGCAGGTAAAAAGCTGCTGCAGGTTGTCCAGGTAGCGGACTTTGTCCTTCATCCCCGACACACTGAAGGTGGTGAAAAACCACGTTGAGACCTGGAGAGAGTCAGTGAGGGAGAAAAACACTTAATCAGTCATCAACGGTGTTTGATCTGATTGTGTTGCTTTGTTTTAAGTGACAAAAAAACCCCAACAGAACTAGATTAGGTCTAATGAAACTTTAATGATCCCTAAGAGTAAGTTTGGCCATTGGAGTAAAAAGCACTGTAGTTCCAGTAAACAACAAAGAAACACATATAAACCAGAAACCACTCAGTGTGCATACTGACGCCAAGACTGCACAATTCTCTAGAGATGTTATTTTAATAATGGCCAAATATTTAGATGTTTTGAATCTGGTTGTGGATTAGCTCCAAATGCTAAGTATATGATATTCATGCTGATTTGTGGAAAATACCTGAGGATGTCAGGGCTTTGTCCGAGGGTTAATTGTTCAAAAGTTCATGGGAAGCAGACTCATGAGCGTCGAGTCATTTGTACCGACGAACGATGGAAATTTATACAATTTACACAATGCTTTTAAGAGCATACATGACATCCTCTCACTCTCACAGCAGTGATCACCTTAGCTGTTTTCCATTCTTTGTTTAGGCCTATTTAAATAACCTTTACTGTGTTAAAAGTATTGCAGTTTTGACAGAAACAGTGGAAACTGTTCATAGTGATCTCGGCCGTCAGCCAAATCTAATACTCAGTTTTATTAGTGACCATGAGGTTTATTTACTGTGAACTGTTGGTAGTGGTGGTTTTTGGAGATACTTTGGTTCCTGTTATATTGACAAATATAGGCGATGAGATTTTAACTGTGAGAAATTCCTGATATGTACAACTCAGAATTAGAAGTGTGAAGTGGGTTTTTCCCGCTCAGCTGCTCATAATGAATATTCAAATGACATGACGTGATGTGAGTGATGAGTGTCGCTTCATTACATGACCACACATTTTCAATCCATTTCATTATACAGAAAAAAGTACTGTTGTTGTGATTGTTGTCTCGTGACCTAATTTACATGTCACATGGTTTTACATGACATGACATGTAGTTTCATGCCCTGATGACGACTCTCGCAGTCGAAACACATCGACCTACGGCTGATCCATGATTTAATTAAACATTTTTGTGCCTTGGACTCCTTTCGACTAACACTCTACATGTTGGACTTTTATTAATAGTAGGTTCGACAGTCATTGACATTTTTTGAAACATATATTCACTG
>JAPQRN010000015.1:6855954-6873368 GCA_037367275.1 Coranthus polyacanthus
ACACATCAGTTAGTCATAATTAGTTCTAGTCAAATTTTTAACAGCTTAGTAGATTGTGTTGACAACATCATGTTTGCAAGAGTCTGCAGCGTCGTGTTAACGTTAGCGTGTAGCATCTGTACCAAACAATCAGCAAGGACATGGGGGAACTTGAGGAACACTAAAGAATGACATGGGTCCAGCGCCGAAGGGGACAGAAATAATGTTGAAATTGGAGAAAGTAACTCTCAGAAACCCTCCACTTCACCAGACAGTTTTGGAAACTTTTATTTCTATGTTTGGCTTCAGTTTGCTGGTTAGGTTGTCTGGAGCCAAAATGCATCTGTAGCAAATCAACAGCTGGATGAACTGGGCTGAACATGCTGAACAATGCCAGGTCAGGGTTAGAGGCTCCATTTGCCTACCAGCAATGTCTCCCCAAGCCCAAAAAAAAAGATGCGTTAGTAATCGCATGAGACGTGAAACTACAGAAAATTGGCCACACAATAAAGTGTTGGGACATCATAAGCAGAACCTGCAGAGCCCTCGCTAACATTTACAGATGAATGTTGTGTTTATATGAAATTTGATTCAAAAACATAATCTGAAATGCATTAAGTGGTTATTGCTTCTTGCTCTGCAGGGTATAATATGCACAAAAAGTCCCAGAACAAAGGGTCTAAAATTCAGTCGGGAGCCCTGCCACCACTGTGTTTTTACTTATTGCTTTTAAATTGTTCTCAGCGTTTCTGATTGTGTTTATTTATTCAAATGTCTACCTGTTCGATGTCTTTGGGCAACAATGTGTTGTGTTTTTAAGTGTGCTCTTGTCTGTGAGGTGCCATCCACCTAAAACTTGACTAAGACTTGTGTAACGGAATAAAGAAACAAGTGATGACTGAACGACAACACGGAAAGCGACCGAGTCTCTGGTCAATGACAAGACCTTAAAAAAAACAAACAGTTTGCATGTTTTGTCTAGTCAAACTATAACCTACCGGCAACAACGCACATGTAAATCAAAGCAGAATTTCCTCCTCACAGTTGTCACGGTAAAAGTTGCAGTTTACATCCATGTCCGACTCATAACATATGTCTTTGAAGGAATTTAATAAAAGACATCGAGTGTATTTTTTGGTGAAATGGATGTTCTCACTTTACGGACTTGTATGATTGGAGATTATTCTAATCAAAAGTAAAGACATTTCCTCAAGGTCTTTCTGAGGTATCGCATTCATGAGGATAGGATGAAGAGACAAACAACACAAAAACGTAATAAAGCCAGCTTTAAAACATTAAATTCAGCTGGTTGCTCTTCTGACAAGTCGAATGATCCATGTTTTTATGTGTGCGTGAACTTAATTACCTTGACATTTCAATCCAATGAATGTTAACACCCTGAGCCACAACCCTTAAAACTTAGCTACAGTGTAATATAATAATAGTTTATTGTTTTTGACTGAATGGGGTTTCTCTGCTCTCATGAAAGGGCAATCAATTCTGTCTAATGTTTTAAATGGCAAACATGCCTACATTTAAAGACTTTTCTCTTCGTACTGAATGCTTCAACTGTTAATTACATTTTCCAGACACGGAAAGGTTAAGTAAGGTGTGGTGAAACCGACTGAATGACCAGTCTCAGAACGTAATGAATGGAGGGAACGTGGGGGTTGAAAAGTACATAATGACTGTATGGAGTTTCCCACTGACACAGGAAGCTTGTTTAGTTTTGATGACTAGAAACCTGAAAAAAAGACCTAAAAAGGACATTTGAGCCATTACATCTTACTATAAGTATCCCTTTATCCATCTTTAATGTCAGAAAAATGTTTTTTTTTCTCCATGTGCCTTACTGGTTTTGCGTAGGAAGGTGCTTTGCAATTAACTTTTTGTACTTCAAGACTAAACAAAGTGCTAAACTTTGAATATAATAAGCAAGGTGATCAAATAAATTGGAATATCTTACAGCTTGGATAACAGTTTTCCTAGTGGCATTTCTCTGACACATTTGTCTCAGTTATAATTACTTTAATCCACTGCTGAGTTCCAATGGATGCTAGCTGCTGATGTACAACAAAAAAGCCAAAAGCAGAGTTGCTGAGGCTGACATTGTGACTTGAAACACATTCTTGAGCCAGTCTGTGATGACATGGCTTGTCTGGGCTTCAGCAGTACTGCAGCAAAATGGATGACTGTAGGGCTTCCCCCTGCTGCGAGGGTGGAGTGGAAAAGCATTTCATCTCAGGTCAACTGGGTACACTGTGGCTAAAGCGAGCTGTCCTACAGTTAAATGTAAAACTGAAAGTCACCTGAAATGTTGTTTTTTACAGGTATAATATGTAACATGTGAGGAAGTTTACACATATTAATCACTTTTTATTTCCAATGTGTGAATGGATCGTAATGTGCACTGTCCCTGACTTTCGTGGTTGTCAAACACCACCGGTGGACTGCGTTCTTGTCTGTACCTCTGCTGACTCAGTCGGTGAATCAGTTGACAGTGTGAATCAAGGAATGCACCTTAAACGTCAATATGACAACTCGGATCTTGCAGGTTGGCGGGTGACGTTTGAGCTCACACCCGAGTTCTTCAGTGCCTTTCTTCTGCTGCTCCTCCGTAGTGGCAACACTAGCTACCGTTAGCTTAGAAATGGGGCCCGCCAACGTAACAACACAAATTAAGCATGCACTAGTGTTACACATTGCACCTTTAAACCATGTCTGATCAAGATTGTTTTTGTTTTACAATGCGAGTTTTCCTTCCACCTTTATATTAAGATATCTGTTGCAGGACAATATACAGTTTTCCTGCAGTTAAACCTGACACGGTAGGTAAATGCTAAGTGGGTAGCTGCACAATGTGGTAAAACAATAGACCCGTGAGTGAGTCTGTGGGGGTTGAGGAACATAATTATCACTAAATAAAACAGAACTGTGGGTCTTCTCTGATGTTTGGGTGTAACTGTAAACGATTCTGGGTTTCATTTGGAGGATGTGGTTTCTATTTAGCCTGATGAAAATATTCATCAATGGTGAACCTAACAACAGAACATTTGGCTGGTATTGATCCTGGTTACATGTGACTCCATGACTGGGGTTTCTGATGTGAAAAATGTTGCTCAGAAGAATCACTGATTTTGATTCATGTTGGACTTCTGGACTGCATCTGTGGGACATTTGAAGCAGTGATGCTGACATCTTTGTGACAAACTGTAATCCATATGTTGATCTTAAGATAAAATCAACAGTTCAGAACAAGAATCAGCTTTCCAAACTTTGGACCCTTTGATTAACGCACAGTCACTGCCAATACATCACCCAGAGGACACGGTCCAAGTTTGGCTTTCGTGGTCCAAATATGGCCGCAAGATTTCCAAAACCCACAATGAAACAAAAGAGTTTCACAGCTCGTCTGGCTTTTACAAAAGTCTAAACACCGTAACCTTGGTGGTGTCATACTATGGCATGAGCAATGTATTTGAACGCCTGCAGAAGTCAGCACAGGCAGATGATGACCAAAAAAGGGCCAAATGACAGTCAAGCCTCACAAAAGATGTTGATTTCAGCAAACATCATGTCCAGCTACAGACCTAACAAAGAGGAGGCAAGAAACTAATTCCTCATGATGTACTCTGTTATTTGAAGATTTTGCACCAGGCAAGAATGAATAATAAACAACAAAATGCCAGGAAGCTGTCAAAAGCTTGTCAGACCTATATTCCATTTGGAGGAATTTTCTAAGACCTACTGCTTATTTTCTTAAGAAGAAACAGACCTTTAAGCTCCATGTTTGATGTGCAGTTCTGAATATTAAACACTAGAGAAGTGGCAGGGAAATGACAACCCTGATCATACAACACCAAAGGTTAGAGTCAGTTCCCCAGGTGGGTGTAATATGAAAGCAATAACAGTTTGTGTTTCCTTATACATTATTTGTGTTGTATAGCCTGGCAGAAACAGGTTCACCAACCTTCTGGTTTGAGGACGACCCACTTTACCTCCTGAGCGACAACCACTAGCCACCTTATTAAATAAACAACGTTGTCCAAACTTTCCTACTCCACTTGAAATGGGCCGAGTACTGGTGTAATTACTTTATTTTACACAGAGCATTGAATCATGGGTTGTTTGTAGCATTGATGTTGCTAGGCTAGCCAGTGTATTTAAGAGAGATTGTTTAGTGTCCGTCTGCACTAAAAGTGTTCAGTTAGTCCACTTTAACCTGCAGGAGTTTGTGTAACGTGTTGCTTTGCTTCTGCTGAAGAAATAATGACTGATGAAATGACGCCGGTACCTCTGAAAGCTGCTGGTCTGTAATGTAATGTTCAGTAAGCCCGGTTTTATGCAGATGTTTCTCCATAGCAACAGTGTAAAACACAAGCTTACAGAGATCTTACGTTATTATGAGAAGTGTCAAAATATTTTCAGTTCATTATGAAACTGTGGCGAGACAAATCAGACTATGGCAGCCTGCTGGTCTAGGTAATTCACAGGAAACAATGCGAGCTGTCATAGATGTATGGCACACAATCTGGACTAGTGTTGACTTCATCGATCAGCAGATTTGTTTCAGGTTTCTTCTAGCTATTGTCAAACTATTTCAATAATATCATTCCTAAATGATGTAAAAATACAGATGTTTTAGTCAAGTAACAACAAAAAAAGCCATGACGCTTCAGCCTAAGCCACCAGAAACCTAAGGAAAACTAGCTATAGTTTGGTTGTAATTAACCGACATTGAACAAGAGGTGAGAAAAATTGTGATTCAGATCATGGATCGTGATTCTACTTCAAAACACTGTCATATATCTTTTGGCCAGATCACCCAGCATGTGGCAGAAGCTTAACATAAAGTGAAGAAAGCTGAGCATTTCTCTAACTGGCCCTCTATTTTACTTCAAGTTAAACTCATTTAACACACATCAGGTGCTTTGATCTTCCATGAATAATCACTGATTTAGATTCATGTTGGCCTTCTGGACTGTATCAGTGGGATGTTTGGTGCACTGAGCAGACGTCTCTGTGACAAACTACGATCAAATAAAATATGAGGTGCTTTGATCCTAAATGAGGAGTCCAAAAATACTGATTCTAAATGTAGCACAAATAACAACACAACGTATCCCAGCATATGTTATCGGTACGTTCATTTGTTCTTTTAGTACAGGCTTCCAGGAGAAACGGTTCTCAGGCTCAGTTTAAGGAGGAATGTAGAAGCTCTAACATACTTGGCATCAACAATGTCGTAGAGGTTCTTGAGGAAGTCGGAGTCCAGATGGTTGTGCTCGCCGGTCAGCGTGTGGAAGTAAACCATCACATACTCCTTTACTGTGATGTGGTCCATCACATGAATGAAGTACAGCAAGGCCTGCAAGCAAACACGCACAAAGGCGGACAGTTATCACGTTTATTCCACATTTCTGTTTACATTTTAGTTAGTATTATGGAGTGATGTAGTGGCAGCTTTAGTCACTTTCATTTTATTTAAACAGAGGGTTCAGTTCATTTGTTTTCGTTTCAGATCTCTGGCAGAGCGTGGTATATTACATATTATAAGTACACTGCAATGACTGAGGTGCTCATGAATGTTAAAGCGATATCGGGGGAGTTTGAATTTGGTGCAAAAGTTTTAATCTATTTTGGGTTTTCTGAAATCAACACAACAGTACGTTGCATTTCTGGAATAAAATATCTAAAAACATAATATCAAATGTTTCCAATGATGTTTAAATTAAGAGAAATCCTTTATTTTGTCATTTAAAAAGGGCAGGTTTCATTTGGTCACCTGTCAACGGTGTTACATCATCTTTGCTAAGCTAACGTTAATGTTTAACGTTACTTGGTGCTTTTTCACTAATTAAATGATTCAACATGAACATACATCACTGTGTGAAAAGTTCTGAGTGGATAAGTTCAGTCACACAGTGTATATGTTTAGAGCTGTTATTGTGAAAGCTGATAAAGGAAGTGGTGGAACTGCAACGCAATGCAATTGATGTCTTTTCCTGTGGTTTTAATTGAGAGACGCCCGTGTTTAAAGATATTGACAACATTGCAATGAACATACAGATGTGAAAAGACACATAAACACAAAACCTAACACACAAAATGTATAAAAATGCCTCTGACACAGACAGTAGTTACACAATTTAAGCACAACGTGGAATTTAAAGTAACATAAGATCATCACTAAGACACGAACCCTCATACAAAGCATCTTATATTTAAACATCTCTCAGTGCAGTCATTTACCTTTTCAAGGTCAATAAGTGTCACTGGGATGTTTCGTCCAACCACAACCATCACAGTCCTGCCACACATGTCCACGCCTGGGGACACACACGGGGTGAAAGGTCAAACAGACAGTTCAGAGTTCACGCACTCAGAAAAACACACGTAACTACTGACGCTGACGGAGCTCAACAACTCAGTGTGTTTCCTGATGTCACACGGATCATCACCCGCCAATCAAACAGAGAAGCTGCAACACCTTCATCAGTTTTTGGCTCCAGAACAAATCAGTAAAAAAGTGTTAGATCAGTAGATAAATCCAAGGGATCCAAGGGATTTACGGGGACATATTTTAGCTTCTCAAATGGAAGGACTGAACAAGCTTTAGAAAAGTTTTTCCAGACCTGTAGCTCTATGGTCTTCCTCCATTTACAGAGTTTTTGACGTTCGTAGTGTGGGTTTCCATGCAAATGTATCCCAAAGCTATATATTAAATACATAAGTTTGCCTTATTTTTAACGGTGATGCTGTAATGACACTGCACGTCAATAAGTCAATAATGGCTTTGTTGGATTCTGAAGAGCGTTGGGTGTTACCCGTTAGTGTAATATGATTACTTTCCCCAGAAACAAGTTAGTGTTAGATAACAATTTCCAAAATGGTGATTCTATTTCCTCCTCTGATGAATCAAGTCTCCACGTACTGCGGAAGTGACAGCATCACCGTGGGAGTCACTGAGAATGGTTAGTATTACAGCGGCTAAGCTACATTTCATATGCATCTGATGTTCTTGATTTGGTGTTTGTATTCTGTGGTACATGTGATTTTCTTTCCAGGTCTGTGTTTTGTTTAAACACTTTAATGCTATCCTTTGTGTCCAAGTTAGTGGTTTTTATTCAGTATTTGTCCTCATTTCTAAACAAAGACAATCCCTCCATTCTTGTAGAAAAACCATGAGCGTAAACAAATCTACATGAAAGATCCTAACCTATCCCCGTGTTATTGAATTTAGTCACAGTCTGTCGCTCCATAAACACAGACAACTTTAAACTCTTTATCTCTGACGTTTCCATCTTTGTTTTGGCAATTTTATACTCTGGCCTAAATCAAAAAAATTCTAAACGGTTCGGATGAAAAATAAACATGAATCTTATTAATAGTGACGTGAATTTTGTATTAATATTGATGTGGATTTTCTGAGGCCAAAAGTGTTAATCATACTACATTAATTGATATCAAAACAGTAAAAAACAACCCTGTGATCTGGGATATATATACATAGTGGGCACCAGAAATACATACTGTATAAACCTCTCGTCACGTTTCCTCGTGGGATTTTTGGTTTTAAACAAACAGCATTCAAATTTAAAATCAGACTGGGAAAAAAAAGTCAGTAAGTTTAGAAGTTTAACCTTAGCCCTGGTTGGGCATGTATTTTAGGACTAGATTTGGTTATTCTGACCTCCCGTGACACAGTCGGATTAAAACGAGGACAGACTCCGTGACAACACTGCCTCCTACTGGTGGCAATGGTGAATTACATCCTATACAGGCTGAAAAAAAACAACTGATTTCTTCTTTTTTGTTCTTTTTTTGTTTTAAATGAGAACATGATTATCTGTAGCCTTACCTCACGCCCCACACCTCCCATGCCATTTCAATTACATAAATGAGAAAATGTATAGAGAGTGTGGAAGGCAGGCTTTTTCACACTTCTGTAAATGTACTTCTGTTTCTCGGTTTCTTTTCATATTTATATAACAAAGCAAGAATCAAATACCCCCCTGTTCACTTTCTGTACTTCACACACACACACACACACAAACACATGGACGAACACATACCGGTCTGATATAAGGCTTTTAGTGCGGCGATGTCTGACAGATCCTCTGCTCGTGCTCGACAAAGCCAGCGGTTGTAACTGCAGGAGGAACAACATCCAAAGAAATGGCTTTAATTTATACTTGACTACAAGAAACAATGTTCCTCGATTACATTTTTACATCAGGTGGGTTTGTGATGAATGTGTGAGAGTCGACTTATTCATCAAATGGCTACAAAAAAAAAATAATCACACCATCAATTGAAGCCGATTAATTTAGAAAACATCATCAGTATTGTTCAGTAAACTTGTCACTCTGCTGTGTCTCTAAATCCACTTGTTTGCCTTGAACTCTTTCATTCCTGGGTAAAAACATCGATCCCTTCTGCCAATGCTAATGCTGGGGTTCATTAGACGACACTGAGCTCATCACAACTGAGACCTGCAGCGATGTTTTATATCATCTATTACCAAAGACTGGGAGATTTTATATGGGTCACCAAATACATTTGCATTTCAAAACACTTTTGACAAGAGGCATGGTTTTGATAGTAGTGAATGTTTGTATTGTTCTGATAATAGGGAATCAAATACAAAAAGCTAGCACATATTCTGTTTGTTTTACTGAAAAGAGGAAAAAAAAAAACAGAGCCTTAGCCTCCACCTAAATGTAGTTATTAAGTCTCATTCATCAAGTATTTATCATGTATATGTTTTCAATTACACATGTATTAAATGGAGGTGGGATTTATCAAACGTATATTTCTTCAAAGTTGTTGTCTCACTTAAAATATATTATATTTGGACAAATTTGCTCTCCTCTCAATTTATGAATAAAACCTATTGTGAATTGTCATTTTCAATGTGGGTCCCTAGACAAAAACTTTGGAAAACACTGTTTTAATGCAAAACATCAACATCATTTTCCAGCTGGGTTGCAGCCTTACTTCCTCTGGTGCTGTTTCTGTATGGCTGCCTCCGACATCTGGCCCTGCAGTATGAGTTTGCGCTGTTTGTCCACGTCGCCCTCCATCCGAGCGAAGGCGTGGTTCCCCACCTGAACCAGGTCTGACTCCAAGCTCTCCTCCTCCGAGTCGTCTACACAAACAAACAAACAAACAAACAAACAAACAAACAAACAAACAAGCTTAATCTCAATATACTTGGTAGAGAATAAGGGGCCTTTTCATACCTGAAAGGCAGAACCAAGGTTCATGTTTTTTGTTACATTCTGTACGTTTGGTCCTGGATCTGGAAAGTCTGAAACTCTGGAGAAAACGAGGTAGGTGTCAAAGAACCCTAAAAAAAACTGTAAACGTCTAAATTCTTTCCAACAGACCTGTGCCTGATATTTTCATGTATGAACATGTGCTCACTGGCCTCATTTTATTTTATCACACTGATTCTTTCTAATTCTAATTCTAATGATTTGACATTTATCGTGATAATTATCAATTGTGACTAACATGAACATTTTTGCCCACATGTCCTATTTGTAACCATGACATCACTCGCGTGCGTAAAAAAGTTGACTCTGAGGCTAAAAAACTCAGTCCAGACCCAGGTTCAAGTCAGTCTCTGCTTGTTTCTTTTAAACCACATGCATACAGTGATGCATGTGTAGCCACATGTCCACATGTTTTCATCCACATCCAAATGGGCAAGTGTGTCTGGCAGTGTGTATACATCAGCCTGTTGTTATTGGGTTTTACTCGCAGGCCGCTTGCTTACTTTGGATCAACACCATGAAGCCACATCTCACGGCTTTGAAGCATCACGCCGGCAGACATCCGGCTGGAGGTCAGCGGAGAGGCAACACACTCAACGCATAAAACCACAAACACTCACTAACACATGGCCTGCTGTTTCTTACGCAGTAACATTTACAAGAAATGCTACCAAAAGCTGGGTCGGCTGCAGAGGTCATGAAGAATAATGTTTACATAGTTTTAATGCAGAAAAAAGGAGTTTTGAACTGAAACTGTCAATAGTTACCATTTCTTATTATCTATGAGTCAACATAGAAACTGTATATTACTCCTATAAATACTGGCCTTCCCTCAGAGCCTTCTTCTTTATCTACAGTACCTTACATGAAAGGGTATATTCTGCAATAACATATGAAGAAAAAATGTGTCTAACTTTAATCTGAAACTAATCTGCTTGTCTACATGAATCTATAATGAGAAGTTTTGCTTTGCTCCCTCCTTTTTTTTCCCCTTTTACTGTTCCGTTAACTTGAATGCTTCAACTTCACTGAGCTGTGTGATGAACAGTAAGTGCAGAGCATAGAGTTTGTAGTTTGGAAGTAAATTGTGGTCCAGTACTAGTACACAGTTCTGATGCCATAATATAAAGCTTCAAGTGTACAAAACACTGAGAATGGACGTCTCGGGGAAGAGGGAAACATCTTGTGTCCAGCAGTTAAAAGTTGTGAACAATATTTACTCTGAACACCAAATAAAGCAGGGTATTGTTTTCACTCACGTCTGTCTGTGTGTGACCAGCATGACTCGCTAACAGACGCATCGATCTTTAGGGAAGTTGGTCTGTACTGTATGTTGATTGAGTGAATATCTGGAAGTGGTTAGACGTTGTCTCCGTACAGGTTTTACATCCTCTCTCTGATGCATTTCATCAGTGGTGGAAGAAGTATTCAGATTCTTTACTTAAGTGAAAGCACTAATACCACACTGTGAAAATACCCCACTGCAAGTAAAAGTTCTGCATTGAGCACAAGTATGTGAGTATTACTAGATAAATGTACTAATATTTTAAGTCAGTGTATTCTTTGTGCTGTGTTTTACTATTATATCTGATGTTTTTAGATTCATTTTAGTGCTGCATTAATGTATATGTTATGTGTTTAAAGTAGAGCGCGTTTGCATTACTTTACATACTGTTGGGTAGTTTAATTTGTATCACCGCTGTCCCGTGACAACCAGGTATGTATAAAAAAAAAAAAATCAACTTTGACTGACAACTGGACTATTTTTCAGTTAATCCAAGAGTTTATTTATCTTAAAAAAGAGGAGCATTTTAAACTTAACCCATAAAGAAACACCTTCAGTTCATCAACACATGTGGAGATACGTGGTTTTCACCGGACAGGAAGGGGATGAAAAAATGTCATCTGGAAAGTAACTAAAGCTGTCAAAGACAAATGTAGTGGAGTTACATTAGAATTGAATTGTTTAATGGATTTCAAATATCTTGTTAGCACAAACAGAAAGAGACACTTAAATCTATTTTGGAGACTAATTAAAAATACTGTGTCCTAAAACAACCCTTCAGTTTTGGAGAAACCGGTCAGACCAGCTGGGCAACAACTGAAACACTTTGTAATATGCAGCAGACAGATGATACTCTGTGGTAATTATTTAGTCAGCTATGAGTGCATGGCTCACCGAACACATCAAAACACCTCTGAATGTGTGAGCGAGAGCTTGCCTGAGTAGCCGTGAACATGCGCTAAATGTCCATGCAGCCACTGACCCAGTTACAAATTATTTTGCTAAACTCACTGCCTGACTAACTTCACAAACAGTGTTCTCACCAGTACTTCATCCTGGTCCAGGCCTTCATATTTGGAGACCATTTTGAGATGCTGAGTGACGGAGTTGACTTGTCGATTGTTTAATTAATGGACTGTGAGACTGGATGTGTTACTGGCTGCCAGTTGGTTCTCCAGGGCTCTGTTCAGACTGTAGGAGTCCAAGTTCACAAATCTGATATTTAAGTCTGCACTGGATAAGATTTGTGTGTCCAGCACGGCTGCAGCTAATGATCATTTTCATCGTAGATAAATCTGTCGATTACTTGCTCGATTAATCGAATAGTTGTGCGGCTTATAAAATGTCAATTGGTGTGACATCCACAAATGTGCTGTTTGGATATTCAGTGAACTGTTAGAGGAGAATCCAGGAAATGTTCAAATTTAAGAAGCTCGAATTAGAACATTTTGAACTTTTTTCCTTAGAAATTAAACAATTACTTGATTATTAAAATAGTTGTCGATTCATTTAATGGTTGACGACTAATCGATTCATTGATGTCTAGTGTCCAGATGTCAACAACCCATCAGCATGGGTTACTGTGGTAACGACACACACATCAGTAAGTTCATCACTAATCCGGTGATGCAGCTTTTTAATGTGGAATTATGAGAAATGGAGGTTCTTCATGTTGCTTTAGTGTCATCAAACTGTTCTATTTTGGTGTCTTTTCGCTGACTGTTGTTCTCCATCGCCTTCTGCTAGTAGCACCATGGATCCTGCTCAGCCCATCTTTCACCCTGGACTAGACGTCATAGTTGTGTTTTGTCGCAAGTCATATAAAAGATGCTTTAAAATCTGTTCTGAGCATCCACAGCGTCCAGACTGAGACACTTATGAAGAAATCCGATTGGAATCACATTCTGCATCACCTCCAAGTATGATTTTTGAAAAATCACATTTCATGTGTTCTTGTTTTTTTTTGCTGTCCTAAAAATCAATCTGGATACAATCTGGATATGCCAAAAAACAGATTTGAGCTGGCAGTCTGAAGAAAGCCTAAATGAGTGTGTGCTTTGTTGAGTCATTTGCAGACTGATTGCCAGGCTGATGAACCGTTCAACTCCATCCACAGAGAAACAACAGCCCAACACCACAGATCAACGGGTAAACAGCAGAAGATGTGAACAACTGTGTGAATTTCTTATATTTTCACAAATAGATATATATCTTAGATATAAGAAATAAAACCTTAGATGTCTTCTCAAAGTCTGGATGAAAATTAAACGAAGTACAGTTTCAAAAATGTCTCCTTGTCATCGGTGCGACAAGAATAAGAAGAGAGATGAAGAGGAAGCTGGAATGGCTCGGTGTGTTTACGTCGCTGACTTCCTCGGGCACATTTACAGATCTTGGACTATTTATTATTAACACAAGATAAGTGTAGGATTCCACAATTAAATATTAACCACTCGAAGAAACCTACCTACTCGTATAAATAGACATGAAACAGAAGCACATGTCTGCATTATCTTTCATTTGTACAAAAATAGACTGTTAGAGTTGCGTACCTTCCAGGCTGCCTGGTTTCTCCGCAATGCGGATCTGTCTCTCAGGAACGACAGGTTCACCCTCAGAGTTACCGATGTCCGCCGGGATGAGAGGCAGGCAGGCCTTCTCCTCCTCCTCAGAACGAGGGTAGTACAGAGGCAGTAGCTTTTTGTACACCGGCTACAAGAATTCACACGAACACAGACATTTGCAGGGTTAATGTCCAAAAACCTTCAAAACCATGACTGCATACTGTAGTGTAAACTGTATATGGTACAAACTGCCTTTGACAGTCAGAGAGGAGCACAAACAAAACAAACAAAACTGAGCAGTGGAAATAAAAGCAACACACAAAAAAAGAAGGCAGAGTGTGGGTGAGATTCTGGAAGGAGAGATCACCAGGCTCAGTCACAAATAGTACACGTTTAAAAAAGAAAACCTTTATAAAATTGACTGGCAAAGACTGTATTCAGAATCTGTAAACACCACACACACAATGATATTTTTTTAAAATCTTGGACTGTAAACACCGACTGAGCTCGTCTGGAACAGACTCGGGCCAAACGGCATTCAGAATTGGCCTGACAGTTGGTAAGTGTGTGCCCAGCTTTAGAGGTTGAAATACTCTGTCTGTAGCCAGGACTTCCTGTGAAGCAGTGCTGATCCTGAGCAAAGTCTTTAGGATTCATTTTCGTTGGCTCATTCCAGATTCATGTGAAATACATGAACTCACCTTTCATTTGCCGAGGGCTGACTCACTGCTGTATGGCTGGTGGTTCGCACTTAAGGTATAATTTGTTCTTATGTGCCAACAGATTTCACCCAAATGACAACAAACACCACTGAAAAGTAATTAGTTGCTCATTGCACCAGGTATACACGAGTTCTGTCTTAAATTAAATGCACTAAACAATACATTCAACCTAATGAAATTAGATTTGATTTACTGTCATTGCACGAGTACAAGTACTCAACAATAAAATGTAGTTGAGCATCTAATCCCAAGTGCAAAGTAATGCAAATAAATTTGCAAAGTCCGGTGCGATGGCGGTGGACCATCTAGTGAGTTTAACACAAAAGCTGTGTTGACGTTTGATTTCACCACGAATCGTAAGGTCCATCATATCTAGTGTGATGTGAAGTCCAAACTAAAGAAAACATTGTTATAGAAAAAGTCAGTGTAAGTTTGTTGCAACCCTTAAAATGCTAGTAGAGTGTATTTTGGTTTTTGTTAGCTGGAACATCCTATTAAGACAAAGTTAGGTAGATTTTCTTAAAACAAGATTACTTTTCTTATGAAAAACAGGACTGACAAGATTATTTTTCTTTTAAGAAAAAACAATAAGGCTCATTTCCCAGAAACAAGACTTCTTGACTTTCCTTTTCTGCAGTGAAGTTGTGCAGATTAATTTTACATTTGAACTAAGACATAACGGGCTCAACACCGTACACATTATTAAGATCCATCAAAACGAATGACATATACGGTACAGTAGGCAAAAAGCAAACTGAAGGCGACTGAAGCCGTACAAACCTCCTCTGTGTCTGACACTGCAAACACCACAGCTTCAATGCTGTTTCCATGATTCTCCAGGAACCTGCGCACTGTTCCTACAAACACACAAACACACACACATCCTGTCGTATACAGTGAACTAAGACATGCCACAGATGTAACAGTTAAGATAAAGGCTAAAACTGACAATTCCAGCATTAACTTTTCATCAAAATGATCTTTACGTAATAAAATGTTAGCACAATTTAAAATGGCCATTACAAGTTTAAAGAAGCCAAAACAACTTCTCAAATAGTTTGCTTTGTCTGAAAAACAGTGGTCATAATTTAATAACTGATTCAATTTGATCAAACAAAACAAGCAGTTTGAAGAACTTATTATGACGTCTTTAAACCCGACATAAGAGATTGTAGTGTGTGTTAGAATTAAATGTGTGTCTCTCTGCCAACATAATTTGTTGATTCAATTAGGCATACAAATAATTTGTCATGTGCGTCTCTGTGTTAGATTGCGGTCGAGTGCTGCAAAACAAACGTACACAACGGTGACATGTGTGCGTTTGCGGCCACGTCTTTGTATGTACAAAGACTAGAAAGAAGCCAAATATTATTAAACATAAACAAACTGACTTTAAAAAAAAATAATCGACTAATGTGGAAGGAAAAGGAAGAAAAAAAAACATTGAAAATGAAGCAAGTCCTTACTACAAGTAATGAAAACACAGTTACTGAAGATAAACCTAATACTCTGAAAGTGACCTCACTCTTAAAATAAGGAAAACAAACATGTTCCTCTGCTGGGATATTATGCAAACCATTTTTTACTGATGAAATGTAGCTCAATATTAGTTGGAATATGTTATTAAGACTAAGTTGGATATATTTTCTTAAAATGACATGACTTTTCTGATGAAAAACATGTTTGATTAAGAAAAGAAAATAAGACTTATTTCCCAGAAACAAGGCTTTTATACTTCTTTTATACTCTTCAAATTCCTCCTCTGGCTGGTCCTCGCATCTTTAAAAAGCTATCGGAGGGTGAAGGTGCATTATGTCATTACTTACTTACAAAGACTTGACTCTGTGTGTACGTGTGTGTACCAAAACTGTACAGGAAGTGTAATATATTACTTGACGCTCACCTGTGTTTTACTACAAGTTGTACATATTGTACCTAACTGACACAAAGCTGTTTGTGTTAATCTTGTGTGTGTCTGTGTGACTTACTGAAGGCTATGTGTGTCGCATCCTCCAGTGGGTAACCTCTTTTGGTTGTGTTCACTACACAAAAGCCAACAGACGCCATCGACTGCTCTCTGCGGGAAAAAAACAAAACAAACATCTCGTATACTAAAAACCACATTTACACTCAGACTGTAACTCTTTAAAACCCAGACTGATGCACATAACATATCAAATGGTTGGAAATAATGTGTCAGAAATCAACAGCTAAACAATCAGTCTTTCAATATGCTTTATATCATTCTATTGGTACAAATATACTGAATTTAACATGTTTTTTTGGCTTTCGTGACAGAAAAAAGGTAAGCAGTGGAGACAGCTGTGAATGTGAATGTAACGTCTTCAATGAGCGAATCCTATATTTATAGACATAGTGCACTCATATATATATAAAAACGCCTTTTGTAACCCTACAGCTCTGATTAATTATCTAGCGAGGTTTCAGATATTAACTAAATCCAAAACCAGATGCTACTTTTCTCCAAACACTGTTTTTGAGATGTTTATTCTAGTCTTTCAAAAGCATTTTGAGAAGAACTAGCATGCTCTTTGTTTATTTTCCCCTGTCAGACATAACCATTGTTTATCAAAGTGAATTATATCACACTGCAGAAGTGACACACACAAAAAAAAATGACTCAGGAAATTCTTGGCTTCACATCTTATACAATATGTTGATCTGCAAGAGCAGTACGGGATCTAGTGCTGCGTGTTTGTTCTTACATGGCCAGCTGCATGACGTTCCTGTAGCAGCTGAACAGTGAGCTCTCAGCCGCCGTTCTGTACTTTGCTTTGTACTTTGGTCCCACCGTGTGGATGATGAACCTCGCTGCCAGGTTGAAGCCTTTGGTCAGTTTCGCTTCCCCTGTCCGACATCCTGCCAACAAATGAAATACGTTAAGTTGATGTTACTTAGAAATGGACAGAGGTTGTCGTTTTGGGAAAGTACAGCACAACATTTTAACGGGAAGTGTAGAAGTAAGTGCTACTTGGCGTCATCTAGGCTCAATCTGGTTCATCTGGTCACAGCAGTTTTTGGTAGAAAATAAGAAAAGAAAATAAATAACACCTGCACAAGACAATTTTCAGTAACTTCATTTATTTTGACACAATGCTGAAATTCCATAAACATTTAAGTTTCTGCCTCAGCTGCCTTTAGAAAAGAGAAACTGCGTCTTATTTTCTGATTTGGCTTCTCAAGTACTGAAGGCATTTCATTTCAAGTGATAGTTAACACAAACTTATTTTTTAAGCTGTAAATTGAATTATAAAAATATAAAAATCTGCATTTTATGTGTAAGAATGACTCCACACGCCACTTTATGCTTCTTAACTCCCTACCTACGTCACCTCTCTACCTATCTTCCTACTTTTCTCCTTACCTCCTTCCCTCCCCACCTCCCTCCTTACCTATCTACCTTTCTATCCATTTACCTCCCTCCCTACCTACCGAGTTAATTATTATAATGTTAATTCTAAACCACCGGATTTGTTAAAAAGAACACGTATGTTACTGCTGCCTCGGTCGGGTAGTTTGTTTTGTCTGTTTGGATCTCAACTAATGTGTTAAAAAAAACAAA
>JAPQRN010000015.1:6881249-6901842 GCA_037367275.1 Coranthus polyacanthus
TCACAAATACGAGAAAGCGCAAAAGGCATTTCTTCTTCTTTTTTTTTTTAATTGGTTCGGGCTGTTTTTTTTGTGTCTCCAAACCTCAAGATGAACAGTTACGTTACCTACCTACGGAGTCACGGAGAGCTGATGTCCACGCCAAAAGAAAAACAAAAAAAAAACAACAAAATATTAAATTAATCTTGACACGACAATTTCCAGACTCGAAAGATACCGTCGTTTCGCCGAGTTCTCATACTAGCCGTCAAACTCATCGCGTACGGAATCGAAAATTAAGTTTAAAAAGTGCCAATTAACCAGGTTTACATATTAGCCATCATGCTAGGTGCCGTTTGCTGCAGCGTCAAGTTGCGCGAGATTGAACGCGTCCACATCCTGTTAAGACATTTCAAAATAAAATACCAGTGAACGTCTGAAATCATAAAAACTGTAAAGCGTTTTTTAACTTCACTAATACGCCGACAAAGAATTACAAAAAGTTCTCTTACAACGCACAAAACACACAATAATAGTACATAGCCTATATATGATGTTATAAACGATATACATACTCTCTATAGTTTATGTTTTGAAGTAAAATCCATAAATCCACATAAATTAGACTAAGTAATTAACATCTTTAGGTTTTGTCCATGCCATAAAGAACACTCTTTATATCCAAGTAGAAAAAACTTACAAACACAATTCATTTTGGATGAAATGAAACCCTGTGTCTGTAAATGTATTTCCCTCTAACCCTAACCCTAACTCTAAATCCTTTGTATTTATATAAAACAATTAATACACTATTAATATTTCTTAATCTTCACGTTCATCAGTCATCAGGCCCAAAGGAGTAGTTGCATAGCTGAGAAATCTGGAATAAAACAACCTCTTCATTGAAACAAAAAATGAGTAACAGGAAAAAAAAGTCAGTCTGCAAAGTCAGTGTCTGTGTCAGTCAATAGCCTGTATTGTGAATATAGCCCATCCTGACATCAAATGTCTTGTTTATTCTGTAACTCAAAGATATTCAGCTTACTCTCACAGAGGAGGAAAGAAGCTAGAAAACGTTCAAATTTAATCTTTAAACAATTACTCCAAACATTTACAGGTTATCAAATAGTTGACAACTTATTTAATAGTCTGTTTTCTATATTTTATGTAGTTTTCCTTAAACCACGTCAATTTAAAATGCCCCATTTTAAAATAAAAACACAGCCCACTGACGTTAAGACTCGAGCACGGTTTCGTTTTATTTTGTAACATTCTCCATAGTTTCCTGTGTTGCCCTCCGTGTTCAGACGGAACTTGACGCACACGTCCCTGAGTTTCTAATCAGCTGACTAATGAGACAAAAACACTTCCGCTGTGTGTTTCTAGGGACGTGCGACAAGTCACTGCGGCTTTATGAACCGTGAAACCAGTGGCTGGTCTGACCAACGAGCAACTAATAAAATTAACGTGACAATACTGCGGCATTTGTTTTTTTTGACGAGTCGAAGTCAGTAGTATAGACGCTTTCATCGCAGACAGAAGCAACAGAAAAGTACCCGAAGAAATACCATCACCACCACCGGCATTAGCATAAATAAATAATACATTTTTAATACATTCCCTTATTTGCCGGCTACATCTATTTACATATATCACATTTTTATTTGTTTATTTATACGTATGTCTTTTTTTTTCGTTCTCCATAATCTTATACCACACCACCGAATAAACATCTATAACTTTTCGATACTCTTGACAATTTCAATGTTTTTCCGCTCTGTGCTCTCTGTGATCCGTTAGTTTGGTCTGAAACGCAGCGGTGGGAACACAACACAACTCCGCAACAGCCGCATTTTACAGGTAGGAGACAAACGTGAACAACTCAAAACATTTTACGTCGAAGACAGCGGCTCGTGGCTCCTTTATAAGACATTTACAGACATAAACTTGTTCCTCGTCGCTTTTTGTGAGCTGTATCTGTTGCAGAACGTCACCACGTGGGCTCAGGAACGAGCGGCGTGCTTTGTCGGCGGTGCTCGATTTGGTGTACAGACTCTACCGGGAGGGCGGTGTCCGCCTCGTGTTGACTCGATTCTCTGGTCAGATGGTTAAAACTCCGACCACGCGGGCAACGAAGTGTTGGAAAACAATCGCGCCTTCAACGCTGTCCGTTAGCTTGCTGTAGTTAGCTTAAAACGTACAGAATGGTTTTAGATGTATTAAAAAGATAGTTTTACACACGTTAAAGCAACGTAAGCCTGCAATACATGCGTAAGGATAGAATAGGGACATAACGGGAGTTAAAAGAGCATCTGTAGCTCACTGTCGATCGTCCAAACAACAGCATAGGGTCTTCAGAAAGTAGCTAAAGTTACTAATAATCATCGTATAAATGCCATACAGCGCACTGAGGTCGGTGCAATACGTTCCTTACTTAATTGTCAGTATGTAATTACACAGATTACAAAGTCATACATCAGGTATGTTAGGTTTTAAAATCGTAAAGCAGTTATTTACTCATCTATAGTAAGTATCAATCCATTGAGATATCCTCTAGACAAGGCAGCTACAGGAGACACATGTAAACAAAATACAAAAAACACTCAACACTCAGTAGTATTAAAGCTACTATCATATTCATATAATATTCAAACCCGATATGCTACGTATGACTACTAATATGAACTATATAACACAGACACATCGATATAAACACAGTGTATAATGTACACACGTTTACACTTACATAACATATTAGTATGTTATTTATAGATTTGAAGATACAGGGATGTTTTAGACAAAACATGCTTGAACTTGTTGGCAGCAGTTTGAAGCAGCAGCCTTTTACCGTTTCAATATGACAATATATCCATAAGAAAAGGTGTAATTAGGAAGGAGTGGACTGATCTGCACAGAGCTCTGACTTGAAACTCTACGAACCCATACCTAGAAGTGTGTCCGGCTCACTGTATATTTTTGTTTATTAAGGACATTAACTAAGTCTGTTGTTTTTGTGTAAAAGGATCAAGCGTCACCTGGAGGCTGCTGGTCATGGGGTTGACCAAGCAGTATCTGCGCTACGTTTCCAGTGCAGTGTTTGGAGTCATCGGCAGCCAGAAAGCCAACATAGCATATGTGACCCTTCGAGGGGGGGAGAAGGGGCGCTTCGTCGCAGCGGCTGCGTGTGAACATGTCTTCATCTGGGACATCCGAAAAGCAGAGAAGGTGAGACTGAAGAACGTTCATGAAGCCTTCCCACCACCTCCGATCACGTCCACACATCTTAGAGTGTCTTTCTGTCTGCGTATCCAGGTCCTGATCCTGCAAGGCCAGAAACACGAGGTGACCTTCCTCTGCCCGTCACCTGATGGCGTCCACATCGCTGTGGGTTACGAGGACGGAGCTGTGAGGATCTTCAGTCTGCTGAACGGAGAAAGCAACGTCTCTTTTAACGGCCACAAGTCTGCTGTCACCGTTATACAATACGACACACTCGGAGCACGGCTCGTCACTGGATCCAAGGTTAGTCAAATGGGTTCTATCTAGAGTCTGGACTTTAAATATTTCTATTTTATACATTGCAGAGCTGTAGAGACAGTGGAAAAAAAGAATGCATATAGCTGATTCTGAATGTTCTAGAGCTGCATGTTATCTATTTTTAACTTTTGTAGTATTTATTTTTATCCTAAAACTAGTAAAAGTGATGACCTTTTTACAGTTAGAACATGCAGCTAAATTTTGGCAAAGGAAGAAACGTGTCCGAACGTCCCTGGTGATTGGAGTTATCTGTGCGTCCACTTGTATCATTGTATTCTGTCTTGTCTCAAGAAAAAGTGAAAAGTAGACGAGACGAGTTAAATATCTCTTTGCCATTTGTCATTTCTGTTTTTCTGATAAGACTTTGCAGACTGTGTTTGACATTTTGAAGTCTGTCCACGGCGACGGTGTGTTGAGACATTTAAGATGAAGATGCTTTTCTGGTGAAACTGAGAGATAAGATAAGATGTTATGATCGTTTGTTATGATCAGTAAACAACATATTGGGTTTCACAAGGCTTTGTAATGTCAAACCAGGCTGATGTCAGTCTAAAATCGAACAGTCAGTCATGTAGTCCTATCTGTTATACCACGTATAAGACATGTTATGGCCTTTTCCTCCCCCTGTAGGACACTGATGTGATCGTGTGGGACATCATCAATGAGTGTGGGTTGTACAGACTGAGAGGCCATAAAGACGTCGTCACACAGGCCTTATTCCTCAAGAAGAAGAACCTCTTGGTCACCAGGTAACACACATTTTCCCCAGTGCCTTATCTTAGTAACAGACTTATTCACAATATACATCACTACGGTAATGACAAAAATGTTTTATTGAGTAACACTGAGAAAAATGTTGTCGTGGAGATGCCTGACAGGAGGAGTCAAGTTTAGCTGGCTTGTAAAGAAGCAAAGTGGATCATAAACTATTTGATGGCCTCCCAATGGGCTCTGATTTCTACTCCACTTATTTGACATCATGAAATTACCCTGCTATTATTATTTGACAAATACAAGTATGGTTTTACTGTCTATGTAAATTTGTGGTTGTTGAGTCTTGAATGTAATATTTGATTTTAAACCACTGACAAATAAAATGTAACATTAGAATCAGCATCATAGACATGAAAAATGTCAAAAGTTCAAGAGCTCCGTCGCCATCAACGATGTGTTTTTTTTTTTTTTTTTTCCCCTGTGTTTCCTGCTGCTGTACAGCTCCAAAGACAGCTTTGTGAAATGGTGGGACCTGGACACACAGCACTGCTTTAAGACCATGGTGGGCCATCGCAGCGAGGTGAGCAGCTTTAGAATCAAACACTGAGTTACACGTCTGTTTAAAACGTCCCATTATATCCACCAATAAAAGAGACCATTGTCAGTGAAGAGACTTAATCTGAATGTGACTGAGTGACCTGGAAATATAATCACAGAAATCATTCTTTCCTTCTCTCTGCCTTACTCCAACTTTATTTTTTCCTGTTAAAGCAAACCTACTATAGTTTCAGTCTCCTACGTTTAGTCTGAAAACGTACCCGGATTCTCTTACGTCTTCTGTTGACTTTAGGCAGCGGACGAAGCACTGATTCATTTAAGTGAATTAAGGCTCATGATTGAATCACTTAGGCTGCTTTCTCAGTTTCCAGTCAGTCAGTAAAACTAAGAAAGTTAAAGCTAACATGTTTTAACTTCATTATTTTTTCTGCCGGACTAGTGGAGATCCAGATGTGTTTTTAAATTACAAAACATGTGTGTGCATGTCCACAGCTTTAAACTTGTTCTGAGGAAGGGAAGGTGTCACGTGTAGATAATGATGTACAAGTGCATCTCAAAAAACCCACTTCAAAAGTCCAGAGTCGAGTGATTTTCTGTCACACCACTTGAATTACAATATGCTGAAAGGTAATGGAATTTTTTTCTCCCATTGACTCTGAAAAACTATCACCACTGCAGGTTTAATGCAGCACACATGCTTTATTTAACTCTGCAGACATAATCACTTATTTCTAGAATGTTGCAATGACAAATGTGTAAAATCACAATAAAATTTGGGATTGACCTTGTCTCAAAATATTAGAGTAACACACACAGGGCTTGTTTTGAGGAGTGTTCCTTCAGCCGACGGTCCAGGGTTAATGTTCGGTATCGCTGCAGCCGTCTGTGTGTCGCGGACTTTGAGGTCAAAGCGACTTTTTTGTGATTTTCTCAAAGCTGCGGGCCTCCCTCTTCCCGGTGCACCTTTTTCTGTCTTTGTTCTCCCAGACGACTTTCCCAGAAAGATGCTTTGATGCAGCGCTCTGGGAACAGCCAGTTTTCTTAAAGATAACCTTCTGTGACTCGTGACTTTTCTGTGACTGTAGCAATAACGTTTCAACATTCCAGAAATCAGTGAATATGTTTAGAAAGTACACAAAAGCATGTGTGCTGCGTTAACTTTGTATAAGACAAAGTTTAATTTTTATACATTTTCACATTATTCAAATTTTATGGGATGAACTTTATCTAAGCTGTTCAAAAAAAGTTCAGTCCCACAGTAATTTGGTGTTGACAATTTGGAAAGTTTCACTCAATTTAATGTAATGAATAAATGTTTAGTTTTGTTACATTGACAAAGAATGCATGTTGGTGATGAGATGGTGATGGTGTGGAAGTCTTTATCTGGAGCCACAACATTTGTTTTGAAACAAAACTTACCACTGAGTTCAACTTGGATTTCAGTTCCTTTTCCTCATAACGTCTGGCAAAGAAAACAGTGTTGTACCACAACATTTTTTTGGCTACACACACAGTTGATGTCTTACTAATGACCGAGAAACATCCCAGTTTGGAAGAGAAAGCTTTAGTGTCAGAGGCAATAAAATGGTTATGAGGCACCGTTGGTCTATGAAAGAGAGACTTTTAGCAGTCGGTGTGATTCACACGGGTCTGTCTCACCACCAGGAGGCTCTGAGGTCGACAGATGATCGACAGACGGGATAAAAGGGAGTAGGACACAGGGTCAAATAGTTGCAAGCAGCATTTTCCTGGAAATATTTATGCAGCAAACTGTTTTTTTGAACAGGTTTAAATTTAAAATCAACAGCAGGCTCCCAGTTAAACACAGATGACGTTACCTGTATATTATTATATTATTTTTGTATTTGTGCGTCAGGTGTGGGGCATGGTGCTGCTGAATCAGGACAACAGGCTGCTCACGGGTTCTGCAGACAGTGAACTTCGAGCCTGGGACATCAGCTACCTGCAGGAGGTGAGGACGTACGCGGCTGCCCTTAGTCTGATTCTTATCCACTCAGAACAAATGTATGAGCAGGAGCCTCAGTGGAAGAAGAAAGAAAGAAAAGATCCTAATGAAGAACAGAATGGATTTTTGTACCGCTGATGAAATTAGTTATTTTGGAGCTCGGGGGCGATTTGAATGCTTGTCAGACGTCCTTTTACATTGGACTGTTTAAGACTTCGCGTGCCAAGCGACTGAATCACATGAATAAAGGGAAAAGTCCTCTTCTATCACAGTCTGTCTGACATGACTGATTCATCATTATTTCATGTGACATTTATAAAGTTGGCCAGTGGATACAAAGCAGAAAAGCCCCCCCAAGATGTATAATAAATGTTTCTGCTTTTCATTTACTGCAGAGATTTAGTTATCATTTATTAGTCACAGTGCGGGTTGACTAATACCTCTTTTACCACCAAGGCAGTTTGAGGCGCGTTTCGGACACGGTGCCTAATCTCAAACTGGTTCTTCGCCAGGAAAACTGGTTCCAGAGTGGCACCAACACCAGAGAGTATAGAGGCAGAGAAGCAGAACTGTTTTGAGTCCAACATTGCAGACAGAGGTGTAGCTCTGCTGCTATGCACTGAATGTTACCATGGAACAGAGATTAGAGAAAAGAAAAGACAAAACGGTGGTGCTTTTTCAGAACCGCTTTCAGTGCAAAATGTCAGAAAAGTAGTATTATATTAGTGTTGAGTTAGGGCTGCAACTACCAATTGTCGATTAATCTGTCGTTTTTTATCCATTAACTGATTTATTGTCGGTCAATAAATGGTGAAACAGTGTTTCTCAAAACCAAAGAAGACGTCCTGCAATGTCTTGGTTGGTCCACAACCCAAAGATATTCAGATATTAAGACTCATATAATAAATGTGTATTGTTTACTGAGTTCTGTCTGTCTGTCTGCGTTCACGTATCCTCAGGGAAAAGCAGAGGGTGAGCCCAAGGTGAAGAAAGGGAAAACTCTGCTGGATGATGATGATGAAGACCAGGAGGAAGACATGGATGAGAGTCCTGATGAGGTACGAGAAGAGTCAGTAATTAACAGGCACTGTTATGAAAGTTATTTATACACGTAAACCCTTCAGCAGCTAAACAATGTCTATTTTAACTAATGACATAGTGCAGGTCCAGAAACTCTTAAAACCTGAAAACTGTCCTGTTCGTACATTCATCCAACTTTTGTTTTGTGTCTCTCAGCGGATTTTGAGTTGCAAGAAAGCCGGCTCCATCCTGAGAGAGGCCAGAGACCGAGTTGTCTCGCTGACGGCAGACAACAAGGCCCGAGTCATCGCCTGCCATGTGAGTGTTGAAGTATATTCAGGTTCCTAGTTTAGAGTCCTGTGTCCGGATCAAGGTTATTTACAGTAAATACACACATATATATCAAACATTAATAGTAGATCAAGCCTGTCTTTACAGAAGACACGTTCACTCACAGATATGGAGATGAAATCTGCACAAAAAGGCACTAGATTTGTTGCTAGGCACTTTTTTGAGAAAGAAAATTGCTAACTTGGCAACACTGCACATACCACTGCAAAACTTTACAGAACTGGCTGCCAGCGTTCATCGTATCAGCAGTTGGTGTCCATAAGGGTGGGATTTGTAATCAGATCTAGAATGGCATGAAAACTAATGTCTGCAAACTAAAAACTGATGTTGATTAGTTTGTTTGCTTGTTTGTTTTTTCTTTGTATTGACATAATGCTCTTTGGCTGAGAAACACTGTTTACCAACAGTGACTGCCCAGACACTAAGGCTGTTCTTGTCTCCGTTCAGCTGGCTCTCAGCTGCAGCCTCCGCGATGCATTCAAGTACAACTTTTAACATGAACATGAGGTGGAATTAGACAATGTGAGGTCCATGAGCACGAGGAGTCTAAAACTGCAAATAGAGAGTTTTATAAATAATATTTTACATATAGGCATTTAATGCTTTGTATGTATGTATTTATATGTCTGTCCTCCATCAGGGCAGTGATTCATTCCTGGAACTCTTCACTGTGCTGTCACAAGAGGAAGTACAGAAGAAAATGACCAAGAAGTTGAAGAAAGCCAAAAAGAAGGCAGCCAAGTATGTAAAAGTTGATAATGTCTGCCTTTGTTCACTTGTTTTCTATCTCTGTTGCCACTGTACAATTAACACTATGTAACTGATCACAGGACACAACTGTCTTTACGTCAACTACTTTCATTTTGTGCAGCTACTGCTGCGAGCATTAAATACTGTTTTATTTACTAACACCTTCATCTGCTGGTAATGCTATTGGGGCTATATTGGGCTGTTGACATGGTGGCATGACTGCTGCTTCCTCTTATACTTCTGTTTTAAGTACTTTCTGTACCTTCATGCCTGCTTGTACAGCCGTCATGCTGTTGTGTCCATGCAGCAGCCTCTCTCTGTCTAAACTGGTTGTGTGGCTCCCCCTGCTGTAGAGCTCAGGAGGAGGCAGGTGAGGAGGCAGCGGAGCCGGTGGTGGAGAGGATGCTGAAGGATGAGATCATCAGACTGACCAACATCAAGGCCTCTTCTAAGATCAGGTCAGTGGAGAGACTAATATAACGGGAGTTTAGAGGTCAATTTGTCACCTGCACGTAAGCACGACTATTCATCTACCCGCTACCAGCACAGAGCTGTAAAGTAGAGAAGAGTCGCATCATCTCCATTTAACTCCAATGGACTGAGTTTTTGCAATAACAGCAGGTCATGGAGCCAAATAACAGAGATATCGATGTACATGCAGTAGCTCACGAAAATGGGTACACCCTTTGCACTTTTGAAATGATTTCAGTGTAAGCAGCTGCATTAAAAAGCAGACATTCTGCAATTTGCACAAAACACAGTAAAGATACAGTGGCGACACACGGTGAGTACACCCTTAGCACATTCACTGTCAATATTTGTATTTATTTTTTTCTGTTTTTCAGAACAGCCTTGATTCTTTTGTGAGCTACTGTAACTACATACGCTTGTCGTGTTCTATATAAAGATTTTATTGTACATCAGTGCATTTATTGATTACTAACTACTAAACTTTGCAGGTCTTTCTCTGTGTATATTGCATTCAAATGACCTGATAAGACCTTCAGGGAGCTATCTGAAATATACATGAATCACATGCTGATCAAACCTTTTGAATGTCCACGGATGCAAATCCGCTCTTCAGTTCTGTAGCAGCATACTTACAGAAAAGCTGAAGGCGCTAAAGGTGCCAGGTACAAACACACCCACACTACTCCCTAACCCCCCACTCATCTCTTTTGTCCCGTTTCAGATGGGTGGACTGCCTGTCCTGTGCCGGTGGTGAGCTGAAGGTGGCGCTGTTGCTGCAGAACAACACCATCGAGACGTACAGTCTGAAGACTTTCGACAAAACCCCCACAGCCAATAAGACGGCACGCCTCACGCTCGGTGGCCACCGCACCGACGCCCGCACGCTGGCCTTCAGTTCCGACAACTTGGCCGTCCTCTCTGCATCTGGAGACACGGTCAAAGTGTGGAACAGGTGAAACAAGCGGACAGTTGCTGAATACGTGTCTGAAAACCTACTGAAGCGTCATGTAACAGAAAACCCGACCTCTCTTCACAGGTCCACTCTGCAGGTGATTCGCACCATGGCCTGTGAATACGCCCTCTGCTCCCTGTTTGTTCCAGGAGACCGACAGATCATCCTGGGAACCAAGGTATTCACACACAGACGTGTCAACCAGGTTTTTAAAAACCAGCGACGATATCCACAGCTAATGAAATTATCCACGTAGAACCAAGATTTTTCTCTGACATCTGTACTTCTTAGACGTCACTTTTGTATTTCAACCTGAAGACTGAAGACAAATGAGAAGCTCCCTATTCAGACTTGGACTGTCACAGTTACATAATCGTCTTATCGCAATTATTTGAGCCGACCGTGATTATTTTGCAGAATTGACTTCATTCATCTGTATAAAAACAGTTGAATGAAACTACACAGATTCATATAATGAATATAGAAAATAACATGCTGTAACTGATTATGAAATAATCATATAGAAAACATTATTACGCAATATAATAAGCAACATAATTTAATATAGTAAACTTAATCATTCTAACCCAAAAATGTGTTTATAAAAACCAAGGTTACACTATTAAGATCCACTGTATGCTGTGTTTTCGGTGTTAAATATTTACTATTATGATACTTTGTACTTCATATTTTAATTCTATCATAATGTTTTGTAAATCACCATTTCTCTTACGGATATCGAGATATACATTTTTTAGGTATATTGAACAGCTTTCTGGCGGCACAAGGCTTTTGTTGTGCTGTTGTAAAAGGTCTGTTTCAACCCAAACCATGATTTTGGTGCCTAAACCTGACCAAACTGAGTGAAAATTGAAAATAATAAGTCAGAGACGCAAACCCCCATTTCCTGCGTGACTGTCCAATTCACAACCCATTCACCCACGACAACCTGCTTCACCCGTGAGCGTTTTTACGCTTTATACTTCCTCACCTGACTTAAGCTTTTCTGCCAGAAAGCCCAGAAGGCTAATGGCTCTTCTTCTACGTATGTGTGTGTTATTAAAACTATTATTAGGCTGATACTATTACCAATAAAATGAACAAAAAAAAGTAAATTAAATCATTAATAGCAGTTATTTGTTTGACATGTTCATGACAGCCCTGTTTTAGACCTGCAAAGACTTTCATTACGTGACGTTCACTGATGGTTTTTCATGACAGAGTGGGAAGCTGCAGATCTTTGAGTTGTCCTCAGGAACCCTCCTGGAGACTGTAGGCGCCCATGATGGAGCCGTGTGGTCCCTCTGCCTGGCCCCAGACCAGGTATTGTTTCCCCGACCGTCTGCAGGACTCTCTGCTGTCACACCCGGTCTACTCATTTCTACTATTTCTAAACTTCCTTCTAACTGCATGCGCTGGTTTTCTTGTTGTGTGTGATTCTTAGAGAGGGATTGTAACAGGAAGTGCAGACAAGACGGTGAAGTTCTGGGAGTTTGAGCTGATCAAGGACCAGGGGACTGCTCAGAAGTAAGTCAGCTCCTCCTTCACTGTTCAGGAATCAGAGTGGTTCATTATGGTGATCTCATCCCTGCAGCTCAATGAAAGTAAATTAAACTGGTGTTTCATAAACTGGAGCCAGACAGAGATGTTCTGTGATATTGTTGCTTAGCAGAAAAACCTTTGGTAAATATTGTCATTGCTGACCTCAGTGAGGGTCGGAGGACATTAAGGCGGTGAACTCGGTGCAGTTTCCTCTTGATTCAGCTTCACACAGACAAAGGTCTAAGTGAACCACAGTGCATCACTCAGCGTCAAATGATAATTCTGGTTGTTGATGTTGAATGCTGGTCTGTTACCATTAAATACAAAAAGTAAAAAAAGTCTTGATATATAATTTGTTTGTGTTACAGGAGGTTGACAGTCAAACACTCACGTACTCTGCAGCTGGAGGAAGACGTTCTCTGTGTGAAGTTTTCTCCAGATCACAGACTGCTGGCCGTCTCTTTGTTGGACTGCACCGTCAAGGTCTTTTACACCGACACACTGAAGGTACAGACGTATTAACTTGAATTACGCAGCGTTATGAGCGCATTTAACTATTTAGTGTTCAAATCCTGCACGGATACTACACAGACGGGTGCTGACCGTTCCTCTCTGTTCTCCATTTAGTTCTTCCTGTCTCTGTATGGACACAAGCTGCCGGTTCTGTGTCTGGACATCTCACATGTGAGTACGGTCAAAATCAAAAATTGTTTTAAGGCGTCAGTATCAAAGGTTAAGGTTACGTCACAGGATGATCGCAGTTAAATGTGCAATATGTAACATATATGAAGGAACGTACATGTATGATGATGCTAGTGAGATATTCAAATTTGGTATCCAATGACAAGACGTTTTTTGATCCTCGCTTGTATCGGTCGATGACATACAAGTGTCGAAGTTCCCAGCCCTGTCCTCAGACCGGTTTTGTTTTGCTGTCATTGTTTCTGTTCCTCCTGAAAACTGGTCTCGTCACCTAATGTGACCCCAATGTGGGGCAAACATGTACAGAAAGAATGTATTTATTCCAACCTTGAGAGAAACGTTCAGATTAAGTGTTTACATGGTTATTATTACGTGCTAATATTTTCCTGCTGAAAGGATTTAACAAATGTTTACACCACGCCTGTCGACCGGATAATTCCTTCTGATCAGTCTTTTCCGGTCGAGGTGGTTACACAAGGCATTTTCATTCTGATGGTGCTATTTTTCCTCATTATTAGTGGAATATTAGGGTCCATGCAGTTCTCAGACCTTTACCCTTTGAATTTTCCGACTTCTCTCACCGTCGTTTCTGCAGCAGCTCCTACAGCTGACCTTGTGTTTCTGTTAACCAGGACAGCACACTCATCGCCACTGGCTCTGCCGACAGAAACGTCAAGATCTGGGGTTTAGACTTCGGCGACTGTCACCGCTCCATGTTTGCTCACGACGACAGGTAACGCCCAGCGACACAGACCCAAACCAAACAGACCTTGTTTATTGTAACAAAAACACTTTTTGCCAAATATGTAGAGATTAAATCTTTTTGTGAGTCGTTGAGTTTCCAGCTCTGACTTCATCTGTTGTGATCAAGGACTCTGATCTGTTAACTTGGCCTGCCCTGTGACTTCACATGCTCTTTCATCTCACCGCTCATCTGTTTTCTTCCTTCTATGTTTTTCTTTTTTGATTTTTTTTTTTGTTATGGATTTGTGATGCTTTCCTGTTCTCTCTGCTGAGATGTTGAATTTACTCGCTTATCTTCCTTCTCTCATTTTGTTCTCTACAGCGTTATGTTCCTCCAGTTTGTCCCCAAGACTCATCTGTTCTTTACAGCAGGGAAGGACAAGAAGATCAAACAGTGGGATGCCGACAAGTTTGAGCACATCCAAACACTAGAGGTGACACAATATCAAAAACTCTAAAGCTCCACCCCTAGCTTGGCTAAAAATCTCAACTTTTATAAGGTTTATGCTGCATTATTGCTATATTGTGCCCTTTTCTTCCTGCCAGGAGTATCTTTTTTGCTCTATAGCTCCTCTGAACTAAAAGCAGCATACATGACTGACATTTAATTGTCCTTTCTGCCTTTAAGGGCCACCATCGGGAGGTTTGGTGTCTGACCATCAGCCCAAACGGCGACCACATTGTGTCGTCATCCCACGACAAGTCCTTGCGCCTGTGGGAAAGGACCAGGGAGCCCATCATCCTGGAGGAGGAACGGGAGATGGTAAGATGGAGGACGATCGGATCAGTTCTCACTCAGGCACAGACAGTTTCTTTGTGGTGCTCAGTGATGTTGGTTTTGTTCTTGACAGGAGCGAGAAGCAGAGGCTGACGAGAGCATGGCTAAAGGAGACGTACCTGTGGTGAGCTCAGTTTCTTACTTCTCAACCTTATCAATCTGCCTGTTTCACCAGACATTGTATTTAAATAATTTAGCTTCAACACTGACCCATTTTAGTCAAACGTGGGTTGAGATTGTGATGATGGTCCCGATTATAGGAGCATTATGTATTCGCATCTGGACTAAAGAAAATTAGCACCGAAACCAGTCGTCAGCCATCGCAATCTGGCCGTTGTCAAAGTTACTCAGATCCTTACGCTGCCCATTTTCCTGCTTCCAACACATCGACTGTTCGCTCGCTGCCTAATGTATCCCACCCACTGACAGGTGCCATTTTAATGAGGTAATCAACATCACCACTTCACCTGTCAGTGGTCATAATGTTATAGCTGATCGGAGTGGGTCTTCATTAAAATTTGACTGGTAGTTAATTTTTCTGTGGTGTGACAAGTACATTTCTTACTGCTTTAGCTGTGGTTGTGTTGTTTGACGTGCGCGTAGTGATTAAATGTGGTTTGTATGAACAGGTTCCTGGAGAGACTCAAGGAGAAGCTGGACCGGCCGGGAAGAAGACCGTTGAGACAGTCAAAGCCGTGAGTTAAATGAGTTTAGCTGATGGTGCCGTTCATTGTACTGTGGACTTTTTTTTTTTTAATTAAAATTATGTTCAACCTGTAAAAGCTCCACATTTTCTGTTTTCATATCCTTTTTTTTTTCTTTGCAGGCAGAGAGAATCATGGAGGCTCTGGAGTTTTACAGAGAGGAAACAAGGAAGATGGAGGAGCATAAATACGCTTGTGAGAAAGCTGGCAAAGAGGTAAACACATGCTTTTCTCCAGTGATCCTACATTTTTACAGCCTCTGTGTGACACTGCTACACTGTTCACAAAGGAGTGGAGAAACGCAGCATTTATTCGCACATCAACAGTTCTGAAAATATTTGGGTTTTTTTTTAAAAATAAAAATGACAAACAGCTGATTTTGTTTTGCAGCTGCCTCCACCAAAATCTAATCCGATCCTCGTGGCCTTTGGAAATGTTTCAGTAAGTTTAACATCATTAACAGTATTGACATGAATATAAAAATCCTTGTTTAATTAGAAGTAACTTACAAAGTGTGTCCATGTTGCAGCCGTCCCGCTATGTGTTAGACGTCATAAAGAAGGTCAGATCCAGGTAAGATGTCCAGTCTTGAATCATCTGCTGTGCCCTGTGAATTAAAATACACCCTTTAAGTGTTTTACTTGTTTGTTTACCTGTTTGTTTTGTGATCATCAGTGAACTGGAGGTTTCTCTGCTGGTGTTGCCGTTCCCTTACATCCCCGAGCTGCTAACGCTCTTCAACGGCTACATCCAGCAGGGCCTGGACGTGGAGCTGGTCTGCCGCTGCCTTTTCTTCCTGCTAAAGTAAGAACCCAACCTGTACATATGAAGCCAGAGAAGAAACATGACACGATTCTTAAAAATGCAGCTTTGGTGGTGATTTAAGTAGTAAGTGAGCTGTGTTCTGACCAAAATAAATTTGATGGGGACGTACAGCAGATACAAGAGGTGGGTTTTCCATCAAAATGCATCACGTATTCTAACCGAATTTTCAAAAAAAATCATTGAAAGAAAATGCCAGTTTCCAAAACATTTTGTATCCAAATAGATCATAAACCCACAGATAGAAAAAAAACAAGTCACTGAAATCGGATTAAAAATGTTAACGTTATAGTACTTTATTGAGAAAATCTGTAGCTCCCATGGTCGCTTTTATTTGTTTCCTGTTGCAATATGGTAGCAATGTTGACGTACAAACGTTGTTGTACTTTACTTTCTAGGATCCATTTTGGCCAGATCTCCAGTAACCAGATGCTGCTGTCTGTCATAGATGAGCTACGAACCAATACTCTCACAAAAGTGCGCGAAATCAGAGTAAGTAACATCCAATAAGGTCACAAAGAAAAGCAGCGACTCTTGTCCTCTTTACATCTTTTCCTTTCTGATTTCATCTCTCCTTTTTGCGTTTCAGGATGTGATGGGCTTCAACAGTGCGGCGCTTCAGTTCCTTCAAAGGGAAATCGAAAGCAAAGAGGACGTGATGTTTTTTGCCGACGCCACCGGCCGCTTGGACGAGAAGAAGAAGAGGAGGAGGAAGAGGGAGCGAGCCATCCTCACCATCGCTTGAATTAATGTGGACAATTTCGACTGTTTGTGTAAAAAGAAAAAAAACATCCGCTCCCCATCTCCTCACAGCTTTTTTTGTACACTTTGAGATCACCGTTTTTCAGCGACATGCTTCATTTCTCAAATAAACTACGTCTGAGTTTTCTCACAGTGCTTCAAGTTTTATACGAAGCTCTCAAAACAAATAAATCCTCGGCTGCAGAGAGAGATGTAGTGTGTATCCACAGCGGTTCCCTCTGCAGCTTTATAAAATACATGTAAAAGTCTGTACTCGTAGTCCCACCGTGATCATTGCACATGCAGGACAAGTGTGATTTAAACTTGTTTTTATCCTAAAGGCCTAAAGGGAGCGACTCAGACTCAGAGCCAAGACAGGCTAGAGAATTAAGACATAGGGAGGGGGGGTTTGAAGCCTGCCAGAGACCACCTGGGTGCCACCTCAGTGTCATGCAAAGTAAGTCTCAAGCAGGTCTCTGATTTGGGGGGGGGGGCCTCCCTGTTTGTTTGCTGCCACTGAAATCAGGGAGATGTGACTTGACTTTACAGCGCTTGTAACTAAGCCTTAATTTATGGTCCCGAGCTAGTAGAAGTGGTAAAAATATTTCAGGGGGATGGGGTGGTGGTGGTGGTGGGGGCGTTCTTTACAATCTTCCACTCTCAGGTTTCAGCGCTGCTTAAATGTGCATCATGTAGTGAGTGTTTTTCGGAGTCCTGCCCTGTGATCCCGTGACCTTCAGGAAAGTTTCACACCCACATCAGACACTTCATTTTCCACAAGTGTGTTTATTTCCTGACCGTAGGGCGCTGTGGAATAATGAAATGAACCCTTTAAAACACCTCCCGCTCACTGTTCATGTTTTAATCTCACTGAGGACCAAAAAACAAATTAACTCTATATTTACAAGCCTGTAAAGAAAAAAAGAAAACTGGGCCAGCAGCTCTTTATGGGGCTGGATTTGGTCTCGGAGCTGTAAATGTCACACCTACCAAAATTAAAAATTCTTAAGGAAAATCCCACACCGCACTCACACAGGCTCATAACACTGACTGCGTATTTGCACCCAACGGCAGTTGAGTTTAATCATCACAAACTGCTTTAAAAAGGGAAAAATGCAATGTTGAAACAAAGGCCTGAAATCTAAATTCCATTTCAAATGCGCCAAAAATGAAAATGACTGGATAAACCTGTGCATGTTTCTCTCATTCTGCAAATCCAATGTCTAATCCAACATACACACTGTAATATTTCCTAATACTTTTCACATTACAGTTTTTCATCCCTTTCCTCTCCAGTGAAAACCATCCAAACGTGTTAATTTCCAAAGCTTGTGCTAAACTGTCGTCAAAGTTTCAGAGTCAAACGTTTCTCCTTAAGTTAAATTAACTCTAAAAGAAAAGAAAGTTTTCATGTGTTCAGTTCAGTGTGACAATGCATTTTCCAGGGTTTTTCTAGAGATACGTGGTTCTCACAGGACAGCGACGCAACAAACATATGACGATCTTATAGAATATGATGCATTGCTGTAGATTTAACTACACAACAGTATTTAATGTAGTTAAAATGAGTTCAGCCTTAAACATCTACAGCAGTAAAATTAATCCAAAAACATCATATATAATAATAATAATAATAAGACTTCTCATACTAATAAAACTTGAAAGTAGGGTTAGTACTGTGCTGTAAACAAACCTGAACTTACTGTTTATCAGCGCATTGAAAACAGCATTTTTCTCAGACAGAACCATCTTCCTTTCACATGTGAAACGCTTGCAGTCACTAGATGGCAGTCTTGACTTTCCCTCAAACGTCTGCTAGCTGGCCCCCTCTGGTATCTGGACTCATATCCTGCTCCATGTTCGAGGCTTACACTCCTCCTGCCACCTGCTGCAGGGCTCAGCCCATAATGGTTGAGTGTCGGACACAGTCCAGCAGTGGCTGCTGGCCAGAGGACTCGCATACTCGGGGTGGGGGTCGTCATCTCCACACTAATATCCACACATGGCATCACCGGCACTTTTAGTGCTGATCGGCTCTGAGCCAGAAGCCACATTTTCCTACAGCTGCCATGTCTGTTGGCTGAAGGAGGACTCCTACAAGAAAGTCTGTCGTTTGAGTATCAAATACTCACCACCTGCAGGCTAAAAAAGTGGCTCTGTGGCTTGATATATTTTCTTTAGAGTATTCCTTTAATGTCAGGATCTGTATTTGTGAAATATCTCTTCATGTTCCAAAAAAGTTTCAGTTACATTTATTTTAGAGCTGCAACAATTAATCCACAACTATAATCGATATGAGTGATTTTTTGGTGAAAAAAAAAGTCAAAAGTCTCAGTTTCCAGCTTCTTTAATTTGAATCATTTTGTGTAAACTGAATATCTTCTGGGTTGTGGACCAAGCAAGACATTTGATGACATCATCTTGGGAAACAGTCACAAGTTTCTGACATTTTATAGAAAAAAAAAAAATGGACAGATTAATCAACAATGGAAATAATCATTAGGCTTTATTTAACCTGTAGGAACAATTCCAAAGCATGGAGAGTTGGTCAGTAAATGTACAATTAAATAAATACAATATAAAACACAGCTGAATTTTAAAAAGGCATGCTTATATAATAAATACTACGGCGTGAGTTCAAAAATAGCTCATGAAGTGCAACAATACATGAGCAGCGTGCACATCGAGGCCGTTTGATAATATATACATTCTCTGAACGTAGCTGAAATAAATCAGTTAAAATAGTTAAAGTCATGTGCGAGTCTCTGTGTGTTTGTAGCTTTAATGCTCATTATGACTCAAAAATGTTCCGTTTGCTCCAAACAAACTGGACATGTAACACACACCACTTCCTTTGTGACACATTATTTTTTCCTGCGAGGATCTGCCGGCGAACAGATGTAGGTGCCTACAACGTGCAGTGCCCCTCTACCACGCTGTGTCATTTTACAGCCAGTATTTGCGTTACGTTTTGATGGACAGGAGATAGTGTTGCCGTATGTGGTCGACACTGCTATAGTCTGTCATCGTATGGTCTGAATGACATTATATACTGCAGGATACGGTCTACTCAGAGCTGCTGACTTGATTTGGTGGTGTCTATAGCTGGTGAATGTGATACGAGCTATAAATGCGTATGACCCATACTTGAGATAGATGTTGTTGGCAGTGACAGGCCTCCTGTTACAGCAGCGGCATTACTCTGCTGACCGGTGAGCACAGCAACTCTGAAGAGAAGTAATAAACCAGCCCAGACCTGAGGCAAGCTATATCAGTTTTCTACGTTTAAAATCAAAACCAACCGGTAAAGTATGTCTCAATTGTGTTTAAATGCATTTAGGCTACACTCCTTTTGAATACAGAGAAGTATAAGTAAATAATAGGTGAGGTTTTTAGAGCATTGTTAGGTTAAAGTTCAGTTTCAATTCTTTCTGTTCATAACTCTGCATTTGTGTGTTTCACATGTCCTACGTTAAGAGACTCAAACCACGGAAAGAAATAACTTTTCGGTTCTGATGTATGAACCTAATTCTGAACACGACAGAAAAAGTAATCATCATAAAGCTCTAAATAAAACGGCGTGGCTTTTACAAGCACTGGCAGTGTTGTGAAACTATTCAGGCCGAAAACGTATACATTTCTGTTTCATGCAGCCCTTGTAATTTCTCAACGCGAACCTTGCAATTTCAATCCGCCAACTCTGCTTCCTCTGTTGGTTAAAATAGAGGTCTGTTCAGCTGAACTTATGAACCCTATCAAAAATGCAACAAGTTACAGTAAAGCTCCTCATCATATGGTTTCAAACCGACTTTAAAATGTTTAAAGATCAGGCGTCGACTCCTTAGAACTAACAGGCCTTTGGCTGTGGCTGTGTAAAAACCCTGAACTCCAAGAATAAGTCGCTGCTCATCACAGAATTAAAATAGTCCAATTCTAGTCAAAGTAAAGACTTTTTGGCATCCCTAGCCCCTCTGATTCCAAACGAGACTTTATTTTATTTCTGGATTTATTCTGAAAATACAGTCGTAGTAGTAATGAACAGTAGAATGTTCCCTGTCAATGTTTTTGGATTCATTTTACTGCTGCTTTCATGTGTATGTTGCATTTTATTGCTGTACATGTTTAAGTTTGTGCTCATTTGAAGTTACATACCGTTGTGTCTAATCTACAACGATGCATCACGTTCTATAAAGATCATCATACGTCTTGTGAGAACCACGTATCTTTAAAAAGCTCCGAAAAAACAGGCCTGTTTTCAGCTT
>JAPQRN010000015.1:6913273-6923503 GCA_037367275.1 Coranthus polyacanthus
ACACACAATTCACACACACAAACCCCCCCCCCCCTAGAAAAAGAGGAGAGTCTCTGACTGCTTCATATTAGTGTTTAATTAAGTTAAAAGACCTCTCTCCACCTCTCTCGCTCCACAGTCCAATAACTCAATTGAAGTCGTCTATTCTTTCATGGCTCTGAGCTGGCGTTCCTACAGACTGGGATCACAGGCCATAAAAAGCAGATCAGGGCATCGCCGCTGCTGCCCTGACAGCCGCCTCTGGCAATAGCTGAAGTCTCACTTGTGATTAACTCAATAAAGCCATTACCCAGACCTCCCTATATCCACAAACCATCCTCTTTCTTTGTCTTTGTTGCCCCCTCTCTTTGTTTTCATTTCATACTACCTGCTCTCTCTCATCTCTGTGTTCTCCCCTCTGACAGTATCCAACCGTTACCTTCCGTGGTTCAGGTTTTACCCTCTGGCCAAAGAATCATACTGCCAAGACAAACAGGTAGGACTCTTACTCCTCCACCGCTTTCCTTCATCTTGAAGGAGGAGGAAGGCTGGTCGTTTTTCAATCCGGTGTTAGAGGACAGTGCATATGGTAGAAAACACAGGAAGGTCTGGGGTTATTTTACATACAATATTCCTCTTCATCTCTTAAGAATCCATTTTACTATCCATAATGGAACTGAGGCTTTTCTGAAAGTGTACAAAGTGGATGATGCTATCATTGTCATCATCATCATTGTCATCGTCATCATCATCATCATCATCATCATCTGTCCCACCAGAGATGCGAACTGGCTACTAAAGAGCTCGTGAAGTTATCTATGATTCTCAGTCTCAACCTGAAATGTATGAAAACGCTGGTGAACAAGAAGTGCACTTGGAACCACCCTATGTCAAAAAAAAATTAAAACATATATAGCCTCTGCCCAGTTTTATTTAGGAACTGCTCCAAAGATAAATGGGTTCATCCTTGGCCCATGCCCTACCCTTCTACCAAACTTAATGAAGGGTTGAGTCCACGAGTACAATTCTTGTTTCCTGTCAGACCTCTTGAAAGAAACTTCAGAAAGAAGGTGGGTAGAGCGGAGGGTGAACACATAACAGACTGAAGCTATGTTTACACTTATTGCCGACCTATAACAAGACCTGACTGTTAAAACACACCTGACGTGCCTACTCTCAACCCTGTTCCAAGATCCCTTTCTTTCTGAGGTCTCATTATAAATGGAAACTTGTGTCACAATTCAGGCAATGCAGGCACACTCAATATCGGTTCCTCCTCCATTTTGCCTTCTGTGCTTGGCTGGATGCCTTGTTTGGCCACAAGAGAATTCGTCACAGCTTTGTGCTTTGCTTGATGCAGGGACAAGCCACTAATGTTATGTGAATATTAGGAGTTTTTGTCGTCGTTGTCCAGTTAGATGTAGTATTATCCAATAACATACTACCTGAGCTGTTGACTGAGGAGCTGATCGACATAACCAGATGTATTTAGTCAAAAACCTGAAGCTGCTTTGGCTTTTTAGCCTCGAACCAAACCGTTGGTCTGGATCATATAACATTATTTCAGACTCTTCCACAGTTTGTCAAACAAAGCCTTTTGTCCAACATTTGTTTCTACAGCTCTTCATTCATGGTGGTGTTTTGTTGCTGTTTCCATCTAATGTGGCATTTAAACTTTGTTCTTGTATTCATTCGGTAAAAAAAAAGAAAAAGAAATCACATCAGCAGCAGTTGTTGTTTCTGCCTTGTGGTGCACAGTATAGTGGTCCTTTGTCTCCCACTTACTCGTAAAATCAGACACAACTGAATCACATTGTGTTAAAACGAACTTTGACGCTTTAAATCTTTTCTTCACTTCCATCTTTTCACAACTCCTCTTCCTCCATTAACTTATCTTTTTCACCACCTCTCTGCTACTATTCCTACAACATCCTCCCCTACCTCTTCCCCCTCTCATCAACTCTTTTCTCACCATCCTCCTACACACTGACAGATCTCTGCTTAGCACCGTCATGAATCGCAGATAACCCTTTTCAGCACCGAGCGAACAGGGCCAGCCACGTCTCCAGGGACTAGCACGGTGTTTCCTATTGGATATTATGGAAGGAAAGAAAAACAGATAAAATTTCCCCGAAAAAAAAATCCATCACACGTTTTTGAATCAACCAGGAGAGGGGCTTTTCAGCTGCTGCAGAGATAAGATAGCAGCATGTGGTAGATAATCCTTAGAGATGATGTCAGGCGATTTCTTTTGGTTCTGCTCTCTTTTTTTTCCCTTTCTCCGTTAGATTAAATCTCTTTTTCCATTGACACCTCTTTCATTCTTGTCTGTCACTTCCACCCGTTGTCATTCCTCTGTACATTTTTAAACACCTACAGCAGAGGTTTTAACGTCTCTCAAGTAACATTTAGTCTGGCTTACATGCCGCTATACCGGTGATAAATCTTCCCTCATGCTCACAGCGACTCCCACGGTTCGATTACACCTCCTTGGAAACACATATTATTTCATACCCCCAAATTACAGCGTTAAAAAAAAAAACCTGTGAAGCTGTATAAATCCTTCATTCATCACACTATTGTGAAAGTCCTTGTTGATTCAAGCCCTCTGTATTTCATTCCGGGCCTTAGCTGAAGCAGCAAAAAAGAACGGACGGTGTAACTGCTGTGCTGAGGGTTACGTTTAGTCTGAGATAAATCAAAGTCTTGGAAATAAAGTGATTTGAGATGAGGCTGCTCCTGAATTCTGGCAGCATGGGGTGTTGAGAGGGTTAAGGACCACTATCCGCTGGTGGTAGAGGTGGTGGGGGTCTCCCGGGCAGAGAGCCATCGGCCTGCGGGGGGTCCTCGTACTGAAGCTGCCTCATTGCCTGCTTGAATTGAATATAAATTTACACTCGGGGATATTAACCGGCCGTATCGCATGAGAGCGTCGTGTGTCCAAATTGTAAAAATAAAGTGTGTGTGACACCACTGCTGCTTTGACTTCCTCTCACTGCACACTTGTTGCACATTTTTGGATGGCTAGGTAAGAGTATCTTGTTCAGCGCCCCAGAGATATGGATACATCTACTGGTTGCACAAATGGGACAGGAGGCAGAGGGAAGGGAAGGGAAAAAGAAGAGGAGGAGAGGCAGTAGGTGAGAGACGAGATGTTCAGCCCTAACGAGAGGCCGTAACTCATGTCATGGAAGAGGGTTGTGAGTTATGACCTTTTAAGACATAGTGGGGCTAAGTGTTTTCATTCCCAAACCAGCTGACACTCGACCTAAGGAGTGCGCAGACAGCTTGATGTGTCTGCAGCACAATTTACAGCCGTGATCATTGTCTTTGTTATTTTTGCCCTCTGAACTCCTCGTTACCGTGTGCCTGCTTCTCACCTCATCTCCAAACTGTGCATTTGTGGCTGACTGGGCTGTAGCTCGATAGTCTGGGGTTCAGTGTTGGCGAGTAACGAGTCTCATGTAACAGCGCCGTGTGATTAAATTACATAATCAAATTACATCATGTGCAAACTATTACATTTCAAAAGTAACCTTCCCAACACTGGATGCATTCTGGTGTCAGACTAGACAGTTAAGTGTCGGGATAAGAGAAGACGGGTACAGAAGCTGAAGTGGGAACTGTAGGGACCTGGGTTCTTGGCTGACATTTGGGATTTTAATTGGCATAAGAGTGACCCTTTGACATCTGAACCCTCATCTGGGGGAATGGGTTTCACTTTGACGTAACGTTCCCAGGAGTTGTGTTGTTTTTGACTGATAAAGTGCTCATGTGTTGCTTATGAAGCTCTTTTTGCAGCTCCCTCATCCATCTCCAGCCGGTACACAGTCAGTCGCACGTCCTGGCTGAGCTTCAGCCATTTGCTTGAGCGACACTTTTTCCATGAGCTGACAAAGTGTCTCGGCGCTCAGTCAGGACTTCCAAATTTCCACCAGGCTCCTCTGCAAAATATTGATCTCATCACCAAGTAAATAAACTTAGTGATGGATGGTAGAGGCAATTTTTTCTGTTGCTTGGACCCTCTAGTTTGGGAGAATCCATCTCTCTTTGAAGGCATTATGTGGCGACTGTCTGACAGACTTGGTCAAAACACAACTTTGAGACTTTCAAATATGTAGGAAAAACATGGGGTTCAGATGACTTGTAAGCAGTCCTGCTTATACGGTAAGCAGTGTTTCCATAAATGTCACGTAAAGGGCTGAGATCAGGGATGTTAGCTGAAGGTAGCACTGTCTACTGACCTTTTTGTTTCTGTAAAGGAATTAAAACACATTTCCAAAGTTGTAAATATAGATCACGTGTGTAAAAAGAACAAATATAATCTATATTAAAAAGTTAGTATTAAAAGGTCATCATTACACCAAGATGCACATATAGACATTTGTCCTTATTCCAAAAAAGACAGTATTCCAACTAAGCTGTTTATTTGGTTAATGACAATAAATATTCCTCTAATAATCCTGTTTACATGCAGCCTGAGTCTGAGTGTCGCCGCTGAAAGACAAAGAATTACCTCCAAGAATTTTCACTTACCGTCAATGTGTTACATCTCCACTTCTAAGGTTTTAACGTTGTGCAAAAGAAAGAATACAAAAAATAAGAAAATAGGAAAAACTAAGCACGTTTTGGAATAATTTATTTTAATTTTTTTAGTGAGCATAGCCTACTCGATGTCTGAAGTCTATTTTGACAGGATCTGTACAGCTCATATTTATCGTAACGATTACTGAACAATTCAACATCACGGGTTTTCCTGATGTTGTACAGACCTACTCTACAGTTAAAAAAAACGCTTATTGATCAGTGTGAATCCACGTGCAGTTCACCTTTCTTCACGGCCCTCTGTTTACCTCCTCATCTATTTCATTTCCATATCTTCTCCCCTCTTCCTGTGCTTCTTTCTGCTTATCCCTCACTCCACCTCTATCCGCCACTTCCTGCTTTACATCTCCTTCACGTGTCCACTCGCTCCCTCTTTTTACATTTTCTTCCTCTGAGTCTCTCTCTACATCTCAGCAGGAGGTCAGAGATGCTGAGTGCCGGGCTCATAAATTTGGTCCGGTGTGAAATAGAAGATGGCTTCCCAGGACGGCTGGGAGGTTTTTCATCACTTGAGCCTTTTTAGTGCCGTCTACTGCCACCACCACATGTCACCAAACCCATGCTTGGCTACGTGTTTATGTGTATGTATTTGGGACTCGGGGGGGTCTTGGTGTGAGTTTACCATGGACGCTGTGAGGAACACAGAGGTAAAGAGCAAGATTTAAGAAAAGTAGAAGAAAAGGGTGATATATTTAGGAGTAGCGAGGAGAAGTTCATTAATAGTTGGTGGTTAAGTCTGTGGGGTAATGTGGGTAATTTACCGACAAGATTAACTTCCAGTTGATGGGAAGGTTTTTCGTGACAGGGTGCCAACAAATAAACACAATTCACAGATGACATCTCTCCTTTGAGGAGGGTATGGCAGAGGGACAAAGCCATTTCCCAAATTCCACAGGGGTGATCTGGTGTCAGATGGTTTCTGTTCTTCTGTCCTGGCACCCAGGGGATGGAAAGGTTAGCCTGTTCAGCTAGAAACACGGAGGCACGATAAGGTTCTCCGGGACAGCTGTGGCCTAATCTCAAATCCGCACCAGCCGTAACACAGCACAGGCAGATCACAGTCCGCCATCTGATAGCAGTGTGAAAATGAGACAATTTGTTTTAAGATACATGCAAATCAATTTGCTTGTGCTTGTGGTGCCTGATTACATCCATCAGACTCAAGAATCTGATTTAACAAAATAAAGACCTGCAGATGGATGTTATAATCATCCACAGACCCAACGCAAAATTATACAGAAGTTGTTGTTATATTTAGTCAGAAATGCTTTTTTTCCCCCTACTTTTACTATTTATTAAAGTATTATGTCTTGTTCTTTGCTGCTGTAACACTATCACTTTCTCCATTGTGGGACTAATAAAGGCGTGTCTTACCATTACTTACTTATCTCCTTTTTTTTCCCTGATTGCTTATATTCACTGTTTTTGAAACTATAGCTATAACTCTCCACGCGAACCACAAAACCCGACACCAAACCAGCAAAACATTCTACATTTCTTGCAAAAGCAACATGCTCTGACAGAACTTGTCAGCCGCTTGTAAAATTGTGTTTTTGTGCCATTACAGCACGCACAAACCATTTGAATAAACACACAAAGCACCAACTGCACACTGGTAATATGAATGAAAAAGACTTTCTTCTCTAAACACTAATATGGTTGTGTATTCCAACATTATTAACCTCCTTTCTCTATCTCTTTTGATTTAATTTGAAATCTCATGAACATATAGCATCTCTATTTTTAATCTTGGTGGATGCCAACGTGGCAGTTCTCACATTAACATCCACTTGTAATCCACCTTCCAAAGTTGCTGATTATACAGTTACAGTTACATATATGTTGCTTTTTAACATAAGGTGTAAGAGATATTTAAAGCGTTGCCTCCAACAGCAACTGGAGGTACTAATTTGAGAAAGAAGTGGAAGCAAAACTTGATGCAGGCAAAGCTATGATACCTCCAGAGGGATTTGAAGTGTCCCACTCCATCAGCTTGTCCTGTTCTGCGCCAAGCTAAATCTTTACTCTCTCTCCTCTCATTTGTTACCGTCTCAGCATACTCTAGGCTTAGGAGGAGACGGTGATCGAAATAATGTGCAAGAACAGATGGCGTTAGTGCTGGGGCACATGCTAAGAACCATATAGCAAATGGTTAAGAACCAGCTAAGCAAATGCCGAAACCCCTGCCTGTGCTTCTCTTCTAATGAACGAAGCTGGGGAGCGGTCGCCATTAGCTCGATCATTCGTCTCGCAAGTTGTCAAGTGACGCTCGACACGCATCCTAATTCACAAAGTCACTCAAACACCCACTTAGCATTTGTGTACATGCGAGTATGTGTAAGAGATGGACAGTGAGAGTGGGAGGGAAATGAGTCACGGTGGGAGAAATGCAAACTCGCAGCTATGGAGAAGCGATAGAGGAGCAGACAGACAGAAACCTCAGCCTCACCCCCCACCAGGACGGCCGCGTGGGTCTGTACGCGCTGTGTAATTTACAGTATGTGCGACTTGAGATGTGGACAGCAGAGGGGGACATTGAAGGCAAACTGCACGGCCTTGCTTTTCCCAGAGAGGAACCATGAGTGTCATTAGACTGTCACTTATTAGTGTTTCCATATGTCTGCCCCACGCATCTAACTGACTGGTGATTTAGTTAATAACAACAAAATGTGTTACTGAGCGTGTTACAAGCAAGGCACGTGAGCTTACAGTCAAATCAGAATGTTTCGCTGATAGATACAGGTCGTTTCATGTCCAGATAATGACACATATCACAATATAGCACAAGTGGCTCTCATCCGTACACGATATGGTTGTTACACAGGTGGTAAAAGCGGTTAGTGGTGTAGTCGGTCTGCGTCATCATTTGCAAAGTCCAGTTTTCGGGGCCCATGTCAGACCTTCATACCCAAACCACGTTCATGCGACAGAAGTAGCTCCTCTTCTAGCTCCTCCTTTTGTCTCGGTTGTTCGGAGACTTTCCCCTGTTTCTCCAGAATTAAACCATTCTGTGTCGCGTTCACGCCTTTTTTTTCATCCAAATGAAGAGAAAGATATTAGCGTAAAGAGTGTGGTACAAAATAAATGATGTCTTATGTGAAACAAAAGATCATCATCACACTATATATATCGTCGCATTGCAGAGTTGGAACAGACACTGAGAGGCACAGATACTTTTTGTCCATCACTCCTACATAGAATTGTTGCATTACAGTTTCAATAAATGTCATAAAATATGTTTTCTATTGCAAATTGAAGAATGCTGAGTATGTGGGTGGCAGGGTATAATTACACAAATGTAAACTGAATTGCCAATAGAGGTAAGTCGACTAATAAAGTAGATGAAAATGTTCCTTTTAATGCAGAATCAAGTCAGATTCATGTGCGAACCTGACCAGAGTCAAGAGGCCCGTTAGATAATCAGGGCTGATCCGTTTACACTCCTGATAAACACTCTTCCTGGTGTGATGGGCTGTAATCTCCTCACTTTTCAAAACCCATGGGGCCAAAAGAGATGCTCATATACACACAGACACACAAGAATGTAAGCAGTAGCACTGACACGTCTACGACCGCACACCCAGTCCTCAGATTTAAATTTATCCAACAGGTTGAAGGAGTGGATGAAGCCTGAGGCTGTCAAGGCTGTTGTCACCGTCCTCCTGCCCTTCTCCCTCTCTCTTCTTCTTTTCCCTCCTTGCTCCTTCCACTTGTCCAGTCATTCATCACCATCCGAGTGCCTCCTGCACCTCCTCGTCATCTCCTTGGATAGCACTGTGTGTCCTGACATGTGGCATTTGGTGGGTATACTTTTATCCCAAGTTCCTCGCCATATCACGGCTGTGTGCATTTTTAGCGTGGTTGCTTTCAGTAGGAAATGGACCAAAGGCAACACGAGTGAGATGCAAGCATCCTCTTGATCCAAAGCCAGCCTCAGTCTAGGGTTTCCTACTCCACCTTACCCTGATGAGATTTACATGAGCACAGACTATTAAAATAGCCGTTAAAATAAAAACAGCTTTACAATATTACAAAAATATGCCAACCAAGTCCCCGAGTACGTTTACATACAAAATATTGTATTGTATTCTGAAAAAGACAATATTCCTACGAAGCCGAATGAAAATGAAGATTCCATTTAGTTCCATTCACATGCAGCTGTGCATACTACGATTAATGTAAAAAAGCTGATGTGATATTTCATGAATGAAGTCATAATATAACGAGAATAAAGGTGTTTCTCGAGAAAAAGTCGTAATTTTATGAGAATAAACTCAGAAGAAGGGTAAATATCAGTGGAAGAGTTTATCACTTCCATTAAAATGAGGAATGTAGAGAAGCTCCTTAAATTATACTTTAGTATAGGTTTCAAAAATAACAAAATACTCTAATACTGGAAAGATATTCACAGACTTGAACGTCCGGGTTCAGCTGGTAGATCTGAGTTTTTTTTTAATTCTCGTAACATTATGACTTTATTCTCATAATATCCTATTTTTTTGTATCTTCATTGTGGCCCAGATCCTCCTACAACACACTGAGCTGAGCGGAAACAGCTGTTTGTCAAAAACCTGCTGCAAAAACTCACATATTCTGAATGCTCTGTATATGAGTAAGAAAGAATACTCCTTAAACCTGAAAAACATTTTCAAATCACACACGAATGAGCTGTAATTCAGAGTGTACGAACAGAATATGCTGTTTACATGATCAAATTAAGAGCAGTGTGTACATTTTTACGCACGCTGACAATATCCTGACTTTGACTGGTGTCGTGTAAACGGCATATTACGTTTGGATATTTCTGAAATAGAATGGAGCATTTTACAGTCGAGACATGTGGGATATGCTCATAGTAATCTGGTTTTATGAGAATTCATAGGACTTGTATACAGCACATTAGGAATGTGCGTCTCATCTGTGGGTTTTACCGCAGGTTGCGACACTGCCTCTTGTTTACAGTCAAGAGACAAACATCCTCTCTAGTAGAGATGCAGCCACACAAGAAGAGTCCACATTTCTGATCCACATTTCCAAGGAGGCTGTGTTCACACTAGGTTATGCATGGCTGCATGTAATCAGAAATATTAGTTCAATGTTCATTTTCATTATCTATGTAAACCGCTTCTTAGGAATTTAGTCTTTTTTTGGTATAAGGGCAAAAAAACGGAATAATTCCTGCATGTAGTCATGATCATATTCAGAATAAAAGTGGAACATCAATGTGCATGTAACTGTAGTCAGTGTTTTGCTGCCGTCAGTGTGACAGGTTAATGCTGACAGCTTGTCTTCATCAGGGCTTTCACTGTGAGCAGTCAGCATCAGTAGCACTTCCTGTGGCAAGAACACACCGAGCATGCTGGGAGATGCAAATGATCTGTCACTCAACCTGTCTGCTCCGTGACCTGCGTCCAGTAACCCCCAGCAGGCCTCCGCCTCCGCCTCCGACGACACCACAGCCTCAACATTCACTGATACGCACAAAAACACACACATGCACGTTCTATCCTGAATACATGGTTCATGTGTTTTTTTCTGATTGACTAACAGTGATTCTTGAAACCACTGACTTTACACTCATTTTATGACACTCTTTTTGTAAAACTGTAAACGCAACTTTTTTTTCAGCACCAATGTTTTTTCTGT
>JAPQRN010000015.1:6936001-6947162 GCA_037367275.1 Coranthus polyacanthus
GATTACACTTTGCCTGTTTGTTTTTGCTACATCTACGTTTATCACTGGCTTAAATAATGATGCATATCGTTTAGTACTTTACCTCACTGGTGACTTTCGTGATTTCGTCAAAAGTTATTTCCTCAGACCAGAATGCAGCAGGGGTCACGGTCAGAGGTAAGTTTTCACATGAAAAACACACAAGACTTTATTTAAAAGTAACGTTTCAATGCGTCAGGTTCGAACCTGCTGGTGTGGAAGAAGAGCTCTCAGGGACAAATTACGAAAACGTCAAACGGCAAATAAATCTCAAACTATCTGCATGCCCTTTGGAGATAAACAACTTAATTAACAATTCATTTAGATTTAAATGAATTAGAACAAGTACCCAGGTCACTGAAGATTTATACCCTGATAATAGAAGTCTACAAACCTTTTCTTTAAGTCATTAACTTGTATCACTGCAAAAAGAAGAACAGTTCTTAGATGATAGCAATAAATATTCTATGACCATAGAATTTACTATGGGAAAATGTGGTGGATTTCTCCAAAAGAACACGGGCCGTTCTTCTTTGTTGGATTCCCACTGTGTGATTCATGCTAAAATGACTTGTGTTTTTACACAAAAATGTTTCCCAGCTCAACGTCTCTGTTTCTCCCTCTGGAAGTCGGAGCTCTCAGGGCTCATCCACAAAAACCAGGGGGTTATATTTACTGCATGTAGACACGTGAAGGTCAGATGCGTAAAGTGCTCCTGATGTCTTTGCCAAATGGCAGCCCTCGCCTCTCGCCGTCCCCGCCATACGAGGAGCAAATGTCATTTCCACCAGCCGCGCTCGCACACAGTACGTCTGCACAGAAACAGGCACAGTGAGAATTCAGAACAACTCTGGGAGGTGACAAAGAGTGGTCTGTGCTGACAAATCGGGCGTGATAATAAAACAAGTAAGGTGACAGAAACAGACGGCATCACGTTAGCAGACTGTTCTGTGACACAGGCTAAAAAAAAAAAAAAAAACACAGGGAGAGACTCATTCTGAAGCTGGGAGCCAGGCCGTAAAGGGACGTCTGAGGCCCCTGAGTCATGTCCAGTGAATAATTCACGTTGAAAAGTTTTTTCCTCCTTTATTTTCAGTCTGGCAGCCCTTTCCCCTCTAAATAATTTAGAGCTTGTTCCTTGGGAGCAGTGGGTACTGCGTATGAATCACCCACCGTCCTCCAAAGCATTGCTCAACAGCATAAATGTACAACTATCAGCGACCTCTTGCTGTGTGTGTAAATATCACCTTCATAACCACTGTGTTCTCATGGAAACACTGTTAACTCGATAGCTCCTTAAAATTAATTTCCATATGGCCTCAAAATGAGCGGAAAAAGAGAAATTGTTGCCGTGATTCTTGCTTCGGAGTCTGACACGTACAGTATGTGTTTGTTTTTATCATTATTATTTCATAGTTTAATGGACAAGTCTCTCCTGTTGGTCATTTGAACAAATAGCTTATTACAACCCATCGTTACGTTCTGAAGTTAGTAACATTTTCTGGTCAACCCCAAATTATCCCATTGTTACTATTAAACCGTATCCATCAGTGCTGTAGTGATCCTCCAAATCTACAGATTGGTTCAGACCTCATATTTTTTATACCTCGCTTTTGTGTTTGTTTGTTTTGGTAGGACGGGCGTTGAGTAAGAATAAAAATGGGAAAACATTCTGGGTTTTATTAAATTAAGTACAAATTGAACCGATTCACTTTTTTTTAAACTAAGTTCACATAGATTAACAAAGAAAACTAAATGAATAAAAGTCAGTTCTTTTAAGAACAGTTGCACGTATCACACGCAGATGAAAGGTGATAAAATATATGTAATGTGTAATATTTACAAAATATACAGCCTGCCTTAACTTCAAACAGAATAATAACTTCATGATTTACTTGCTTATGGTCTTAATTGTGTCATGAAAAATGAGAGCTCAATAGTCACAACGGGAAGTGGGACACGGAAGATGGAACCGCACCTCGAGACCACGAGACCATGGACGATTGTATCAAGATTCACTCTAAGCCTAAAAAAGTTGTTTTGTTCCTTAACTAGACGAAACCTTAGACATGGCATCGTCACATCCTAAATTCAACAGTGATTTTGTTCAGACATAACATAATCTGCGGTGTTTGTGCAATTTGTCTTCCTGTCTGCTGGTGCACGAGTCCATCGAACGCCGATACGGCTCGTATCAGAACATATTTGTTCGTTCAAGTTGGAGGTCTTGTTGTGATGAGCAGGTGCTGAAAATAATGCTGCCGGTTGCATGGTGATGACTGTTAATCTCTTTAGCGCCACCTGCCTCCAGACCTGTAAAAGTTACGAGATTCCAAAGTTCACGCTCACCTGCTCCGAGAGGTGTGTGGTCCGTCTGACCTCAGGACCGAGGGGTCAGAGGTGACTGTCGTAAAGCAGGTATATCAGAGGGGCCATGTTTGACTATGACCCAACGGCCAACAACTCTGAAGGACAGTCTGACCCAAGAGATCAGAAGATTCATATCTATACCGTATTCAGAACCTTTACTTGAGTAAGTACTAATACCACACTGTGAAAATATTCCTCTACAAGTAGAAGTTCTGCATTCAGAATGTTATTTAATAAAAGAATATATTATCAGCAAAATGTACTTCAAGTATGAAAAGTAAAAGTAGTCACTGTGCAGTAAAATGGCGCCTTTTATACTGTTGGTTGTGTGAGAACCACGTATCTGACATCTTGACAACGTTTTTATCTGTTGTTATAGCACCACAACTAAACTATTGGTAATCACCATGAAGGAACAAACAACCTCTGCTGCCACTTCCCGCTGGTCCCACACAGGTCACAAGACACTCAGTACACTAAGAGGTTACAAGTGTTTTACAAGAGAGATTAAATGCATGTGAAGGACAAACCACAACAAACAGGGGCTCATCACATCTTTTTCCATCTCCCACACTGTCTCTAACTGCAGCCAGGGACTTTATCACACGGATGAATAAACATGATGGAACGGTGAAGGTCCATGCTTTATCTATGGACTGCAAGTACCTCGGGCATCCGATAATACCGGTAACAGGCACGTAAGTCTATGTGTTGTATGCACACACGCACACATGCAGCTGATGGCTTTAACATCTGAAGTCCAGCTTTGGTTTTTACAGTGTTGGCTTGGCCAGCGGGATTCCTGAAATAGATATCACAGAGCACAGAAGTGGGTGAGAGTACAATGTCAAAGGCAATCTTTCAGCTTCTCTGTTTTGCTCCAATTATTGAATCAGATTTTATTACTGGTGGCTACACATCTTGGCGAGGCTTTGGGATGCTGAGACATAGCTGTAAATATTTCCTTTGCAACCCTGAAAGCCATTTTGTAACTGATCGCGGCCCTGCACGGATGTGATTCTCCCTCATCTTTCGTCTAATCTTTGACTGTTGCCCGTTGACCTGTAAATCTATTATTGGGGTTTATTTATAGCAGAAGTGGAGAACATAAGACACTTGCATCAACAACAAGCTGATGGGCTCAACTTGCTGCACAATAAAGCCCGTCTGTTTTCATCAGCCTCACAGCGTGGCACTAAGTGGTGTCACTCAGCAACACTCGATCCACTTAACAATGTGACAGCATCGGCCACAGCATCACACTCTGGCTATTTAATACAGCTGCTGCAGTGACACCATGTCACCTCTTTGTGCGTTTCACATTGTGGCAGTGATGAGCGTGTAGCACCCCGTCCACTTAATGTTGTCTGCTCCTCCTGCCTGATCTGACAGCATCACACCCTGCAGGCTGCAGCAGCTGTCACCTGCCAGACGAGATGTTAGATTCACTGTTAGGACGAGGAGCGAGATTGTGGATTCACTGCTTTTAAAAGCTCACATTAGCATTCGCAGTAAATAGCACGGTGGGTAACAATACATTGCCATAGTGGACAGTTGCTGTGTTGCATGGTGACAAAAGTCTGCATTTTCATTATGTGGTTTCTTAGTTCAGGCCTGTAGCAGTATGTAAATAGCTTTAAAGCTACAGGAGCCAAAATCAAGGAGAAAAACATCAGAATTTGAAGAGAGAGCTCCCTTCTTCTGGAGCTCTCTCTTCTCTGTCCAAATCAGTGTGAAGCCACCTTTCCACGCTTTTGTGTCGAGCCACAGAGCAGAACATAGAGTCACGTCTGACTGAATTCTTACAGCGATCAGTAGTCAATCACATATTTAACCCGCCTACCTCCGTGAAAACACACGAGCGGATAAAACCTCCCGTTCGGGTGTAGGTTTTCTACAGATTCCAGAAAAGGGGGCAGAATTAATTTCCTATCAGACCAACTGCATTACAATAAGCTGGAAGGTTATTATTGAATTTCTGCCCAATGAAGCTGAAATGGTCACTACAGTGAGCGCTGCATCTCTTTTACAGGGGACGTTTTGTTTTGTATCCAAATGTACCTACTGGAAGAAAAAACACATTTACAAAACATGGACCAAGTCATTAAAAGTCCACATTGTACCTTTAACTGCTCAGCTACAAACCCCCTGAATGTACAGTACTTCTGCAAAGTATTTACTCCTAACACACTATTATGTGACCATTAAATTAATGTGAGTGGTTTGCATAAAACACTGACCCTTTAAAAGGAAGAATTAAAGGAAGAAGGGTATTGGCTGCAAATTGTTAATCTTTTTGTGCTGTGTAAACCTGGTGGTCTAGTGCTTGCTAGTATTCCGGCTCTGTTAATACTTCATTTACTTTTTTATTTAATTTCAGACCTGACAGTTTGTGCTGTAAATGACTATAAATGATGGGAATCAATGTTTCAATATAAGTGAAAAAAAACATCTTTTAGTCAAAGTATAAAAAGTTAAAATGTATTTATTTGAGTAGCTTTATTATTTTACTTTGACTTACTGTAAGTTTCAATTCACCAAAGTAACTACTTTCACTCGACTAAAATAATTCAGTACTCTTTACACCTCTGGTGCAAACACATATCTTTGGCTGCAGAATGAATCTGAAACTAAGTGTGAAAGACTTATGTTCCTCCATATCCACTGGCTCAGCAGGTGTGATAAATACTTGACAATAGACTCACAATAGAGTCAGTGTATCATCGGAGCAGCACACAGACACACAGAACAGCTGCACTCACTGCTTTGTACTGGGCTGACTCATCTAAAACACCCCCCTCCAAAAAAGACACACACATGTAAGCATACACGTGCAAACCCCACTTGCACAGCTGCAGCATTTAGCACTAAGCAAACACTTATTTAACCTGCACAGAAACATGTAAACTATTGATTGTACGAACATCTAGGTGCGAAGACAAACATGCTTTAAAAACACACACACAAGAGTTGGGAAAAACATCAAAAACTGAGAGAAAAAAAAAAAACACAAAAATATATGCACGCGGTCCTGCATGCAAACACACACATACACCATGCAACATTGATTACCCCCGCTGCATTAAAGCCAGACACTAAGCCCTGAGCTCCATAATGTCCAGAAGCGACACCTTAGCTCAGGATTTAATTTTGTGTGGCGGCGGGCGTTAGAAAAACACATGATGTAGCCAGTTGTTTTGGAGGGCAAATGGAGCAGCCATCATAAAGGCCGGTTTTATTAGCTGTTGCTTGATTTGTTCCTGCAGCCCACGGAGTGAGCCGCTAAATCAATGCGTCCAGCTGTTCTCCAAGCTCGCCGGGGCTCTCTGGGCGCGCAGCAGGTGTATGGCTAATCGGCCCAGTCACACACACCCGCTCACATAACAAATAATAACAGCCTGCACACACGGCCCATCCATCACTGTTATGGCCCGGCCCGAGAGACCGCCACTCACACACTCATGCACGTCTAGGGACTGTGGTTGTGTGTGTGTGAGTAACGCAGAGCATGCATGCACATACACACTTGTGGAAACACACACTGACAGGCATTCCTGCACATATAGCACATATTCTTTGGACACACGTTTTGTTCTCCTGTGGTTGTGAGGGCACCTCTGGCTTACATGGTATTCCCCAACTTCCGACGTTAACCTTAACCATCACAGCTAAATGTCTAACCTTAACTACCACCCTGACCTTCATCTAATTTTAACCTAACCCTGAAACTTCAAACAACTATTTAAAGGGTCAGTTTGGATTATTTTAAGCAGGGTTGTATAAGATATTACCTGCAGTATATGGTGGTCAGTATAAGCAGCGAGCAAAATGTATATACTATATGTTATGATTAGAATATTTTCAGTTTTTTACCTTGCCATCAGACAGCTCTTATCAGTGAGAACTGAAGACGTTATCAGCTGAGACAATGAAATGTGCATCTTGGAGCTCAAAATGAGACTTGCATAGAGTAAACTGAACAGTTAGTTAGTACAGAGCTGTACGGAAGAGTAAACATCACAGGCAGATATATACAGGAAACAACAGAAACTGAGAGTGGATTTATGCCCCACATAGAGCGCTGTTTACTTACTTGCACACACATACAGCTGTGGACGCCACAGACTCACGGTGTTAAAAAAAGACTTCCCAAAATCATGATGATGGATTCAACACTATGATGACTATTGGAATCATCCATCAGCCCAACCCTACTCCAAAGCCATCAGACTCCTTTGACAAATACAGTAGTTTTTTTTTAGGTAGGTCATGTTTTAGGTGGTTAAATACATTTTGCTGCTGCCCGTCCACAGTAGTTCATTGCTTAGCTTCATGGTACTCTGAACTAACCTCTTTTTGCACCTTTTTGTGAAACAGGGTCCTATAGTTCTATGACGTCTGAAACATGAAGTGGTTGAAAAGGCGCACACCCAACAAAAACACCTGATAATAGACACAGACACTTTCCCGTACGTGAACGTGCAAAAATGTTATGCATTAACATGTTTGTGCTCACATGGACTTCTATGTAGAAAAAATGTGCAATGCGATAGAGACACAAATAATGGCAGACTCCTATATCCGCTCAATATATATATAAAAAACACAAGTTTAAGTGCGTAACTATGCGTGAAATACACACTGGGCTAAACATGTGCACACGTGAGGGGCTGGGTGTCGGGTCACGTATGAGCACACGTTGAAAAAAAACAAAGTGAAACATTTAAACGAGGATAAACAGACACACACTGACACGCAGACATGCAGAAACATAATACACAGAAACAGTGAATTTTGACATGCGGTACGCACACATGCACACGTACATAAGACACACACACAGACACACACACACAGCTATCTATCATAGTTATGGCTCAGCTCCGAACCTTTTTAAGAGTCTGGTAGATGTTGTTCCACGTGTTTCTGTCACCAAACTGTCCTCTGCTGCTGCTGCATGTTACACAGTATTAAAGGACCAGTTCACCCAAAATCCAATCTATTTTCTTACTTACTTTGGTAAAAAGCAGTTCAAATAAAATCTGCCCCAAGAGCAACGTCTGTGCATCATCCAGAATAGTCAGGAAAGCTGTTTTCAGAAAGACTTTTTTTTAAGTATTTTTAATAGAAAGTTCCATTTAAATGTGGTTTTGGTGGTGTGAAGGGAGACATTCCACATACAGATTCAGATTAAATTCAAATTCATCTGCACAGCTTGATAGAACAAGAGGTAAGTCTGATTTGCCTTTAGGCTTACAAACACAACAGCTGGTTAGTAGGGAGTCCTAAAATCAATCAGTCTTCTAAATGGTGAGTCTCCCCATCTGGTGTAACCCAAAACCAAAAGGGGATTCAGCAGGTGATGGATGAAAAACTTCACTAATGAGTGACACCGGGCAAGGCAAGGAAAGGGCAGGAAAGAAGAAAACAAACAAACAAACGAAAGGAAAGGAAATAGAGGAGCGGAAAGAGAAGGAATGGCAAAAAAAGGAATGGAAATGACAGGAACGAAACAGAAAGGAAACAAAAAAAGGAAACTAAACGAAAGGAAGGGAACAGAAGGAAAGGAAAGGGATCATTTTCAGATATTGGCCTCATGAAACTGTAGACACACTGAACCGTCCTCCCACCCAGCCAGAGGCTCTGTGGAAGCAAATTGCAGTCAACACTACTTCAAATCCAATGACATTTTATAAATGTCCAGGAATGTGTGTGTCTGTGTATACATTTATATATGTGTGTCTACATTTATGCGTGTGTGTTCAACCTGACTGCAGACAAGCAACTGCTCTGGGGAGTGGGACATATCTGCTTCAGTTCTTAACAGCTGGTCCTCGCAGTTGCCTTTTTCCACACATGAAAGGGCATAAGTCACCGTGTGCGTACATGCATGTGTGTGTGTGTGTGTGTGTGTGTGTGTGTGTGTGCAAGACTTGAAAGAGAAAAGCAGCAACAGGCATCACTAAGAAATATTCAGTGCCTCGTAAATCAGTGCTACACTGGTGCATGACTTTAACAGAACCATTTGTGTGTGTGTTGAGAGTGAGCGTGTGGGAAAGTGTGATTCATAAATGCCTCCTTCTAAGCTGCTGTTATTGAATACATTTATGGATGTTAGCTCATATGTCGTGTTTAGGTTAAGCCAATTCAACTCGCGGTTTTATTTTTGCCATTTTTGTCGACCACCTAATCGCAGGCAATAAGTTTGATATCGTGACAACACTGCTCCGCGCAAGAACACCATTCTGCCAGTAGATATTCCCTCATTTGGTGTTTTGATGCGATGGAGACTGTCGTACACGTCGGTCCAAAATCTCCCGTATGTGTTCACTATGGAGATCTGGAGCCTCCATAGTGGAGTGGGTCTGGAGTCACATTGTTTCTGTACTCATCAAACCATTTGGTGACCCCTCGTCTGTTATGGATGATGCCAGTGTCATCCTAGAAGAGGCCGCCATCAGTTTTCCTTTTGTTTGTCGCTCGTCTGCGTGTATTCTGCAAGTTTACCTTAAACTAGCCACGAGCTCATACTTGTCAGCGAGATATTTTGAGAATCCACCTAATTAAACTGGTAAAATAGTGCCAGATGTTGCAGGACAAGCATGCAAATCCCAAAAGTCTGTCAACTTTCCATTATAAAATCCACTCCTGTAATGCTACCGTGTTGTTAATAATACCTTAGTGAAAAGGGTTTGCTTCATCTGGGCTGAAAGGAGCTCTGGTTTCAGTGAAGAGGTTGCTTAAATCTCAAATTGCAACTAAGGAAAGTTGACTATATTGTCTCTTCTGTCTTGACCTCGTTCGGCCTGCATACACAGAACATAAAAAGCTATACTTTAGTGTTCAGGAGGTTGTGGTCTCAATGACCGACCTTAAACCAAAACAGCCACACCCACCAAAGTATGGAAAGTTTAAAAATGTTTCTTTGACTGCTGGAGAGTTTTTTTGTCTTATATTCGTGTTTTTGCCAACTTCCCCTCTGCAGGGAAGTCTTCTGTGAGCCGATCAACCAGCTTTCGTTTTTGTTTCCTTATGTAATTTTTCTAAATGACTGTATTTTCCAGTATGTTGTGCTATTAAAAATGCAGCGTTTGTACCTCTGTGCATTGACACATTTCATATGTGACATTTAATTTCCTTAGCACAACAATTGGGATCTGGGTTGATTTCTATGGCGGCTCGCTTTACAGGGTGATATATTATCTGGTGTGAACCAGGTCAGCTGCTATAATGGCAGAGCAGCGACCAGCTGAGGAGGAAATGGCCAAGAAAGTATGAAACAGACGAGCTTTCAATTAACACAGAGCCATACATGGAGAGAGGAGGCGTGTGTGTGAGACCAGGCTCCACATATGTGTTCGTGTTATGCACCAAAACGCAGAAATGTTGATTTTTTTTTTTTGTCCGTGTGAAATGGAAGTTGTTTTTCTTGTTTGCGTCTTGATACTGAGGTGAAGGCGCATGCTAACAGGTTTTACCTTTCATAGCTTTAGACTCAGGATTCAACAGAGATGCAGACATTAGACTTGATTAGAACCAGCACTTTGACTTAACCGTTAAAAAAAAACTCAACGTTCTTGAGTGTCAAGTCATGTTTCAGGACAATGACAAACCATAAAGACAGCAAAGGCAAGCCCCGCCGCATAATGCACATGTTTGATTTAGTTTCAGTAGACCTTAAGGGACTTGTCCTCAGCTATATTAAAGAAAGGGTTTCAAAGGGTAATGTTTGACTTCTTTGTCATTATAATGGGAATCATTAAGACCTGAGAGGCATCTCGACCTAGACTTTAATGAAGAAGACTTGACTTGAGACGGGCTGACATTCAGTGTGAATTCTGTGACCAAAATACATTTTCCTCTCTCGAGTAAAAAGTATATTTAAACAAGCAAAACAGTTCATCAGCTATAAATCAGATCTGTAATGCAGTTGATCTCCATGATAAATGTAACATACAGTATATACTCAGCTCTTATAGTGAGAATACATTACATGTCTTAAATATTTTATATATACTTTATATATTTACTCCAAATATTGTTGCATTTACTGAGTGAAACAGCTGTACATTAGGATTTTATCCGGGTTTTTCTTGACCGTTCAGTGTCCAGAAAGAAGTTATTTTACTGGAAAAATGTGAAACTTAAGTGAACAGTCTACATTACAAACAAAAGTATAATGTACACATGGGCAAAATATGATGAAAGAATGTCAGTGATCTCAAATCAGGTCGACTCTTTAATGACAACAGCACCTTTTGAGCAAACGTTCAACATGAGCTGCTAAAACGTAGGCTATTACGAAACATCTGTAACTTGTAACATCCTGTTTAAAACAAAAAGACTAGGCTTCTGTGGCATCAAATGTAGCCTTTAGGCTACGGGTAACATTTTGTTTACTCCTTTTTTTCATTCACTCCGCTTCCGACTTGAAATCAAATCATCATCGTGTCCCATTTGTTTTTGCCACATCACCTCCTCCAGACGACTTCATCTTAATTAGATTCTGCAGAGAGACGCCCTCTCTGCTGGCACAGCATGAACCCGGGTCATTTCAGCCACTGTAGCGTCACTGTACACTTGAAATGCTCATTCACTCTTTTAGGGCTTACAGATGTACTCTAATAGGCTTTTTTTACAGTGAAAATACACATGTTTTTAGGGATAGCCTTTGTTAGTAGGAGTGTTATTAATGGACAATAGATAGATAGATAGATAGATAGATAGATAGATAGATAGATAGATAGATAGATAGATAGATAGATAGATAGAT
>JAPQRN010000015.1:6957509-6978096 GCA_037367275.1 Coranthus polyacanthus
GCAATTTGCCATAATTCCCGGGTACACTGGTGTTTACAGCTGGTCATGTGACGTGCATTTCAGGTATATTATAATGTTTGGAGAATAAGGCCTATTGTGAATTGGGCCACGATGGTTGGTAATTTTTCTTTTCTGAGGTCCCCGGAAAAAAAGTTTGCGGAACACGGACAAAAAACGTAGACTAAAACATTCAAATGTAAGATGTATTAGTGTAAGATGTATTATCATCTGTCTGGTTTTGCAAATCCCATTAATCTTCTTTTCCAAACATATCTGGGTTGATTTGTAAATATTGAACCGACCTCAGACAAATACTGAATTCAGTCTGTAGAGAATCAGCTACACATCATACTTTAACAGAGATGTAAGTGGTGTGTTAGTCACTACTGTGTCTATCTACTGGAGCAAATGATATACAGCCTAAAAGTGAGATGGAAAATACAGTTTCAAAGGAAACATTTGGCATTGTTGAACAGCCTTTACTGTAAGCCTACCCACGCATATGGCTTTCACACACACACACACAGCACATGGAGTATGTTATGCACGGGTTTCATACTAAACCCAAAACCTGATCAGATCATTATTTGCTGTACAGACAAGCGAATCTGAAACTGAACCACTTCCCAGACTCATGCAGGATTTAATCTACAGCAGTTTAGCATCCAGTGAGGTTTGGCTAGAAAAAGATAAGAACTAAAGAGGAGAATGACAGGAAGAAAGAGTGAAAGAGGGATAGAAAGAGAGGCAGTAGGAAGGAGGCCCATTTTTTGATTGCTCTCCTGTGGATAAGCATTATATATTCTATGAGATTTATCCTCTGAGGGTTTCTTTGGAGGAGTTTAGTTTACTGGGAAGTCTATTTGTCTGCTCGACTGTCCTGGACTCCAGCTGGCATGTGTATGTATGCATGCAGCAGATTGAATTTCATTTATGCACAGATTGGAGCTTTAGTTCAATCTCGAAAGACAGAGCTGCTCTGCAGGGAGAAAATCTCATTGGCTGAGTTGAACCTCAAAGAAGCAGAGACTTTCTGACAAAGTTAGACAGAAATATTGACAGGCGTGAAGAAGTAAGGAGGAGCCTGACATTCAGCAGCGCTAAAATAAGGGAGTCTTGTGGAATTGTTCAGCTAACATAGTTGATCTGTAACTAACAGTAATGTCATCAAATTTAATATAACTACTAAGCTAACTGGAAAAACTCCGGTGTTAGCTCCGCTGACCAAGACTTACTTCATCTGAACAGCCAAGAGTGGACTAGTAAAGTAATCCAGTTACTTTTGAGAGAAGTACCTAGCGACTGTAACTAATTGCATAATTTTTCAGTCACTTACACAACACTGGTGATGTATATATAGATATTTTGGTGTGTTAGGGATAAAGCCATAGGAAAGAGTGAGAAAAGCCAAAGCGAGTCTCGCGCTAGTGGCTTAAAGAAAATATGTGACAAGTTGCACTCCATGTCAGTATAATCATTTACTACATCCTGCGTAGAACAAGTCGCAAAGCATCAAGTGTATTCGGTATATCGCTGACCGTTAGCGTCAGAGAAGACGTTAGCTTCACTGTAGTAAGCAGGTCTTTTACAGGAGCCAGGTGCAGTCATCAGAGCAGAGCTTTGGCTGGCTGCTTTTGAAACCACAAGTTCCTCCGTCTATTTCTAAATGTGTTAAATACAGACGATGTGACGTGTTGGTGCGCAGAGTTTTTGGAAGGCACACATAATAAAGTGGGACTGTGCGACCGAATGTACGAAGTAATTAACTCCTTCCTTTTAGTGCTAAGTAAGTGGTGAAATACTGAGATGAATTCTTTGGTTAGATTTGAGTCAAAACCATTATTCCTGCCTTGTAAACTGCAGTTAGATATATGTATGAATAAATGCATGCAGTAAAACGTTCTACTAATATGAAATTTGAGAGAGGATAAACAGCATGAAATATAAAACAAACTGCTATAATAAAACACAGTAATGAAATCAGAACCTGTACAACCACCTGGCCTAGTGACATTTCAGTGCTGTATATCAGTGTTACGTATCCCGTGATGGCCTCAAGGCCTCACTGTGCTGATACGATAACAGCACGTGGCCTTGAGCAGCGGTCGTGAGATGATCGCAGAGCATGCTAAACATATTACACGAGTTTATGACTGAACAGCAGGAGGCAGGCAGGCTTAAAGACAGAGGAAACAGGAGGGGGAAGACCTGCTGTCCATAAACAGGAGTATGTTCATGTACGAGTGTCCGTGTGAGAAAACCTCGAACCAGCGACGGAATATAACCCACGACTTTTACTCAAGTGCTGTGCTTAAACACACATTTACTCGAGTATTTCCATTTTCTGTGGCTTTATCCTTAAATATTATTCTTCCTTACTTACTCCACTACATTTTTCCCACAGCTTCAGTTGCTTTCCATTTCACAGATTTCATTCCCTTCATGTCCAGTGAAAACAAACGTATTTCCAAGTGTGTTCATGTTGATTGCTTGTGCGAAACCCACACATTCTCACTCCCAACTTGTCACATACTGACGCTGGGCATCATGAGGGTACCCTTATCGCATCACATTTTGACGCTCAAGTTAAGGGTTCAAGGGTAGTCCGAAACATTTCAGGTTGAGTTTGGGTGTAAAAGCAGGGTACAAACCCTGGACTCCTGTGTGTAAGTCCACAAACTTTGCTGATCCACCATAACCATCCCCAACCTCCTCCTGCTAAGGTTTTTCCCTATTTAACAATGTCACTTGGCTTGTGTCATCAATCTCCTCCCTCTTCCATCACTGCTTCATACCGAACTCCTGCTTCAGTTGTATATTTTTGTTACATTTTGGCCCTCGCTTCGTGTTTTTTGAGGTATTGGTTGGTTGATTTATATGTTCAGCGCTCATTCTCACCACCAGTAACAACAAAAAGAGGAAAACTCTTACATCTGCTGTGCTGCGCTGTCTGCTTATCTAGTTATCTGTGGTATATTAGGCTGATTTTCTTCTCCGTGTTGCTGAAACTCTGCCCTGAAAAATAACATCCTGCTCTTTGGTTATCAATGCTCCTCATTGAGTGCAGATAAGTGGGAGTTGGAAAAGTGTATATACAGGCATACAGTTTCAGCTCCATAAATCTGGTCCTCCCTGCAGAGAGAGATGAAACTGCCTCCTATAGAGCTGGCATGGGCAGAGAGTGGGAGCCTCATATATCATATCAACAGCACATGGCCTCCTGCTGTTGAAGCTGGAGATGGACAACCTTAAAGCCTGCTCTATCTCTCTCTGTTCATTTGTTTCTGTCTCTTTTTTTTAAAGTCTCCAAATGTACTCCCGGTTTCGCTGATGATTTGTTCAGAGGCAGCGTACGTATCGCAAACCTGTGACTGAACTCACTTGTTAAGCGAGCCCATTTTGAAACCATTTCTAATCGCACTTTCACTGCAAATGATCAGAGATGGAGATGGAGATCTTTGCTCGAGTAGATGTACAGATACTCTGATAAAAGCAGACAACTTGTTATTCAAAGAAAAGTACAAAACTACAAGCTGAAATCTACTCAAAGACTAAAAGTACAAAGTATTTCCACCAGTTGTTTCTGTGCAAAGCTAAATAAACCTCAAATGAACCATGTCGGTATTAGTTCTCCTGGTCTCAGACATCTCATTAAATAGATGACACATGTTCTCCACAGTCAGGTCTCCCTCTCTGGTCTGTTTTGTCTTGTTACATCTTTTACGTTGCTGCGTCTGTCATGTGTGATATGCACCAAGGACATGTCTTTTCTATATGTTCCATTGTTCCATCCTTCGCTGAAATCGGTCGTGAAGTTAGGAGGACGTGCTATGATGCAAAATATGAAATAATCAATAATCTCCCTCCCCTGGAATGCATTAAAACTAAACTAACAAGCCAGTTATGAAAATGTAAAGACTGGAGAGTACAGATGTTTGTGTTAAAATGTTGTCAGAAAATTAAATACGCAAGTAAAACCTGAAAACTGTACTTCTCACCAGATAATGCAAATAATTCATTTTCTTTTTTTTTTATCCGTTACTTGTGTGTAATATGAATTATGAATTCCAAATGAAATCAGTAAAGATTCCTTCTGCTAGGGATAGGGAAGGGATTTAGACGTTGAAATCAAATCTAATGAAAATGTACCCCCGGTTTGGATTTATGTAAACCGACCGATTAAAGTGAACATGCACACATGCTGTAGAACCATCCTAAAAATAATACAAGTAGAGAATTTCTACATACAGTACTTCAAACCCACATGGCACTGATTGAGCCGAGTTGTCTGTCAAGGTGCCAAGTCATCGAGTGTCTCCGTAAAACCGTGGACTCCACAAACGTGACCTTCAACGCTGGAGAGAGATTTATGGTTCAGCTAACAGCCCCGACCTGGAATCATGTGTTTTATATTTTGATACGAAAGGGGTTTTCATTATTTTCATCACTAAAAGAAAACGGGAAGCAGTTCAAGAAAAAAAAAAAACGATGCCGACCCCACCCTCACCAAACAGAGGGTGTTTTTCAGCAGTGGCATTGTGTGACAGAGTCTGTGCCAAAGGTGCTCCTCACTTCCTAACAGCTGTGGAAATGTATTCTTAGATGTTTTCAGGCTCTCAGAAAAGTGAATGAGCTGCTGAGCGATTATCTGCTCATTCCTCACCTGACCTTTCCCACTTTAATTCATTACATTACATTAACAGGACTCAAATTCTTATTTTCGTTATCGTCATCACTTTTAAAAGCCCAGGAATTCATTGTCTTCATTTGCGTACGAGCAGAGTCGTCAGTGTACTGTCTGAAGAGCAAGATCCTGATCATTATCCAAATACTTGGGGACCTCAGACCGTTCTTTAATATTTTACAAACTCCATAGCATTTCCTCTGCGTTCTAGACTGTAAGGCTTCACAAATAATTCAAAACAAATGCAAACGTCAGCGGAAAACCCCTACTTGTGACCCAGACAGAATGTGTCTGAGACAAATAAAATCATGATTCACCGCTTAGAAAAGCAAGTTGCGACACACTTGTGGCTTTTTTTTTCTCTTTCTTGTAAAGTAATACTATTAGCATGACTGCATTCACATTCTATTGTATTCTATTATGACCCTGTAGATGATTTTATTTTATTTCCCTCATTGTCAACGTGGACGTCACCGCATCAGATGATCTTTCTGCCTGTGTTTCTAGAGCCGATTGGTACATGATTGCAATTCTTTTAATATACAACAAATCCGTCATTCTGTCTTTCAGGGCAACAGTAGTATTACGCAATCCACCACCATTATCTGCAGGAAGTACAGTGTTTTTCAGTGAAGCGTTTCCATCAGTCACCTGCTGGTTTTGTTCCACCACCAGCGTCTTGACTCTGAAGATCCGTCCTTCTCTTCTAATCTAATCTCTTCTAATCCCCAAAAGCTTTCCCTGGTGCTACCCTCATAAGATATCACACATTCCAAAACTTATCTTCACTACCTAATTATAGCAAAGTTAATGAAATGTACCTTTTCCTCTGTGATAGGGGTGAGATGTTTATGAGTTCTGTAATTGTCTGCAGAAGGGAGCACCACTGCCAAAACCACAAATTTGTGGGATTTTTATATAAAATGCAGATGTCTCCAAAACCAGTAAGTGCTTACGCATCAGTCTGTCCTTCTTAATACATAACAAAAGCTGCAGTAACAACCAAGGTCATGGGTGGCATGCAGGGGGATGTGAGGAAATCCCTCAAATCAGATCTTCAGATTGTCGTTCTCAGCAGACAGCAATGAGCAGAAAACAAATTGCATCCAGCAACACTGAACTTCTGAGAACAAAAAGCAGTGACACTGTGAAAGTATGACAAATTCATGAACACGATTCTGCTTAAGTCACTGTATGTTTAACCAGAGAGGAAGCTTTATTTTATATCACAATATCATTTTTATATTAAATTGTGATCATTTTCCTTGGAGATCAGCAGCTATGATTACTGCAATAAAATGCATACCATGGCAATTATCACATTTTTTTTGTCTTTAGGATTCATTTTGTTTATATTGTCAAATAAAACTAAAATATTTTAATGTTTGATGATTTACTTAATTTTACTAATGCATGTTTTGATGTTGAACAAACATTTTGTTAATTGTTTTTAGTTCTGACCATAAAGAATAGTTTAAAACCACAAAATAAACCAAAAAAAACCCATCAGATTTCTTCGACTTCGACCCAAAATTAGCCTTGAAACTTGAAAGAAATAATGATTTGACATTTGTCATTGAAATCGACTCACATTAAAATTGTTATCGTGATAACGTTATGGATAACGATCCATTTGAAGGAATAGCTTTTAATTCATCCTGGAAGAAGTTGAAGAAGTTGCAGCAAATCTTTGGCCTTGGGTGGCGTCTGCAGGACTTGTCTTCACAACGATCAGGATGGAAAAACAGGGCTGGTCAAACTGGAGTCAATTACACTAGACAGGCAATCGTAAAAATCAATAATTCCTCTCTTTTTATGGCCCACAATTGTTGTAGTTTCCTCTTTTTTTTGCGTAGCTACCTTGAATCGAGCCTGGGAACATCTGAAGAATCACATCATCATGTGAATTTGAAGTGATCGGGAAGCCAAACTCTTCTTCTTCTATTGAATTACCCAAAGTTCTCTATATTATTAGAGGTGAATAAACACCATCTTCAAAATGGATTAAACAGCTGACAAGGGACCACAGACATGATTTGGGTCTGTACAGGGATTTTCATTAATTTATTTTTGAAGATAGATTTATGTGCATCTAAAATGTTTCCCAGCTCCAACAAGAATATAAAAAGGAAATCAAAATCTGTGAAAAAGTTCAAGCTGACCCAAATCAAAGTATATAAGCCTAAGATGGAGGAAGAGGATGCGCCGATTGCCAAAGTAAGTTCCTGTTCTGTGTTTACCATAATCAAACGTGCTCCTGTCAGCGCACACCTTGGGCTGGACTGATATGTGAATGCTGAAGAGAGCAGATGTGTCAGAGTTAAAGGTGAAGAAGTGTGAGCGCAGAGAGACGTGGTGAGTGAGGACTCCATGTTTATTCCTCCATGGGGAGAGGGCTGTCATTGCTGAATTCCTGTGAATGAACTATGACGGTCAATTCCTGTGAGCCGGATAATTCACCGATATAGGTCTGATGTGTTCGACGTGGACGTGACACTTCCACAACAGTGTCGAGAATTCACACAAGGCCTCAACACGTAGACTCCCGCGGAGCCACTAATACTTGTAGTTTTAAAAGCGACAATCGGCAGCAGATAGGACCGGCGGGCCGCTGAGGTGTCGAGTTATTTGGATGCCTGATTCCGGCCGAGATGGCAGAGGGATGAGCCGTCTCTCTGGGGAGCTTTCAGTCACAAAGTTAACAGGATGAATATAAAATAACTACACGTGAACACGAATGAATATGGGTGCTGAACCGGCATTAAACATCCTCCTGTTTACTGCCAAAAGCGGAAGAAATGAAGCTTATGACGGCTGATTATTTGAATGTAATAACTCTTTACATACATATATAAAAATCCTTTCAATTTCCCGTGTTCTCATCCACTGTTAGAAGTGTCCAAGAGGTGGTGGAGTAGAAAAGTAAAAACAGAAGTTGAATCACATAATGTGATGTTCGCGTTGTTTAATTTGAATAATTGTATTGAAAAACAAAAACGAATCTGATTAGCAAATTTGAAACATACACTGTGGACAGGTTTAATCTGTCATGAACTTGAGCAGTAAGGACTCAGTTAAGATCTAAAATAAGCGTTGGTTTGGGTTTTTTGAAGTGTATTCTTTGTATTACACGGATTTCACGACGTGTGCTTGTCTCTCAAACGTGTCGGTGCTCACCGCGATCTACTGCAGGTCATACAACGACTCCCCAGTCAGAATCCAAACTATCCCGTTGTAACTACAAGGACTAACCAAATGTCAAGACACCGATACTTCTTATATACGTCCCATCGTGTTTGTTGTTCCGGGCAGAGACATATACAGCTTCATGTTCATTACACAAAGGGGCGCGCGTGAAGTGCGATGTGACACCATCATTTCCTAAACTCTAAACATGTACACAAACCAGAAGGTGTTTTAAGACACTATAAACTGGAAAACATTTCACACAGACACAAAAGCACGGTTTACATGTGCATGAGTAACATGTAAATATGTAAAATTCCTGTATTAGTGTGGACGGGGCCTACGTGAACTCTGCTGAGAAAACAGGTCATTTAAAGTGTGTTTGGCATCAAAATCTTGTCACAAATTTAAAACTGGGACAAAAACCGAAACATTTACAAAAAAGCTTGTGTTCTTTTAAAAAAAAGTCTTTGCTATGCTACGAAGGGAACACTTTTTCGGGTCAGTTTACTCGTTTGTATTCTCTAAACTCAACACTGAATGAAATGATTTCATTTATTGAGCGTTTATGGACTGATGCTTCAGTCATGGTTCTATTGTTTGTACTTGTTAAAGAAGGGCAAACAAACGTCAATTTTGAGAACTGACACACAGCACATGAGTGAAAGCCCTTTTGTTCCTGAGTTAGGTTTAAAAAATAAATCAAGCCATACAGAAAGTTATAGGAGGAACTTACATGATGGCAGCCCTGCTCGACATATGCGGCTTCTTTTTTTATTTATTGTCTGCTGACAGCCAAGGTTGTCTCAAAGTCACTTTAGCAAGCCCTCTGCACCTAAACAAAACACATTTTCCTATGTAAAACGCCTTGTTGTTGTAACACAGGGTCAGACTTTTCCTTCTTTGTCTTTGAACTTCGTAGGACACTGATTTTATTACCAGTATTATGAGACATTCCCTCTATAGTTGGAATCCGCTGCCATTATATCAGTGGTGAAAGAAGCATTTAAATTCTTCACTGATGCAAGTTTTTCCTTATGTTCTGCCTGTCTCTATTAACTGTTTTCATCTATAAAATTTCAGAAAATTGTTAAAACTGCCTGGAAAAAACAGTCCAAGCAGCTGTGTTTTTGTCTCAACAACAGTTCAAAATCCTACTTTTATTTTCATACACAACTAGAAAATTATCACAAATGATGGGATGGATCGAATGGAAATGTAGGTGTTTTGGTTGAGAAACATTTTATTCCACTACTTTAGTCCAGTATTAATTACTAAAACTATCTAGTAGCTGTCAGATAAATGGAATGACCTGAAACATACAATATGGAATATTATAAAATACAAATGACAACTTAAAGGTTCAATATGTTTGATTTTGTGCTGGGAGCTGGTTGTTTGTGAACGTTAGCCGACTCCATTTCTAAGATAATGGGCGCTAATATTGCACCCTGTTTCTGCTGTAGAGGAGCAGAAGAGAGCTGTTGTCATGGATGGAGGCGACCAAGGCAGTTGTCCAACAAACGACCAGCTCTCAGCACAAAACAGACAAACTTAATGTAGTCAAGGGCGTTCGTGCAAATCTTACTGTGCATGTTATATGCTGTAAATAGCACAGAATTAGCTAAGACCTTTGATTGTTCTGTATTTCTGTGTCTCGACACGTGTCTCATTAACATCATCTACTACTTGTGTAGTTATTGTGCCCCCAGGAGCCCCCTCAGGATGATGGGTCAGCATCCCGCCAGCTTGGGCTTGTTCTACATGCAGAAAGACAACTTCCCTCATCCCACTCAGATATTCCATATCAGATATCATACTCAGTCATCTCTGCTGGGTTTCCTGGGGTTTCCTTGGCTTGGAGGCTGAGCGGAAGCTTCCTTACCTCCCTTCTGAAGGCCAACCCTGGGGTTTCAGCCGTACTGCTCCCCTGCTCATGGTTCTACTAAGTGATTGTAAACCTGCTCAGGTTTTCACTTGCTGGGGCTATGAAACCCAAACTGGCTGTAAAAGCTTGAAAAAAGACCGAAAGAAAAATGATTTTGCCTCCTTTTCCTTTCCTGTAGAGCAGAGGCTGGTTCAGAGTGATGAACTGTGTGCTCTAAAACACACTCCAGAAAACCTTCCCTTTCACCCTTTTCATGTGTGGGAGGTCGTTTGAAGCGGAAGTGAAGGCAGAGCTTTCTCTTCACCTTCACTGCCGTAAGAGACATGTTCCCAGTAATCGTCTGGATACCTCAGTGTTGTTCTTTTTTATGAGGGGAGAGAAGGATAGAGCTATACTCTATGAAAGTTATTTAAAAGGTCTACACCCCTGGCTCCCACACACACACACAACATCACCCCTTCATCCCTGGCATGTCGGACCTGCATCGGAGCGTGTAATCGTAACACCATGTCCAAGGCTGGAGAGAACTCACAGGCCAAATTGCGCATGTCATCGCCCGCTTCTGGCTGTGAAATACTGGATCTGACATCATCGGGCCGTCATGGAGGGGCACGGGGGGGCTAGAAGAGGGGTGGGGGGGTCAGCGTCATGTAGGACACAACAAGATGGGGCTGGGAATGTTGTATCTGTAGAAAACGTTAACTTCTATTCCCCAGGTGGACATCTGAAATTATTACCTGGTTCCTTTTCCTCTTTAACTGTTGTTTCCGCTCTCTTTTTCTTTATCTGTCTTCCTACAACTCTGCGTTGCTCCATCGCTCCACTCCTCTCGTCTTCTCTGTCATTTCAATTTGCATTAAAACGCATTGCATCCATCTTGTCGAGCGCTCAGGGATCAAAAAGAGGAGTCAGCGAAGGCTTCTACGCCTCATTTGGTAGCCTTTGCTTCCTGTTCTCACACCAATAAATTCATCTTTTACATACACTGTGGTTTTCTTGGGTTTGCCATGTTTCACCCTGTAATATAGTAAGAATGTCGTTTTAATTAGAAAACAAATGAAAAAAATAGACGACCATGGTGCCAAAAACCCGTGGGAATATGTAGCTAAATAATCAAGGTTAAAGCTGCAGCACTCAATGACTTTTTGGCATCATTGGGCAAAAATTCCAGAATTACTTTCACCATTTTGTAATTCAGTTTGTCTTAGAATAAACTTGAACTCCATCCTCTTCTCTGGTCTCTGTTTTCAGGTTGTAGAAAATCTTCCCCCGTGACAGGAGGTTTTGGCCTCACGTAGTCTACGTTTATATTTAGTCTTTTGATTTGGACAGAGAGGAACGAGCTGCAGAGGGTTTTATCTGCCTAAACCTACACAACTACGAAAACTTCAGCGTCCAGGAATGTGTATATCTGGCATCCAATCCAGCCTCCTCCTGCTGATTGTAGAAGGTAGTAGTCGATTCTTCAATGAAAAATGATGTTTCCTTACGACATAATCAAAGCATTGACTGTGTTTGTGGTAAAACATGATGGGAAAAATATCTGAAAAACAACTTTAACAAATAAAAATGACCATGATTATGTCGTTAGCCAAGTAGCGAGTTATGGCTTCTGTTTTTTTTTTGATGATTTGTCATGAGGAGTTACTCTTAAAACTCTTGGTGCATGTAAATAAAATGACTTTTGAATTTACTGCATTTCAGGCAGTCTTTTGTGATATGTTTGATGGAAATAATGATGGAAGTTTTCAGGGGGTTCGGGTGCTGTCTGGGTTCATTGTTTGGTGACATTTTACAATAAAAAAAAAGAAAACAAAAACATTATTTTGGACCATTATAATTAACATATCTAAGCTAGAAAAGCTAGACCAGACAAAAAAATAATCATCCAAAAAAACAAAAAAGAGAACCATCTGGGTCCATTGAGATAGTTTTGATGCTCTCCGCATCGACTTTTTGCACCTAAGGATTACAATGGTAGGGAAAACCCTGAATGCTATATGTTGGTCAGCATGGATTAGCATTAGTGTTGAGACTTTATTAGTGTGTTTCTATCGCTGCTGGTTGCTGGACAGGCAGCTGCAGCCTCAGGAGACCGGGTCAGAGAAACCTCAGACCGGCTCTCGCTGTTCCTTTTTAAGTGTTTGACAGGTGAAATACGACAAGCTAATCTCTCTGCCCCCCTCAGGGACACGGCCGGAGAGAAAAACATTAGTCCTGACCTTGGAGTTTCAGATGCAGATACATTCTCGAGGAGACAACCAGTCGACCCCCCGTTGACCCCCATAGTTTACCACGCACACACACACACACACACACACACACGCACACATACATGTTCACAAAGAGGCAATTTCTCACAAGCAAACAATCACTCATTTCTGTTGAGAAAAAACATGCACACACACCCGTAAAACACAGATTCTCATCCACACACACAGGTAGCTGCACATATGTTAATACTTGAAGACCCACAAAGCATTGTTAACAAGCTTCTCTTTAATGCTACCAAGCCTAAAAAAGTAAAAATCTATCTGTTTAGATGGGGTGGGTTGGGTAATCGGTATGCACCAGGTCTGCATTTTATGCATTTTTAGTTTTTTTATGACTTCACTTCCAGTTTTCTGACTTTTACCTGTGGAAAGGATTATAAAAAGAAGTTTCACATGCTTACTTACTGCGTTATGAAAGTAGAAATGTCATCCAAATGTAAGTATAAATTAAAGCGAAGCCTTGTCTGCACATAAACACCTGAAATATAAAACCAGCGGCATTATACACGGTCATCAACATGTCGATGAATAAATATTTACATCACAGATCTATTTATAAGGCGTTTGCTGTATTAAAACGAGATGGGCGATAACTCACACAACGGTTCTCAGATTGCAGGTTTATATTCAGCCACGAGAGCTCACATCAGGGAAGTGAATCACGCTACTCGGCCATGAACACAGGCTCCGTTACATTTTGGCCAAATCACTTGGAAACACATGAAGTGGCCGTCCCATATTTCTGTCTGAAATATCTATAGCAGAGATGGATGAAGTAATGCTATATCCACTAAATTAAGCAGACACATATGATATTTAATTAATGTCACAATTACTCACCTAGTCAGACAGGCCACTTTCAGAGTGTTACAGCTAAGAAAATGTTATGTTACTGGATGATTTTTACTCATAAACTAACATGGAAGCAGATTTTATTTATGCCGCCATAAATGCTCTTATTGTCGTCAATGTCTGACCTAATATGTGTGGACTGCTGCTCCACAACTTACGTTTTGGACATCATTAAAAGTTTTTCCAAAATGTCCTCAATACATGATCCCTCGATGTGAGCAACACAGCAACAGTAGTTTTTACTATTTGCATTTACTACTGGCTGATTCCTGAAATTCTGGGAATTGGTATTGGAACTGAAAAAATGGGCTTGGTGCATTCATAGCAAAAGTTAGATTCGATGCGTGACGATTAACTCTGGATTTGATAAAAGCCTCAGGTCCCTGTCCAGGTCATAAAGCCTCTACTGGAAGAGTTTGAGGAATGCCGTTTCATTACGGCACAAGTTTGAAGGCTGGGATATTTTCACTGGAAGAATGTAAGGGGTACTTCCACCCATTAAAGCCCCTACCACTGCATCTGCCTCACCACAATCCCACACAGATTCATTTTTGTGGGTCTGTAAAGTCCGTTGACAAGAGCTGAGGGATAGAGGGCCGGCTGGATAAGGCAGCTCGGGGCTTGTTAACACTGTTTTTCTATGCCCCGCAACATGAAAATAGGCACAAAATGGCCAGATACCTGACCTCTGATTGACTTGTTCACATTTAAGGAATGTCGTCGACACCGTGAAGAAGGTGACTTGATGAAAAAGAGGGACTGGTTTCTACAGTTACAGTCAAACCTCTGTTTTATTCAAGCTTCCGCTGCACATTTATATATGTGCATTGTGATGTACAACATCATTATGTTCCACTGTTTGATGTCTGACATACACACAGAGGCAACAATCCCCCGTTTTCTGTTATTTTCTGTACAGAGGTAGCAAAAAAATATGCAATTATTCTTAGAATGACGTTCACAGTACAATTGATCACTGTCACACTCAAAAAAGAAGAAGAGAAGAGAAGAAAGCGCCAAAAAAACAGTGTTTTCCTTGTTGGAAAATGTTTTTGGTCTACATTCTGTTCTCCACATCTCAGAGGAGTAATTTCACTCAGAAGCTAATAATTTTTCATGCACAACGCTAGTGTAATTCAAAGACTATAAGCAGCAGTTGTGTTTGGTTATCTTATCATTGGGCTATAAATTATGTACTTAAATGAGCCGCTTTGTGTTGGTCACGATTTAGCTGCAAAATCGACACATCCTCATACCTTAAGGACAGAGTAGGTTGACTGCCAGTGACTCCCAAATGAATGTCAGCGATGGATGATGGATTCAATTCAAAATACTACAGATAATGTTAAAATGTACAATATATTGCATTTTGGCCATGACACTGCCATGGTTAAGGTTTTATTAGATTTAGGCACAAAAACAACACAGTTTGAGAAGGAAGAACATTTATTTTTCGGTTTCAAACGGTAGACAAACACTGGTCCCCTGTGTTAAAGTCCACAGGTTTGTTACTCCATCATAACCACCTGACGTTCCTCTAAGCCTCCGAGTCGGATTCAGGGAGAATTTGATGCACAGTTTCCTTCTACGACTCAAAAGACTAAATATAAAGATCACTCAAAAAACACTTTTCCCAGCTTCTTTGTCTAGACACGGAGTAGAGCGGTGCAATCTGATCAGCGATTGGTGATTACAGCTGTCAATCACCTATTTAACCCCCTCCCTACCTGTCGGAAAACACCTACGAGTTGCCAAAATCTGCTTCAGGAGTTACATTTTCTACAACCTGAAAACACAATGCAGAACTTGCCCTGTGATGCTAAAAAACTATTATGCACTGCGACTTTAACAGCGTCATCAGACTAGCTCGCTCCATCTTGTTCATTATAGACAATTTAGGGTTCGAACACCTACATCACTGGTCATTTTAACACAAACAAACGACACAATTGACCAGTATTGTCTTTTTTTCCGGCGAGGTCGGGCTGACAAAAATGCGGCGTAAGCTGAGTGATAATTGAATAACACGACCCACAATGATTGATTATAACCAACATCATGTGAATAAACCAAAGGGCATTACAGTCTGAGCAGCGGGAGATCTTGTATCGTTTTGACTTTGTTGTATTACTTCACTTGCGCAAACAGTCAAAACCGCTGATAATCACAGCGTGTCAGGCTGAGGGAATACAGGTATCATGTGTTTGACAGTGCAGGATGCGATTGTGTTACACTAGGGCTGCTCTATCTGCCTGCTCTGACACAGAGAGGCCTTTTAGAAAAGCCTCTGTGGTTTCAGGTTGGGTCCGTTACAGAGAACAGGTGGTCGACATGTGCTGCAGGAAACCTCTGATGCTCACATTCCTTATTATAAGTACATCGCTGTCATCAAAGCACTTTTTTTTTTATAAAATAAGGGAGTTTCCTTCTTTTTTGGTACAGCAAAATCCTGAATGGTGACAGAGGCAAAAGAAGTTCTGCTATCAAATTTCCACCCCTCATCCTCTCTAATAGTAAAATCTGTCAAGATGAATATTACAAACATGTCTGTTTTGTCTAGATAATGTGGAACAAGAGAGAGGGAGTACAGAGAAGAAATCAAATGATAAAAAGGGACGAATCCCTTCTCTCATCTTACTCTAACAAGGGAGACAGCAGTGATATGTGAGAGGAGAGAAGGAGAAGTAACGGGAAAAGGTTAGACCACACAAAACCTGCACACAACTCTTGGTTTGCTCTGAATCTCAAGGGAACCCTAAGCCATACAGTGAGGTAATTCAGACCATCTGCAGGGAGACCAGGATGAAGAGGGGCCCTCCGTTTTAACAGGGCTCTATAAAACAGGTTTGGTTTTTGGGTGCATATAACTCCAGAGTCACTAGAAAAGATTTAATCAGCGGCGCTGCAAGAGGGAACAGCCCCACGTCTCCTCGGAACCAAAATAGACCCGTCCTGTCTGGTTGGCTTGGGTTGTGTTTGGACACTGAAGAGGACACTCACTCTGCCGTCTTCAGTCCACAGAGAGAACTATCACCAGTCGAGTGATTCTGCAAAACCCTAGATACAAATGAGTGAGTGTTCAGTACCAGTGTTTTAAAAAGACTGCTGTTATAGCGAATACAAATGACTAATATGTGATTAGGCAACTAAAAGGCTGCTTATGGTTTGATCGTGACACGTGTTCTGATCTCCCTCATATTTTCGTGTCGATTCATCTACTGAAGCGCAGTGATTATTAATTTATGTGATTCGTCAAGAAAGAATTACTCATTGACTACATTTAAATGCAGAGAATGCACCATTTTTGCCCTTATTCCAAAAAAAAGACAAAGGGCCTCATTCGCAAACAGCTCAGATCTGTGCTTAAGATGCGTGTGTGACCGTACATAAAGATTTTGATCTGGGGTTCATCACTGTTTTCTAGCCCGAATTTGTCAGTGTCTCCACTTTCTTCAAGATACACCTCTGAGTCAAACTGAACCTAAAGATGAACCCGTCAGTTCAGAGCGACTGTGAACAAGACAAAACTGGCCGGTGCGCACATGTCATGAATACAGCAGTAAATTTGCATCATATTATTATTAGAATCTCCTTATTTTTTCCTGCTAAGCCTTTTCCATGGCTAACTAAATTGCGCATTCCCCTAATATTCCCATTCACATGTATCCCTGAATATTCCAGTGCACATTGTGCCATTTTGCTTCGTTGCATCAAAAGAGGATTTTTAAAATACTATTTGTTAAGGTCACTTTTGCAATATTTGCTCATATCCAAAATGCTGCTGATATCCAAGCAGGTATGTTTGTCCTTCTGACTCGAAATGAACGATGAATGAATAATAATCATAAATAATACCAACATTTCCCACATGTCTTGCTCAGAAAATGCATTTGGATTCATTTTGATTACATTTTTTTTTCATTTAACCTTTCAGCTCAAACTCGTATTTGCAATGGCCAGGCAGCGATCGAATGAAAGTCGCTTCGTGTCAAGTATAATAATCCTCAGAACATAATTCATCATCCAAATCGTCATGTCTTAAATCACCATTTCCTCTTTACTGTCATCAGCCAGCCACCGTCAACAACCGCAATATTGTTCCTAAAATTTGGATTAAATTATGTATTACAATAAACGCTGGAGTCTTTCAGTATTTCAAGAACCAGCTGTTTGTCCCTGTGTGTGTCTCCGTCGTCCTGATCACACACATACGTGCAGCTACAGAGTCGCATCCTGAGTCACGCTCACTTGAGCCCAACGGTGCAGCTCATATTGAATGTCCCTCGTCACAGACAGAAGTCACATTCAATTTGGTAATGATCCGCCGGTGGATATTCTTGGAAAAGAACATATTGTGAATATGTGCATACCAAGTGAAATGTTAGGAGAAGCCTTAATCTCATTTTCAGGGGGGGATTAGTGGTAAGGTTAGCCACATTAAATTATCAGTTAGCCCTTTAGAGAAATGCTTGAGAGTAATGACATCTGTCAGGATGCTGTATCGGGACAGGATGGAAAGCACACATCTATCTCTGGAGCCAGAAGGAGACAAAACTATTTCTGTCTCAGTCAAACAGGTCAGGAATGATTTAATATGTTGAAAAAAGTCAACGAGGTTAGGATACGATTAAAGCAAAACTAGCAGAAAACACCGACAGGACAAGTTTTCGTCTTGCACCGAAAGAAAGTCATTTAAATTCTGGTGTAATTACACCACGTTTAGAGCAGCGCAGTATGATGACAGATGTTAACTCCACTTTCATGTTCCCAGCGTTGAAGCCAGTTGAAGAAATATCTATTCAGCAAGGAAATTGTTTACTTGAAATTCATTAAGCACTTGAATGACCAGATGGATGGAGGTCAGATAGTGTTACATGTGCTGTCAACTGTACGGTTTCTTTTATTTCTCTGTGTGCAGGAGTGGAATGTATCTGAGTTCTTTTATTCAATTACTACTTAAGGACAATTTTGAGGTATTTGTACTTCACTTGTGTATTTCTATTATTATACTTCTACTCCACTGCATTTCAGAGACAAATATTGTACTTTTTATTCCACTACAGTTTTTAATTGCTTTTCATTTTACAGTTTTTCATCCCCTTCCTGTCCAGTGAAAGTCACGTATCTCCAAATGTGCTGATTTTGAATGTTTGTGATAAACTGGAGGATGAAGTGTTTCCTTTATACGTTGAGTTTGAAATTCTCCTCCTCCTTAATCTAAATAAACTCTTTAAAAAGCCTCTTGGATTCACTGGAAAACGCGTCGTCACGAAACTGAAAACAGGCCTGTTTTTCTGAGCTCGTGAAAAGTCGACGTTTTAGAGATACGTGGTTCTCACAAGACTGCGACGCTACAAACATATGATGAGGTTATAGCATGTTTGCATAGTTTGCTGTAGATTAAACTACCAACAGTTTATAAAGTAACCTCAACCTTAACCCACACATTAATGTTAATACAAAGACATCGTATATAATAGTAAAAGACTGACAGGGACCATTTTACTGCACAATGACTACTTTGACTATTCATGCTTTAACTACATTTTGCTGATAATCCACATATTTATACTCAGGTACTTGATGATTTTAACATGTATTGCATTTTAGCATTGACCAACTAAGATGCAAACTGCTGCGGTGATTTTAGTAGATTGATTTTGTTCAAACCAAGTGGAAAAACTTGCCACGGGGTCAAGACACTCAAGACGTGTGTTATGTCACTTCTACACGGGTTCATACAATCTCAGCGCCACCTCAGAAATGACTGACCACTCTGACAACAATAATGAATAAAGACAAAGGAACGAGTGAGGTCCGAACGCTTTAGCACCTGAACCCTAGCGAGTACAATAAATGTCACATGATATTTATAGCGCAGTATATGGAGAATGTCCAATTCCCCTCTCCGCAATAATGCACATGCATCTGCTAACGGCATCAGAGTGAAAACCCTTTTGCTCCGTTTGAGAGGTCGTAGGGGGGTCTGAAAAGTGAAAATAGAAAAGTGCATCGCGTCAGCTCATCTGTGTGCCACTGTACACTTTCTATTAACTTACACTTTAAGCCCCTCGTAACCCAAACCCGGCCAACTGCAGACCACGCTGCCCTGTATCCCCGGCACTGAGAGCTATATATATATATAACACTCACCTTTACAACTGCCAAGAGAGTACACCACACAGCAAGCCGTAACTCCATCACACTATACATGAACTGTCTGCATGGCAATCTTTAGCTTCAGCAAAACAACTGCCATGAGCTGCCCATGACATACGGACGCTGCATGTAGTCTTTCAATAGAGAAAGATTCCATTTTTACTTTCAGATAAGATCTCTCTTGGGTTTTGAAGAGCTTTTTCAAGAGAGTCCCAGGCAAATTTATGTTATTTGAAGCAACACATAACCAACAATCACGTGAGGAAAAAGGGCAGCAAAGGAGGAGAAACAAAGGGAATTAAACATGTGGGTGTTTTGTGTCAAAAGTCAATACAGTGTAGCTTAGTTCCGCCCCTTGTTCCTGGTTCTCTATTAACTGGACCACCATGCAGGTTGTCCCCACTTTCTGATACGATCCATAGGATGAATTACCACAGATAACGTTAAATGTACAAAGTGCGGTTGCATGTAGGTTGTGTTAATGCTGGACTTTGGACAGGTTTAGATCATGGTTGGGATTAGAAGTGGTACTTTAAGGCTGGTTTCACACCTGAAAGTCCAAACCAAGGTTCATGTTTTTTGTTATGTTCTATACATTCTGTACAGACTAAACACATTTGCATCACATACCTACATCCTGCAGGTATCATCTATGTGGGCTGTGTCTCCCTGTACTTGACATGGATTGGTTCATAGACAATCCATGTTGTTGATGAAAGTCTGGACCGAACGAGGTGTGAAAGCGTTATAAGATTAGGATTAGGGGACCTTTGTTGTCATGGTTAAAGGGTCAAACTCACTGTAAAACATGCAGGTGATCAGTTTTGGGCGTTTGAGTCTTTAGCTTCTATAAACTTGACTTTCAATATATTTTCAAAAGCAGACCAATTATGATAAGCACCCTCAAGTTTTGCCCTTTACATAAGTGTACAAGAAAAATACTAAATAATTATGAGGCCGTACAGCTCAGCGTCCCTCCACCTCCATGTATGTGAATTCAAGGTGGAAGTGCATTGGAGGTAGTCTGGATCAGGACTTTAGGAAGGTGTCAGGAAGATGTGCTCACATCTGTACCATAATCTGTTCCTGCAAATAACTTATATTGACTGCCTTCTGTACTTTGTGGTACTCCATCATCATTCCCCTCTGACCTCTGACTCTGAAACAAGATGCTTAATAGCTTCATGTGGCGACAGCGTTGTCGAAGCGAAACTGGACAGTTCTTACAGAAACAATTGGATTTATGAGGACGTTTTGAAACAAATGGAAGAGCGAGGCTAAAGACAATAATAATAAAAGTGGGCGATCAAGAATAACGTGACCATTTTTTGAGACACGAACTCGACTTCAAATGATAAACGCTAAACGTTAAAAATGACTTTTTGTTAATAAAAAGACTATGTTGGTCACAACATCATGTTTTGAATTGCCACCAGTGACCAGTGAGAACACATTAAAAAAACGCAAGGCAAGATCAGATTATTTATTGTCTATATGACGTATACAATCAATATCAAGTACAAGGAGCCACAGCTCTCATAGATG
>JAPQRN010000015.1:6984823-6994890 GCA_037367275.1 Coranthus polyacanthus
ACACACACACACACACACACACACACACACACACACTCATAAACACATACACACCAAGCAACCATATGCTTCTAGTTGAGGCGGTCTGGGTGAGAGCGAGTGGTTTTTGGATGAAGGCCTTTTGCACGCACAATATAGCTCAATGAGGATACATTAGCCGTTATCTTCCCAGCAGAGACTCCCTAATGAGCTTGTGAGAGCTCAGCGCCTCCGCTAAGACATACGTCTACGTATGTGCACACACATGCACACAGACACACAAACAGAGCTGTAATCTCATGGGCTGACACATGGCAAAAATTGGAAACATGCTAGGGGCAAAGAAACAGATTCCACCTTCTATTCTTTTTGTAAAATATATTGATGTAATTCTCTGTAATCTAATAATCTAATCTACAGCGAGGGGTCCAGAATGTTGCTGCTTTAAAAACACCAGCGAAGGAGAAAACCTCCAGGGGAGATCCAGCTGGAGCTGCCAAAATATTGTCACTTTTAATCCTTGGTAGGGTTCAACCGATGTGTTTTTTGTTTTTTTTCCAGGACTGATACCAATTATTAGTAATCAAGGAGAAAGATATTTGCAGTAAAAATTGAAGTCTTGGTGTTAAAATGTAGAATTTCCACCCCAAAACGTGTTGTTGAAAGGCCTTTAAGCATGTGTTTGATTCTAATAAAATGAAATGAAATGCATAGCATGTCATTTCTGCCGATTCAGGTCTCTCAATTAAAACGATAAGAAAAGATGTCATTGCAGACAATGTCGTGGAATCGTGGGAGTTTCACCACCGTTGAAAATGAAAATCAATCTGACGGGACTCCAGCAGAAATCATGTTTAGAGACGAGGTAACGTTTTGAAGTTTTATTCACATTTCAGTCATTTCATTCTGGTGAAACAGCCAGAATAAACATAGGCACATGTTTGCAGCCAAATGAATTGTGCCATTACGTAGAATAAAATTACAGATTTTGCTGAATTTGATTATTGTTGGAAACATTTAATATAATGTAAGCACACGTGTGAGTATATTTTTAAAACACAAACTGCAGGCAGCTGTCACAGGGTTTCTTATAAAGTTAACTAAACTTTTAATAAATACATTTAAAAAATAGCTCCTGAAGTTTTTATGAAGTAAAACATTAATAAAACTAGTGAAACTTAAATTAGTGCTGAAATGATAGACTTTCAAGTGGAATTACTGACTCGGAGGAAAAAAAAAAAAACCTACAATCACCTGGACTTTTGCAGTTAGTTTAATGATCCGTTCCAGATTTACTGAATACTTATTTTGATGTTCATTGATATATTTATTCATTTAGGTATTTATTACTTTGACTAACAGTCAACTCAGTTTCTAATAAAGTCAAAAATAGTTAATTTCCTGCAGAGTCAAATAGTTTTCACTGTGGTGTTGATATCGGCTATCGGCTTTTAGATATTATTTGCTATTATATTGGCTCCATATAATAACCTTTATTTTAATGATTATAAACCAAATCACGGTACAGATATTTGTAAAAAAAAAAAAAGCATAACAGCAATAAGTATCAGATCAATAATCGACTAGGCCAACGACTAGTGGACCCCTAATCTTTCCTGAGTTCAAAAAAAGCAAGATCCTGTTTTTCCCATGATGCAATATTCACCAGACCCGTTTAACTGAACTCCCTCTTGATGATTTTCATTGTGCTTTTAGTTTTCATAACGTCCGTACACACGCACACGTAAAACACATGTAAGAGGCAGGGAATGCCGCTGATCAGCACAAAGTCACAAGACTTATCGCCCCTCATATTTAACCGCTGCGAGCTGCAAGGCTATTTTGTTCCTTCCCACAGGTGTTAGGAGTTAATGCTGTCGGTCATGTGATGGCCGCTCGGCTTTGGTCCCTCAGGATGCCGCGGAGGCTTCAGGGCTGTGAACAACCAGCTCCGCGGCCTTCATCTGGGTTAGGAATAACGGTGTTAACAACTTCTCACACAGCTCAGCCATACAGTACATCAGCACCGGCTGCAGACAACGAGGGAGACGGTGACGCTGGAGCGACTGAGAAGAAAAAAAAAAACTTAAAACATACTGTACTGTTTCAAATAAGATGGAGGCATTAAGGTGTTAAGGGTTTGTGGCGTGTCACCCAATAAGTGAAATGTGAAGACTGCAGCTTTGTTGAGGAGAACGCCTTGGTGTTACTTTCAATCTAAAAAATAAATGAATAGATTAAGCTGCAATATGAAGGACAGATCAGCACATGTGAAGCTTTTTTTTTCTGCTTTTACACGATGTAGCTTTTGTTTTGAGTGACATTTACCGTCCTGCACATGCCAGAACTACAGCAGTCAAGGCTAAATTCACATGTTACCTACACACATCCAGGATCAATATGTGCCATTATTCTTAGCTCTACACAAAAACAGGAAAAAACTGCATTGTGTAAAAACTCGAAATATAACAAATGTTCGCATAATTATATAATTTAGAGGCGAAGTCCTGCCTCTTCAGCGTGCGGCCCGTGGGACCATATTTCAGGAAAAAAAAACTGTTGCACAAAATAATCGCATGTTACTGTAAGAGTCAAGAGAGAACTAAATCCACAGGTGAAACAAAACTACAAAATAAAAGCACTCAGGTTGCAGACCCTCACCCCTTTAGATCATATCCACCACTATGTTACGAATACACTCAAAGAAACATGCAAACAAGCTTGGCCTTTAAAACATGCTCCCAGGATGTGGATTCATGTTTCTATCATCAGTTGTTTTGAAGTTACTTGTGGTGGAGTGGATGCGATTTCAGCGTCAATGCAGTCGGTTCTATCGTCAGACTGAGCTTGAACAGGTCTTACATGAAACAGGAATGAACAATGAGTGTAAATACCACATCTGAAGTTGCTATGCTCAAAACTAGTGTGTGTGTGTGTGTGTGTGTGTGTGTTTCAGAGCAATAACTGCCTTCATTTCTGAGAAAATCACAAAAATGACCCAACAAATGTGTCCTATCTCCTTATGGTGACAGACTGACTGACTGACTGCAATACCCTCCTGAGGGCGAGAGACTGAAAAGTATTTACAGAACTTAATGCAGAATCCAATTAACTAGGTACGTCAGAAAACGAGTTTGAAAAATACTGGAGATAAAGTTACTATCACTATTACAACTGCACCATTTAATGTGTATATCAAAAGAAATATTGGCTACTATGGTAATACATCTGCTTGAACGGGATAGATTTGCACACAAACACATTCATTTGCTCACACATGCAAACTTTCATGCAGGATTTTGACCTTCTGCCAAAGTATCCAGTTCATCTCATTGGTGAATCCCCTCTCTGTGGGGGGTTGTAATGGCATTTCCAGGCTAAATTAAATAACATGTTCTCAGCAGTGAGGTGCTGAGACAGTGAGACACAGAAGAAAAAAATGCAGGAAAAGAGGAAAGTAAAAATGGAGTGGACCGACCTCAGAAAAATCCTTTCAGAGGTGAAAACACGGAGAAGGAAGAAGAAAGTCTGCAAATGGACAAAGGTGTTGAAAATAGTTTCTTTCTGTTGTCCTGAGGCCAGGAGCGGGATGGATTTGGACGCTAACAGCTGGAAGACATGGAGGTGTCTCTGCAGACAGTCCCAGGCCTGTAAAGGAGCACTGAGGCTGGGCAGGATCCACAGAACCGGCCAGGACACACAGAGACAACATCTGGATACGTACACGCACACTTCACAGCAGTGATCATCATTATAAATTGACATCCTGAGCCAACGGCGCGGACGAGGATAAATTACTTAGACAGCAAAACAAATGCATGACTTTTTTCTAAAATGACGTGACAAAAACTTAATGACACTGTTGTTCAAATAGGCGTTTGTTACTGCGCAGAAAAGACTCAAAGTGGAGGAGGTCATCGTTTTAAGGATTGTGCAAAGGCAGCACAACGTTCCCACTGCATCCCTGGTGTGCTGAGGCCTTGAGATGAGGCCAAGCATTACAGAAATACTGCGCATCATGCGGCATGTTTACAGGTAAACACAAGTCCGGCAAGTAACCACGGAAACACTACAGTTTTGCAGTCGAAGAGACAAACTAAGGAAAACTTTTAGAATAAATGCTACTTTGTCCCCCTAACGTGATTTACAGTGGATACGTTAAAGCTCATCAAATAAGTAAAAATCGAATCTTGAAAACCTGAACGGATTATTTATCAGTGATGTACACATTCGTCAGACTCTGAAGACAGCTATGAAACTGGTTGAGGTGCACATAAGAGTGGAGCCAAGGCATTTCTGAGAACACAGTTGGCCGACGTCCGCCTTCAGAGAAAGCCCCAAGTGTCAGTATAACTAAAACTAGCATGTGTGCTGTAACTCAAACGATGTGTCACGTTTTTTCCTAAAAAGGGAACTGGACATACAGAACAGCAGAGGAAGACGGAAATACGGACATCATCATCATTTTTAATGGCCATGGTAACAACGATGCTCACCGATCCTAAATAGCGCACAGGGCTGCAGACGTAATGCATATGTAGCTACTGGTTAAAACCCATTAACACATTTTGCAGAGTGGCTCCACAAAGGTCCCACCTGTCCTCAACGGAGAAGCACTCGTACAGTACAGCCGCTGGCATTTTACAATAAGGAGATGCAATTCCATGTGAATATCTAACTGAGGATGTGAAAATAAAAAGTCTGGACCTTTAATATTTGCTCATTTCCAGGAACAGGGTTGCTAATCAAGTAAAAAGAATCTCATCTGATTAAATAACTTAAAAATAGTGGTAGAAGAATTATTTAAATCCTTTAAGTACTAATTCCACACTGTGAAAATACTATATTAAATAAAGGTTCTGACTTAAGTAAAAGTATCTAAATATTATCAGCAAAATGTACTTAAAGTATGAACACTAAAAGTAGTCTTTGTGCAGTAAAATGGTCCCTGCCAGTGTTTTACTGTTATATATGATGATTTAACTACTGCATATGTTTAAGGCTGAGCTCTTTTGAGCTACTTTATAAACTGTTGGCAGTTTAATCTACAGCAATGCATCATAATCTATAAGATCATCATGTTTGTCGCGTCGCTGTCCTGTGAGAATCACATATCTCTAAAAAGTGGCTGTTTTCAGCTTCGTGACGACGCATTTTCCAGCGAATCCAAGCGAGTTTAAAGATCTTAAGAAGGAGGAGGACAATTTTAAAGTCAACCCTTAAAAGAACCCTTCATCCTACCTATATTTGAAATATCACATTTGGACGGGGATGCATTTTTTTTTTTAATCTGAAATGTAACTAAAGCTGTCAGACAAATGTAGTGGAGTAAAAAGTACAATATTTGTCTCTGAGATGTAAAAGTACAAACATGAGTAAAAGTACTTCCACCAAGGGCAAAAAAATAAAACAGGATTATTAGGACCTGGAACGATGTAAACTGCTTCTTACACAATCTTTACAGTTTTCACACATTTATATGCACACTTCATTTCCTTGTGATTTTTGCACTTTGCAGGAAATGAAATAAATATACTACAAATAAAACAAACCTTGTGATTAAATGTCGTTACAAAACTAAAGACAAAGTTTGAGCTGAATTCTTTTCTGCATTAAAAACTAAATAAAAACTCTCACCTCTGTGCTCTGTATTTGAAGGGACAATGGTTAGATGTAGAGTTAGATGTATGCATAGTGACGACCACTAGGGGGGAGGTTTGAGTCTCCTGCAGCAGCTCCTGATTCTTCTGACTCAGGATGAGGGAGCATGTCTGGAAGTGTGTCCCATTAAAGGTTTCGGGCCGGACTGAGAAATTACAAACGCTGTCTTGTTTTCAGAGGAGAGGCCACACAACTCCCAGTGTTCCCAGGCCTCGGTGCACTGGTAAGGGTTTCCACCTCTGCTGGTAATAGCAACCTCAGCTAATTAACCACAGGCATTTAATTTGAGCCAGTGGAGACCCGAGCCTCGCTCCCGAGTGTCCCTGGAGAAAAGGGGGATGAGGGAAAAAGGCAGAAGGACCAATAAAACCCGACAGGATTTAGGTTCGGGGGGCCGGGGCAGAGGTTTGGGTCTGAGCACCTGTCACACACGGCCTGGGAGCAATGAATGCTATTGATGAGCCGGGCAAGGTCAGGCCCGACCGCACCGGGGGCCTCCACTCGGCCTCTTCGGATCTCCGGCGCAAAGCCAGGGGGATTGTTGGACACCTGTCAATCAGGACAGGGAGGGAAATAATCTGGACTTGGCTACTGTGTCTCAGCTGTAAGACGACTAAGCCAGCCCAAGGCAAGCTCATGACATTCTCACGGAAAACCCTGTAACAAGATAATGATCATACAATATTACACCGACATTGAGAAACATTTTGCACACTAGCACGTTATGAAGGCCGAGATGAGTAACATACTCTCCAACACTAAACAGACTTTTGCTTGTCTGCGTGGCTTTTGAGGGGCAGCTGAGTCGTCCTTGAAACAGCGAAGGGTGTCTGCTTGAGTATGCGTGTCACTGGATGTAACGGATGAAGACAATGCGAGTATGTTTGTTTTTCATTTATTTACATCTGTATAAACCAGGGCCCATCGGCTACATTTGTCCAGGCGACGATGTGGGGTTCGGACTTTAAAAAAAAAAACAGACTTAGGCCTAATTAAAATACTAGTTTTAAATATTTTTCAAGTCAAGTCAGTTTATTTATGCAGCCAAATATCACAAATCGCAAACGTGCCTCAGTCTGCTTTACAGTCTGTACAGTACACAACACCCTCTGTCCTTTGACCCTTGTTTCAAATACGGAAAAATAACAACAACAAAAAAAAAGATCCTTTAGTGGGAAAAAAATGGAAGAACCTCGAGGAAGAGCCAGAGGCGCGATCCCTCTTCCAGGACGGACAGACTGTGCAATAGGTGGCTCGAGTTAGAGTTATTTTAATAGCCTTTAACAGTGTGAACAGGCTCCAAAAAACACAGTGAATCCATCATGATAATTGAATACTTAGGCCCAACTAGAAAATGTTCTCAAACCTCACAGAGGAAGTTCAGACTAACATTTAAAAAGTGTAATTATTCTGGAAATATGAGACTGCAGTCCTGATTGACAGGAGATATTAATCAAATTTAACTGGTTTTGATGCCATTATGCAGTGTTCTGATTGGTAGAAAAAGCTTGCACTAATAATAAGCTGAAGATTGATTTATAATGTCTTTAGAGCACACAGGTCAAACGCACATATTTGGGTTTGGTAAATCATTCATAATAAAGTGATTATCGTCACATCTGCTATTGGGATCGCTTCAATGAAAGAAAACAAAAACACATATCCTAAATGCCAGAATGTTTTTTTTTTTCCTCCTCACATTTTTCATCTTCTTCAGGCCAAACGAGAGGCTTTGATGAACTGGATGTGGCACCTGATGATCACTGATACGAACTGATTCAGAAACAGGAATATGAATAATTCGTGATCTTATGTGTAAACCATAATCGTATCTCTAAAAGTCAGTTTTACCGCACAAGGTGTATCATCTCCTGTTTTTTTGCCTGATTGGACTTCTTATGACTATGCAGGACTGTGGATTGACGTGTCTTTGACATGATGCTGTTACATCTTCATCATTCCTCTTTATTCACTATCATTATGTTTGTTGTCCTCATTTTATTGCAGTTTTTCTCTAGTGAGCAACTGTTTAATTAGCCAAAATGAGGTATGGTTTGAAACCTTTTGGAGTCAAATGCATTTATTAATATTCACAATGCAAATGTCCTTTAGCAGTATATATTCTGAAAAGACACTGGATCACTTTCATTCATTAGAAATGGAGGCTGATGCATGGTATATTATCAAAGCTCTCTGTTGTGACTGATTTGTGTTTTTTTATTAAATACATTTTTAATCTCTCACAATCACTGTGTAGACACAGGGTTAGTAATGATTTCATTTCTGGTAAAAAAAAACCCCAAACTATTTGGTTTGGTTGATGACAGAGATTGATATAATAGTGTAATGTATGTATAAAGTATATTAACTTTCGGATTTTGTTTATTTCGCTCATTTCAGTGTATAACAACATAACAAACAATGCTCTGTAACTCAAACTACTTACATACATTTTAACACAAATGTATGTACTTTCTCTTTTGCACTTCAGCTTTCTTGCATTTGAGGGGAATTATTTATTCAACGTAAATGGACTAAACACTTAGAAAAGGTGATTCCTTGTTATATCTGTCAGTGATATCTTGGACGATGAAAACAATTTAAAAGAAAAGAGGAATCGACCCAGAATAGGAACCTGGGCCATGGAGAAAAAAACGTCTTAATGTTTTGAGTTCTGTTGCTGACATTGAAAAATGTACACACCGGAGTGAAGTTAATGCTCATTATCTATTATTTCAGGGTTTTAAATTTGAGAAGTTATAAATGTGTATTAGTCTTTGCATTATATTATTATAATGTGAGATTCAGCTAATTTTTGTACAGAAATAGACAGAAATGTCCTTCAAATTTCTATTTTGAGTACATTTCAGAGCCTGAGATTTTTCACTTTTACTGCAGTAAAGAAGTTGAATGAGTAAAGAATGTTTGTACTTTTGTAACTTCTGATCAGTCAGTCCATTTTGTTTTTTCAGAAATTTTGCGAGGAAGAAAAAGTTTAGTAAAGTGTGTCTGTGTACAGGTGTTAGTCTGTAAATTGTGATATGCTAGAGGTCGACAATGTGGCCATTTTGACACAGGGGAGGTCTGAACGTTCCTCTCATGACGATAGCTAAGCCCCCCTCGGAAATGGCATTAGTTCAGGGAAAAGATGGTACGTCCTGTGAAACCCTGGGTGATCCCATCTGGGACCGACCTTTCACCTCCGTCTGAGATGATCGGGGAGGCAGGGAGATTGTGTTGAGAGGGGATGAGAGAGTGAGTCGGACACCAAGATGATTGAATTTTGTTTTTTGGTTCAAGGAGGGGTTTGAGGATTTAGTAAGAAATCAAATCCCCCTCCTCTCCCCTCTCTTCTTCCCTGTGTCGTCCACAGGACCTTGCAGCTGTCCCGTTTCCCTCTAATTTTTCTCTGTCAGATTTCAGCCTATAATTAGCAGAAAGACCTCAGTGACTCTCTGCACACATGTGAGTGTGTGCCTGGTCAGCCCAGAACTAATGGTCTAAATCCACCCCCCCCCCATACACACACCCGTGCTCCCCGCCAAGCCTCCAGATTGCAAGAGTGACAGGTTCACATGTAGAGACTTCAAGCTGAACTTCTTTCTCACTGGCCGTGCAGCCTTAAAGGGCAACCCCGCAGAGGTCTCCTCCACGGTGCCAAGGGGCATCTTTAAGCCCCCGCGGAGTCTTTCCCCCGGCTCGGCATTCCTGGCGTAGCATGGAGCCCCCACCTGCTGCTCGTGTCGCGTTTAAAGACCGGTTTTATAGAACCGGCTAAAGATTCAGGGTCTGTGAAGTTACAAAGGGAAAGCAGAGCCTGCCGAGTGCACGGCGGCTGTGTCTCCAGTGGGAACAGGGCGGCAGGACACACTGAGAACTTTTCCATTACATCCCACCTGAACCCATCCGTGTCGAGTCATGGTTGTATAACACAAGAGCAAGGTCGTGGTGTTACAGGTCAGCAGTTTGGCCGCGGTGCGTTGAGGTGACTGTCCCACCGGGCGCTGCAGGGTCTTCCCAGAAATCCATCAACGTCACTGTGATTTAGCCACCTGTTACTACTCTACCTCCTTTAAGCCAGGGAACACATCAAGACCAAAAAGCAAACGCCGGACGTCAACTCACCCAGATCATTTAATGATCACTGGATTAGAAAATAAAATGTTACCATCATAAACATTTTCAAATCAGTTGACATCATATAATTATCCTGATATATGTCACATAATTATTTCTTTCCAGGTTAAAGGCTGACTTTTGGTCCTGGTGGTTTTAAATCATTCATAAAAACATGCAACGAGATGAAAGCGACACGTGTTTATTTTTGTGCAGTGAGTGCAATGTGAGTTCTTCTTCAACAAGGCGAAAACGATGTGAAAGACGGTTATTTGTGGATGCATATCACAATAATGACAATTATCATTATA
>JAPQRN010000015.1:6997694-7013710 GCA_037367275.1 Coranthus polyacanthus
CATAAAAATCTGAAAACGCACACCTTTCTTCTGCAGCTCTCTCCTCTTGGTCCAAATCAAAAGGCTACATGTACATATAGATGAAATTGACGCCGTTTCACGCCGCTGTGGAAACGTGAAGACACTTCTCCAAGTATCTGTGTCGAGCCACGGAGCAGAGCAGCGGAGCCTGAATCCGATGGAATCTGCACTGCAGCTACGTTGACGAAGCACTTCTTTTCAGCGGCGTAGAACATGTGAGGGTTCATCTGACTGTATTCACTTTACATGTAAAATGCTGCTCTGACGTACAGGTGCTGATGGAATCGGTGCAAACGTGACTTTTTCACGTCAAATCTACAGATTTCCAACTCGTGAATTAACTAGTAATGAGAGGAATTTTAAATGCACAATACCAATAAATGACTCCATTGTGATATAATGTTGGTTCAAGGCAACATTTTCTATTATACTGTATGTTTATGAAATAAATTACACGAAACAGTTAAAAATAAAACTTTCCTCAACAGTTATTGTGAATTCCTTCCTGATAAAACATAAAACGATGTTAGTAGAGGGTAGTTTAGAAAGAAAGAGAAAGAAAGGATCTAAACCATGTGTCGAAGGCAGCAGGAAAAAGTATTCAAAATAAGCTCCAGAGAATCATGTGGAGGTTTTAAAAGCTGCTTCCGGTTTCCTTAGGACCCAAGTATTTCATAATATTTCTGGATGTGAGTGTATGTCAATGCGTATGTTGTAGAGGGGATTCCGTAGAGGGTTGGGATAAATACATGGGCACTACTCGTACCATGAAAAGAACGCTTGATTGTAAAAATTTCTGATGGAACGTTGCGTCGTTACAGATGTTTAAAATAACATTTTGGCTGACAACTGGTGGGTTTTTTTGTTGTTGTTTGTTCGGCCTTTTGTACCATGGAAACAAAGAAATCTTCATTATAAAAATTAGCACAAATTCAGTCAAATTTATTGCAGTCGATAAGGTGACTATCAGGTATTAACGAGTTGATTTGCAGTTATTATTTCTGTACTGTCCATTATTTGGAAGAAAAAAAGTAAACCCTCTATTATCACTGATGTTATCGTTATAAATGTTGATCTTTTACTTTTTTAGTCCATATAATCACATTTCTTGAAGCGTTTTCACAAGGGCAGAATCTTGAGCCGAACACTCCGCCCTGTGCTTCAGCTTTCACTGCTATTACAGCAAAACAGAAAATAATTTCGGTGCTTACATATGTGAAGATTATCAGTAGTAAAAGTAAGTGTGTGCTCATAGTAAGAGTGCTGCTAGAGTGGGCTGCGACAGCAGTGTGACCTACTGTAATACACGTGTGAAGACTGCCAGTAAACACCTCAACGTATTAGGGTGTTGAGAGACAGTACTGAGGTGGTCAGTTATTAGTCAGTAGCAGGATGACATTCGGGTAAGCCGCCTGTGTGCGCTTCACTGGCCCCGCAGTGACCGCGAGCTGAGAAAAGAAAAGGTAAAAATAAACAAACCTGCAATAAGGTTTCCAATCGGGCGTATTGGTGCCAAACTCCAGTAGCATATCTGCTGGTTTAGGCGTTCCAGCGTCATAAAATTAGCACCTTTCTAAAAAGTCCGGCGGTGTTGCTCAGAGAGGAGCCAGCCAACATGACGGGGGATATTTTGGCAGCTGCTAAGGCGGTGGTTAATGATGAAGCTGATGATATTTCTGCTTTTATTGACCTGTCAGTTCTTATCAGAGAGTTTCGCTGTACAGGCCTGCTGATCTTTCCAGGGAGTAAACCCTGCCCTGCCCCCCTTTTTACAGTGACAGTATCTAACTATAGGTGTGGAAGAGCCATTTCACCTTTAAAAAGATTAAACAACCTATTGTGGTGACTTCAGTGTTGTAACTGTGAGCTAAATGAGCCGCAATATATTTAGACCTCAGCTGGATGTTTTTTTGTGAACTGTTGGCTACTTTTGATGGCTAAATATATAAAACTACTGGAATCACTACTGAATTACACTTAGTAAGCATTCTGCAGTCGTATCAACCCGAGGCCTTCTGTTCCGCCTCAGAAATCCATCCATCATTCAAGTAGAGCCTTGCCAGAGTCGGTTTTCTTCAGGATAAAAAAGACCCACATCCTTACTCAAAAAAGAAAATAAAATACAATTTCTTCTCACAAGTTCGCTATGGACCGTTCATACAGACAAGTTCACAAACGGGTTGTGCTCTGTAAACAAGGTACAAATCCTGACAACTTTGCACACAAAGTTGAGTTCAATTTTAGCCTCCAATGTAAACTATCATTCCTGGGCCAGCACTTGGCCTTCACAAAGGCCCACTGTAGTTATCACCTTAAGTGTGAACGGACTGCTCTCTCTGCTTTTTCATAAACAATGTGGACAGCCAAGAAAAACATCATAATTCCATTTATTTACCTTGAAAAAGATGTAATCTCTGGCGCTGGATATCTCCAAGTGTATCTTTGGCCAAAACAGGGCGAACTATGGTGCTGCACATTTTTACACACCTCCTCCCAAAACCCAGACCTCCGAATCCTCAGCACTTTTATTTGACTTTCACATTCCTATGCTGTGCCTCGCTGAGATTAAAAAGTTGGAGGCAGCCATAGCCTATGGTTAAAGAAGTAGGCTTCTGACCAAAAGGGCCAACATATCAAATCCACAGAAATGTCAATGGATAACAGCTGGATGGGGTACATTAATAAAGTCATAGTGGCTGACAGGGATCATTAGGGGGTGATCTTAAAGGCAGGAACGTTTGTGTATGAACGAAAAAAGGGAGGATCTTCTTTGAAAAATGGGACGTACTCAAAACTCTTACTTTACTGGACTCATCTCTGCTCGCACACTGGTATTCAGGATACAGGTTGAATTTCAGAGCATTTGGTTTGCTCCTGTTTAAATCAGTTGATGAGTTTGCAAAGCTTGGATTTGCCTTTACCCTTTGGTTTCAGTTTCTTTTCACACGAAGAAAAACCCAAGCGAACCAAGATGCATCACTACAAACCGAGTGAGAACATTCACTCCTCTCACTGGTCAGATGTGTCTGGGGCGGGAGCAAGACAGTAAATACAGGAAGAAGGTCTGGTGTTCTGGACTAGTGCATATTTCTGTGGATGGTTCATGGACGGTATCAGCTCAAGAGGTCCTGTTTTTAGCACCAACTTCACCGCGGTTCCAAGAGAGCTACAGTAAAGCAATACTAAACATGACATAAAACCATGCACATCGCAGACTGGCCGATCTAGAATCGAGGCTGCGTCGGTACGTACGTGCGTCATCGCGTCACGACGTAAAAGGACATCGAATGATCTCGTGTGAGTGTTTTGATCCACACCTGAGCGCAGTTACTGTGTTCACACCTGAACAAATGAATCACACAAAGGAAACAAACAAAAGCCCAGTTGAACTGGACTAAAAAGGGAAGACAGTTTATGCAGAGCGGGATCTCCCAATAGCAATAAGTAACAAATGAGAGGCGAAGAAAGTAGAATTGCAATAAAATATAATGATAAAAAATGGTGTGTTACAATAAGTATACTGAGCCAAATGCTACAGTATCTGTAACCACATCTAAACATGCATTTAGAGGGGAAGTGTAAAAAAAATCAGCTCAAACTGTAAACTTTGAAATATACATACATTTGACAAATGAAATGAAAACGCTGATGGCAGTGGGCCCTTCCAGGAGGAGAACATGTGCTATGGCCTTCACAGTCACCAGCTCTCGACTCAACTCAACATCCTCCGGTAGAGTTCACAGACTGAGGAAAACGGATGTCGTTCTGGAGGTTCATGGGGCATCAGCACCTTACTGAGACTCCTCATGTTGGTTTTTCCTTTAATTTGTCACGTGTGCGTAGCTGACTTGTAGAACGTTCTCCAAAAACAACTCGCAATGGACACAGAAAGAACAACATAAACACAACACAGTGGTCACAGTTCAAAAAGCGGCTCCAGTGCAATTTCAGAAGCAATCACATTCACCAGGAGCACTTTTTCACGACCCTTTAAAACAGACTTAAATTCCCCCAAAGTAATGAGTTCTAACGAGTGTTATTGCAGCTTCAGGGTTAAGTTTTGGAAAGAAAACAGCACTGAAATGTCACAGTACTTCACGTCTTATCATAATGCTCCTGAACTACTTTTGAAATGACAGCATCATCCAGAGCAACGTATCAGTTTCAAACACACACAGTGCAGAGCAGCACCGTAGTGGACTGAGTGTTTCAGGAAGTCGTCGTGATGAGAGATTGATGAGCGCGAGGAGGAATCTTTATGTGATGCGACGTTATCTGGAACATGCGTCGGCTTCTCCACATCATACCGGGGGGTGTGGCTCGATGTACTGCTTTTGGATTTCCACCGGAGTGGAATTAATGTGAAAAGCCCACCCTGCAGTAGTTTGCACTCCGCTCAAACCGTGAAGAGATGCAATGGTGGAAAAAGCTGTGAGCGGCACCAACAGCACTGTATTAAAATGCAACTGACCGCGGTAACATAAACTTTATTGCGACCACAAGTGTTCCTATAAGGGAAAACGCCAGGACAGTTAATCTTTTATCATCTCACGGGCTACTTCAATGAAAATTATTACTTAGATTTAAGATAATTGTTGTTTGCACTATTGACACTATATTAAACACAGGGTTCGACGATAAACCATGATATATTTCAATATTTTGATAATTCCATTTATCGTGATTTACATGTTTCTTTTGTCTTTTATTTTCTTTACATTCTCAGCTAAAGCACTTACAAAATAATTCAGTGTTTTGTTGTTTTACTTTACTACATTTTTCTCATGTATATTTTCACGACGATCGAACATTTTATCGTTATAGTTAGTGCTGAATGTTCTACTTCTAGATTTGGGAAATGTTGTGCCGTTTGTTGTCATGTTCTGATCATAAAGACAAGTATAAAACCACAGGTAACCACCATGTTCGTCCCTCAGATCGTGTTCCTTCACTTGAATTGCTTTTCTTTATTGTTGTGAAAACCGCCGTACAATAAATCAAAATGATTAAAACGAACATACTAAACTAACACTAAAACACAAAATCAGGGACTGCAGGTGAGTTTTTTGTCTTGATGTTTCTCGTCAAGTCTTTAACCACAAATAACCATCTGCTTTCTTCAACTTCAAGAACCAAAAGTCGAATTGACCTTCATCATGATAACTACAGACATCGACTGATATGAAAATGCTTATAATGGTAACTTCTTTCCCATATTGCCCAGCTCTAACCACATCTGACAAAAACTTTGCTTGAAAGGTCATCTTAGATTAGTAAGACGTCTGAATGGAGCAGAGTTGATCTAATCAGACACATCACCGGATAATTGTGTCCTATTTTGAAAACATACAGCACAATTCGATATCAGTGACAGTAATCGTCTTTCATTACAACTGAGAGCTGTATTACTATGCAGGTTTTCTATTTATATGCAGCGTGTATTGTACATACGCCCTGTACCTTGTGGTCTATGTATAGATCTCCATCTGGCAGAACAGGTGCAACCTTATAGGCAGCCAGAGCGCTCTGGAAATGTATCTCCATAAATCAATTTAGATATAATTACAGACAACACTATTCATCAGTCAGCATGGGCTCATATCATGTCTTCTGAAATGATTAGCATAGCAAGCTATTTTCACTGATGGAGTGATCAAATCAGAAACTACTTTGGTCTCCTTCTCTTTCATCCAAGTTCAAATATTCATGTACGCTGGTACGAGGAGCCAGCTCTTCATTCACACTGAAAATTATAATTAGGCTTCTATACGTGTTAATGCTTTGTGAAGAGCAAGTATTGACATGACATAATGCAGTAACAGTACTACAGTACCACCAGGATTACACATCAGATGCACTGATGTTAAAGTAAATACATCACTTTCATGTTAAAATTCAAAACCTTATAGTGTGTATTATCAGCAAAATGGAAATTAAAGGAGTCACAGTGCAGTAAAATGGTCCCTGTCAGTGTTTTACTATTATACGTGATGTTTTTGGATTCATATCACTGCTGCGTTGATGTGTATGTTGCATTTTACTGCTGTCGATATCCAAGGTTCATGGTTGACTTTTCATGAGCTCAGAAAAACCGGTTCCAGTGAGTCCAAGAGGGTTTTTAAAGAGTTTACTTCACTTAAGACGGAGGAGAATCTCCTGACCCACAAAACACACGTTTGGTGACACAGTTCATGGTTTTCACTGGACAGGAAGGAAAGAAAGGTGACAGATAAATGAGGTGGAGTAAAAAGTACAATATTTACCTCTGAGATGCAGTGAAGAAAATGGAAAAAAGTCAAAGTTTAATTAAGCTCAGCATTTGAGTAAAAGTCGTAGTTACACTCCACCGGTGTTGGCTCTAAAAGCGACGTTGACTTTCAGTCTGAGGAGGTCTCCCGTCTTGAAGTCCAAAGCTTTGTTAACCCAACCATCACCCCTGACCTGTGTGTGTGGACTTTGACACTCCATAACAATGTCGATGGACTTCACGCTCCGAATGCACGTGTAATAAAACTAGAGTTGTAAGAGGTGCTTGCAACAACCAACAACAACCAGGGGCTTGCTTTTCTATTGTCCATGTGCAAAGTCTGTCAAACTGCGTGCCGTTCATAGTCATTCTTTGTCCATTAACCCTGTCGACTTTCTGCCTGGATGAATCATAAATGATCGCGTTTCCTCTGAGACCTTGGAGGTTAAGCAACTCGAATGCTTCTTTGTGCCTTTATTTAAGAATTTTGGTCAGTTTTAGATGCCTTGTGGGTTGAAATGCTATTACTATTCTTCAAACCTAGATGTGGTTATTAACTGTATATTTGAATATTGTTTGCATGATGTCTTGTGTTGGTATTTGTTTGTGAATAAACTGACTGAACCTGAATTGTGATTTATTCACTGATGCAATATGATATAGTTATATCTCAAACTGTAGAGTTCTGTTCTTGGTTAAAGTCAAAGTTTGACGAGTTTAGCAAAAACACTGCATCATGAAATAATCTGCTTGTAGGTGTTCACAATAACTTAAGGAGGGTCGAACGCAACACACCTATTAGTTTTATATTAAAGTATGATTTCCTCCTGTTGTAATAGAAAACATGGTGTGTTTTGACACGTACATGTCATTCAAAATACAAGATCACATATATTTTTGGAGTAAAAATACTGTCAGAGTACAGAAATATTAAATGCAAAAGGCAAAACATCCAAAATCGCTAGAATCAAATGTAAACTGTTCAGAGCAGACGCAGCGCAGAACGACTGCAGCGAAACACCGAGGCCTCATAAGGATGTGGTCCAAAAGAACAAAGATGATGGATCACATGGTCTGTGGATGACAATCCTAAAACCTGTTGGTCCAGCTCCACCGTGCTGATGGACTGAACTTGTGTGACATGCAGAATCAGGCAAAGTGCTGATTAATTAGAAGCCAGCTAATTGGTGGCTGTCTGAAATAAACATAACGACCTGGTGACACACAGTATGAGCGGTGTAAACGATCAGGCTCATGGCAGCCTGACAGAGGAGCAGGGAGGGCGGCGGGCGGGGAGGGGGGGGGTGTATAACGTTACTTTATCTGCCCACATGAGCGGTTTAACAGCACAAACAGGCACATAATATAGATGGATGAGATCTGTCCTCAAATGCGAGGGGCTGCTCTTTTAGGTTTAGCTGTTTACTTATCTCTCACCAGCGTTAAGAAAACACATTCATACACGTCTTTCGATTCAGTTAGCACGATGGATTACGCTTGCTTTTTTTACACTTGTACACACGTTGCTGTGTAATTTACAACCACATTTAACGAAAACTTTGGAAGATATTCTCATTCATTCTGCTGCAGGGTGCGAAATCAGAAAACTAATACCACTCTCCCGTCTGTTGATAAATACATATTAGCACAAAACTGGCGATTTCTAAGCAAAATACTGCATCTCTTTTTGTTCATTTGATACAAAAGCAAAAATGGAAAAGCAATACATCGGTGGCATTTGTTGGATTGACCTCTGAATTTTTTTTTTAAAGACAGAAACAGTACTAAAAGACTGAGTTTGCCAAGTTTTATTTGTCTGCCAGAGACTTCACTACTTTTTTACAGAATGAAGACAGTGGATTTTGTCCCTCACGGCTTGATCTGAAAGCAAATTTAAGAAGGGGATGTTTTAAAAGGCAACATATCACCGCAGTTATTTAAATAGAACTATTTTATTGTGCTTCTTTGTTGCTTTAACTTTTAAGAGGCAGCTGATAAAAAGTGTAGTCAGTCCCAAGTGACATGGACATGCTGTGACCCTGTGAAACCTCACTTGGCAGATTGAAGGAAAAGTAACTCTGAGGTCCCCCAGCCCCCTCTCCCCCCTCTTTCCCTGGTATTGTAACTCTATATCTGCAGCTCAGCCATCGCTGAGGTGATTAAAGCAGATCTGAGCCAACCGAGTGAAATGCAGTCTACAGGAATGTTCCACTTGACCATCCAGAGCATACCAAGTGAGAACGAGAGCGGGTGTTCGGGAGGGGGTTAAAGTTTCACTAGACCTTCTAATGTTGTAGCAGTCAACCAAACATTTAAGCTAATAAAAAAATTAGATGGCTGGTGTCGTTGGCTTAGACAGTCGGTTGATGTGTGAAATGTTACAATATTAATGGAACCCTGCTGACATTAAAGCAGTAAAACTGGTTGCATCTCTTTTTATTCTAAAGTTAATTATGTAAAGATCGGAGTTGTGCAACGATGGTATCCTCCGTTGAGAGACAGACAGTTAAAAGGAGAATCTCAAAAAGGATTAATGACAATAATAAAGACAAAAATAACTCCTCGCTTTATATACTTTAAATTAATACAGAACACTTTTAACACGTTAAAGTATAAGATAAGATAAGAAGTATATATAGAATCTAAAATCTGATATACACATATGTTATAACCTAAAACCAGTCTATTAAATTAATATACTTATCACTAAACCAATATAACCTACAGTAATTTCAGTGTTTACTTAAGTTCACTGTGCACCAAGAAATAGAACTGGAAGAAATTCTTCAGATCTGAAATTAAACTAAATCTAAAACATCTTTTTACCATCTTTCTAATTATATTTTCCTGTTTTTTTATTCGTGCAGTGTACAGATTTAGTACTTATGACTCATCTACAAACCACATCTGTCATTCAACTCAAATCCTAGCTGCAGGCAGCGACAAAGTTTGTAACGTCTGCACTTTATTCCAAATATAGCCACAGGTGACCGTTGCGGTCGCCTACCTTTTGTAACCCTTGTTATTTAAAAAAAAGTATTTTTCCTTTTCTACCAAGTTCATTCTAGCTCATGCAGTAAATTCTAGCCAAAGCACATTCTATTTTTATTTTTATTTACCAACACTCGAAAAAGCATTTCACCGTCGGAACTGCCTCTTAACACATGACTTAGTGTCTGTCGTTGTTGTTGAACAATAACCGAGCACCTGCCTCTGAACGCACGGACGCACGCACACGCACACACACACACGCGCACACACGCGCACACACACACACGCGCACACACACACACGCACACACACACACACGCACACACACACACACACGCACACACACACACACGCACACACGCACACACACACACACACACGCACACACACACGCACAAACATACTCACCTTCATCCCGGGGTCAGAGTCACATTCTTTAGACAGAGACAAATTGCCTGGTGCACAGGTGTTCTTCCCACTCATCCAAACACACATTGCGTCACATATGTAACTGTCCTTGTGCCCTCCTTGCTACAGATCACAGGAGTGTGTCACTGCGCTGATGACATTTCTGGTAAGGTAATACTTTCAAGAGCTGACTTTTAACAGGTTTGTAGTTTGTTCTTCTGTGGCCGTCCTGGATTCATATCTGGTACATGTATATTTAAAGGAACAGCTACAGAAACTTGAATCATTTAGCATAAAGCACATTATACTTCAGTGTTTCCTCAGTCATTTTAATAAAGCTGTGGAGCTTTGGGCAACAATTCTGGTGTTGTCTCATATCTACCACTGTTTGGGTCTGGAAGTAATAATGTTTTAAAAAATGATTATATAATCACTACTTCTGAAGCATCTAGACAACACTGAGTTTAGTTTTGGATAACTTTAGAGATCATTTACAATGTTTATACATATGTTTGCAGTGGCAGTAATTTCTCTGGTACTACTTCTAGATGAATACAGAGGAAAAACACTGTCCTTTGCCCACCTATTTGTACTCACAAATTTCCAGTTCATTTTGAGGTTCATGTATTTACATTTGTGGCATTCAAATGAGGAATGTTTTACTTTTCAAAAAATACAGGATGAGGATGCAACACAATGAGTACGACTTAATTCATACATTGATATGTTTCCAAAAGAAACTTCCAAAAACCTCTCCTCAGCCAAAGTCCACAGTGCTCTTGTCCCACCTGCCTGACCAGTTAATTAGCAAAGAAGACATCTCCAACCAAGACATCACCCTCCGGAGGCACCCCTTGGTGTGGAGAATCAAGGTGTTAAAATGGGGAACTGATTTATTAAGTTCTAATTGTTGGTGTGGATGTCTCTCCGTCAGACAGGGGCTGAGGTTACTGACAGACTCCGCTGAGTGCTAACTTTTGTCAGCTGGCAGATTCATAGCGGACTGAAACCTCCCGCTGGGGAAAGAATATTTTCGAAAAGTCGCAAAGTTGTTGCCACCACTCGAAAATTGCCCCTTGTGTCCTGGAGGGGGTTCGGTTTGTTTTTTCACCTACAGGCAGGCAGATGATTAATGACGAGGGGGGATGACAGAGAGGTAGCATGAACAGGGAGAAACAGGAGAAACAGAGGACGACAGAGATGAGAGCAGGGGGTTGTTGGCCTAAAATATCCCGCCGTGGGGGTCGGCAAGGGCAGCAACGGGGTCGCCGTGCTCGCCCGCGGGCCGAGAGCATTCGCAGACCAACACACACATGACTTACTGTAGATAGCAGGAGATTGCAGAGGCTCAAAAAGTGAGGCTTGTCTGGCCAGGCTATTTGTGGAGCAGAAATTCAGCTACGGACACATACTGTCATCCGATGATGGATCAGTGGGAGAGGAGCAGATCAGATGGGGTGGACTGGAGGGGAGGACAGGGCATCTTGTTGCAACACAAGAGGTTTTTTGGGCAAACAAACCTCAGCTGTAGAGCCATGTGCCCGGTCATGTCAAGCCTTAAACAATCACAAACTTCTGCTGGGATCCGCTCACAGATAAAGTTTGTTTTGTTTGGTCCGCGCCACGGTTGGAAGAAAGTAGTTTTGTATTTGGTTTCACATCAGCTCACATACGGCTTGTTCGCTGCACAGAGTTGTCCTTAACATTCAGCCTGCCAAGCTACAGATTCAAAACAAATCTGACTCCAGACCTGTAACTTTATCTGACACGACGGCCTTTTCCATAATTGACAATCACTGGTGTTATTACCATATTTGCACTTACAACAGTATTTATAAGTGGGGGTGGGAATTTCCATTTGAGAATCGGTTACAAATTGTCCAATACACCTGGTTTGTTTTAGAGGTGTGGAAATTTCTCAATTCAAAGATGCTTTGCGATGCAGACGTTATAGAATCGTAAATCTATAATGGTGGTGCCAGTGAATATTCACAGTATATATTATTTGTAATTGTCTGCAGAAGGATTTATGTTTTCTTTTGGATTTCTAAAGATAAGGGAGTTCAGATTTGCCCAAACGCTTGTATTAAATGATGAAAAAGTAGTCATGTGCAATAATATACAAAACCAAGGATGCCATACATTGAGATGCATCAGGACTGGTTGAATAATGAGGTGAAGATTCACACCTCCAAGTTGAAAACCTCTGAGCTTATCAGTGACTTTTTATCAAAACAACGAAGATGAAAAACAAGAAAATCAGAGATTGCAGACCCTCGCCCGCTTATATCCACCTCACAGAATACTTCCACTATGTTGTTGGAGAAGGTCCTGGAGTTTGCATGTTCAGTGTGGGTTCTCTCCGGTTACTCCAGCTTCCTTCCACAGTCCGAAGACATGCACCTTAACAGGGTAATCGGGTCACTCTAACTTGCACAAACAACCATTCACTCTCACATTTAGAGTGAGAGTGAATGGTTGTTTGTCTCTATATGTAAGCCCTGTGATGAACTGATGACTTGTCCAGGATGTACCCCACCTTCACCCGGTGTCATCCGATGACAACAAACTCATGTATCTACGCTCCTCTAAGGACGAGCCGTGGTGGAGAGGAAGGAACTGTCGACAGCATGCTTTCAGTTGTGTTTATAATGTCTCTAAAATGATCATTTCAGACACGGCTGGAAAAACCTGAAATATCCATTTCTAAATTAAGCAACAGTTAAACAGAGGAACGTTCAGCTCTGCTTCTAGTCTGTGTTCAGACTTTCAGAGGATATAAAACCTTTGCAGGGCTATTTTTTCCACACAGAATATTGATCAGGAATCAGTAAGGAAGGTCTGGATGAAATGGACCCAAAGGCATATCTCTGTATTTCCAGACTGAATGGACACATGATGTATATCAGTGTTTTGTTTTTTCTAAATGTTCAGTTGTAAGTCAAAGCCACATGTGAAATGTCACAAGTACTTTTATAAAAGCAGACTGATCAAAATAAAATTCAAAGATAGGATTACCTTCCTTATTTGAAAATATGCAGCTGCAAAACAGAAAAAATAGCCTCTATTAAATAAAAATAGTGTTTCCCACAGAATCTGCTAAATACGATCTGCTCTGCTATGAAGAGTCACACAAATGACACTAAGTGAGTTCTGATTGACTCTCTAGAATAACTCTCTAGCCGCAGACATGACAGCGCAGTAATTCTGAAGCGAAATTCTTATTTTGTTTAAGTTTGTGTATTTTATTGTACTAGTTCAAGCTTCTATGTTTGTATTGGGAAAAGTACACACTTCAGAATAAATTGTAATCTGTGTATTTTCCTTGATAACCAAGCAAACACAATCACAATGATCACACTATGGCGTTTTTGTCAAATCGTCCAGCCCTGCATCACACTATATTAATATAAACACTAGCGTCTCATCCTATCTATCAATGTACCTTAAAAGTTGATTTTATGCCCAGCTCTACAATAAAGGAATCGATAAAGAATCAGACCCATGAGCACAATCGACAACGACACTGGTATCAACAAAATTCCCTATTTTTAAATGGGAATTTTCTTCAAAGTTGTTGGGAACTAAAACATTGTAAAAAAAAAGGTGAAAATGAGGGGTGAGGAGACAGTCTAATCTATTAAGAATCTGTCAGTTCTGTGTCTGTATTGTTTTCCCAGGATGGCGGACCTGTCTGTCCACCTCCTCCTCCTCCTCCTCCTCCTCCTCCTCCTCCTCCTCCTCTCCTGGGTTTGGAATCGCACCACTGACCCCTGGGCCAAAAGTCGGCAGATCCTGTCACAGACCCCCCTGAGTCCACTGTGCCCTCTGTGATTTATATATCTGCTCCGAATTTACAGCTTGTGAAATCCTCTCCGTTAACAGCAGGGTGAGAGGGAGAATGAAGAACCAAGGAGGTGAGAGCTGAAGAACAATGGACCTTTCCACTGGGACGAAGATTAGTGCCCTTAAGTGTGAATATTTGCACTGACAAGGTATTTTGGAGGGTGTGCATTCATAAGCATTCTGTACCAGGGGCTCAAAGTGTGTGTCTGTGTGCGACCACATTAACCCATATACATGTAATGTGTAGATCTGTCTGTGGTGATGCATTTGTGCTTTAATGTATGGATTACTGTGAATGACATGATTGTACTGCACGTGTATATATATATATATATATCTATGTCTCAGCCTGTGTGTGTATATACATGTGTGTGCATTCCGCAGTCGGAGCACCTGGCGCAGAGGAGAGCTTATAAATTCCCACGATAAGGAGAGGGGAAGTGTCACATAGCTGGGTGTCATTTTTTTAAGATGTGAGGAAATGCCGCCCAGCTTGATTTCCTTCTGAAATACAGCAATACTGAAAATGATGCTACGATTCCCATGCCGTGTAAACTTTTACGATGTAGCAGAAATAAAAATAACAAAATCCATCTTTCTAGTTACTAACGCACGCAGTTTCCGTACTCCTCTGCAAGCCAAATCTCAGGGCAGGATCTTTTTCTTCTCTTTTTAAATCCCTCATTTTTCTTTCCAAACTTGTAAAATGTAAAAAAAAAAAAAAAAAAAAAAAGAAGCGGTGAAAGGACATAAAAATGGAGACACGTACATGCACTCAGTGACCTGTAGTCTTTATACATGGGACAGAGTCGGTCATTTACAGCTTTATTCCAGAATAAAGTCTTTATTCCAGGTGATACTGTATTACAATCTATTTCATTTTCATTTTGCAAATTCTATTACCCTGTACTGATTCATTTCCTGTAAACAGACTTGTTGACTAAGACGACTGAATATGTCCACAGTAAATAGCTGCATTTAAATGGGCTCTAATAATAAAAGCCCAATCAGAATAAAAGCGCCTCATGTGACCACCTCAATCAGAAGAGGCCGGCCTGATCAGAAGGAATTTTCAGTCAGGTTGAGAGCGCTGGTGTCAATAATCTGTTCAAAAGGAAAATATTAGTCCCTAATAAACGTGTTAACACTTGGCTCTGATCATTTCTCTCTGGTTGGAATAATCATTCTTCCTGCGCATTAGGTGACATGGTGAGTTTCCAGGAGGGACAGAAATGTGGAGATGACTTTTTTTCTTGGGGAACCTTTAAAGAGAAAAGATTTAAAGATTGTTGAGCTCCTCAGTGGTCAAAAAGGTTTGAGCGAGATGAAGCAGAGTGGAGAATTTGGGGGAAAAAAAACTCCTTCCTCTTGTCGTATTTTCTGCAGATGATTGATTGACTTTGGACGTGTCAACAGAGTTATATTCTGATGAAATGCTTTGAGGCATATATGTACATCTTATTGGCTCTCATTGGCTTCTGACAATGCAAATACATAAACATATTAGTGTACAGAAACTCAAAGTGGAAAAACCATGACCTCCTTAGAAAAGCATGAACATTTACTTACAGAGTTCAACCTGATGCGCCTTGTGCAATCACATTGCAAAAAAAATAAAATTAGGGAAAACAAAGAACCTCCGATTCCAGCCTTGACTTTGTATTGTGAAACCAAAAATTTCACAGTTATTTCCCAAATGCTTCTTCCCAAAATAACATCCCCTCCGCCTGGTGATCTGCTCGGGTGCCTCCTGTAAAAGTGCCTCCCTGCATAACTGCTACACAGCCCTCCTGGTATTCATGACACTCTCCTATTAAAAGAGATGTTCCACATATAATCTCCTCATTAATTGGTTGTCAGGAGAGATATTGTTCTAGGTGTAATCTCTAAATCAGTCAGCTGATCAGAGGGGGTTTCTATGTAAATGATAGGTTTGGAAAATCTCTACTAATTGGATGGTCCAGGGTTACGGGTGGTGATTGTGAAGATCACAGAGACCAGGGGCCTTTGAAAATCAGACCAAAGTAATAACTAATTACAGATGCTTATAATGGAGTGACGTGTACACTGGAAAGCAAACAACAATGATCTCTACACAGTCAGTGTTACCACTCCAAGAGGCAACATGTCCTCAGCCTACAAAGAACACATGCAGTGGTTGATGTAATAGAAGTTGACAGCTTTATTCACAAATATTGCAGAAAATGAGATTTTAAGAACTTTTGCGCAACTGGTAAAAGTCAGTAGCCGTGTTTTCATAAAACGTCCAGTGAATCTCAAGCGAACATTTGAAACGTTGCAAAAAAAGTTGCGAATAAATTCTCTGCGTTATGTTGTCAGATGATGAATGTTCCAATGATGCGCCTCCATTAACATTTCCAAATGTGAAAGTTGAAAATGCACATAAAATAGGTGTATGGAAATGTACCTACTGTCACTGACTGTGAACAGTGATTTTGCAGAAGTATCTAAGTATACCTGTGTGGACGCAGGGCAAAGTAAA
>JAPQRN010000015.1:7023490-7036484 GCA_037367275.1 Coranthus polyacanthus
TATTCAATTATTATCAGGCTCATAATAGTGGCATAAAATGAACAGGAAAAGACAGTTGTTCATCGTAATTATTTGTATGACAATTAATCATGAACTGAAAACCCTCAGAGTAAGTAAGAGTGTTGTTGGAGTTACACAAAGCAGATCGTGAGCTGGAAATGAAAATCTTCTGGGCATTTATTATTGCTAATCCAGAAAACGTCAGCCAAACAAAGTGACAAGTTAGACAATGTGATGTTGAAGAGGGAGATCCAGGGCTCTTGGATTTTGTTGTCACCAGTTGTCAGAGGCAGATCAAGTCTGAGGGAAGAAAATGAGCTGCTGTTCCTGATTTTCACTTCTCCCACTAAAGGCCTTGGGACACCTGTTTCACTGTATCTCGATCCACAACTCAGCCAATTCTTTATGTGTCCATACGCCCTCCCCCATCAACCCACCCAACCCACCACATCCTAGTGGGTTTCCACCCCATCCTCTGCCCCCCACCCCACCCTCCGACGTTGGGCAGACTCTGGAAGCAAAATCAGTCCAAGACACTCACTAGTTAATTGTTATACCATTGGATTTAGTAGGAAAGGTTCTGCCTTTGTCAGTAATTCAAAGCAGCAGCGAAGAGCTAATCCCCTGTCACAAACACACACACACACACGAACATTAAATGTAATCAAATCAGCATGAAGAACCGCATAAGGAGGAGGTCAGGGTGGTGTAGGAATCTGCGGCAGCAAACGGCGACGGTATGAGTCAGATCAGAGTAGCGGTGAAAATGTAAGGCAAAAATGAACACCTGCATGAATATGATTGGGTATTACCAGCTAAACACCAACAGCTGAAGCCAGTAAGCTAATGCAAGCGTGGTTTGAGTGAGCTATGTAATACAGCTCGTAACAGCTAATAATCTTGTCTCCTGTAGCGCGTCGTAGTGGACGACAACCAACCTGTGCTTTTTTCATGAAGCCGAACCAAAAAGACTGGAATGTCAGAATTACTTTTAGCGCAGGGCCTAGCATTAGAAATAATCCAAATGAGCAAAAAGTCAACTGATTCCATTAGTTTGAAGTGTGAACAAGTCTAAAGTGTTTGCAGGTGACCAAATGTATGCAATAAAAAAAACACCAACACCAAGAATAGTTCCGTCCACACAGGAGTATTCACATTATCACGCTTACTATTAGGTCTGTTGTTTTAATACCAAAGGTAAAGAACACATATGTTGTAAATTAATGACTTTCTGCTTTTCCTATGAGTAATTTCCCTAACGTCTGAACATGAAACTGCAAGTAGATTATCTTCATTATTGCTTAATCTGCCCGATTCATTTCTGGATTAATTGTTTACTCTCTAAAAGGTTCAAAATAAATCAATAAAATAAGAAGAATAGTGAGAACATAATGTCTTCACAGAGCTACTGTTTCACCAACCAGCCGTCCAAAAACCTAAGGACGTGTCAGTAGCTGTGTTTCCACACAATGTCAAGCGATGTTGAAGCGAACTTTTGAAAAGTCGTTGGAGGGAATATGTTAGGTTGCGTTGTGTGGTCAGAAGGTGGCGCTGTAAGCCACTGCACACGTGGCTCCAATAAACAGAGTAGAAGAAGTAGAGCATTCTGGTGCTGTTTTCCATCTAAAGTGGGTTTCTCACGGATGAGACCAAGGGATAATTCTGTCTCCTCATCAGTCCACACTGCCTGTTGTACCAGACATGTTTCCACCCTTCACTGGAAGATGCAGCTGATCAGTCACACCAGTAAAAATAAAACACCTCAAGTGAGCAAAAACACTTTTCGGCAAAATTTGGGAAACGCACCTACTGACTTTGTAAGACTTTACGATTAAAATAGTTTATTCAAAAGAGTTGCAGATTATTATTTCCTTTCAGCAACTGATGGATGAAGTCATCAAAAAACACATATAATGGAAGAGCTGTTTTTGGAGATTTTACTAAATCTGCCAACAGATTAAAGAAGGCATTCCTTACATTTGAGAAGCAGAAACCAGCAAACGTTTGGCAGTTTGATATAACTTTTTACAGTAGTTGTTGGTTCATTTTCTGTCACTACTCCATTTACCTTACTTTCACCACTGCACACCCTCCTTCAAACTCCAAAATCAACTCTCTGCGGGGGTTTCAGTATCCGGGTCACCTGCCCGGTCAGTCACACTATCCGCTCGATCTCTGAGGGCCTGACTGCAAACCGCCACACAGCACCGGACCTCTCTCATTTAGACATGGGGGCTTCCCAGTGGGGCGTCTTTGTACTCAGCAGGCACGGCACCATGGGACGGCCTGGGCCAGGTTTGTCTCCATCTGGGCCAGGGGCTTTATCAGAACCACCTGCCTGGGGGAGTCGACCATATCTCAAACATCTCTTTTCCCTCCTGAGGAAGAAGAAAAATCATTTAGACTGTTTCCTGTTGACCTGCATGCCATCACATGAGGCCTTTTTCTGAGAGTGTGAGAACATGTGTGTGTTTTATTTCTCCTCAGTGTGTGTGATGAAGTATTCATTTCTTTAAGACCTGGAAATAGTTCCTCACCAAGCCAGTCTAGCCCTCCCATTGTTGGATGTGATTCAGGTCGAAGGTTTTGGTTTTAAAATTCAGAATAAGTGTTTAGAATGAATTCTGGATGTAATGCTTTAATAGATGGTTTGTCCTGAGGTTTGGTATATGCATTAGGATGGTACAGATAGACTTATTTTCCCAGAGGGAGATTTGTCAATCCAGTCTCCAGAATAAAATGTTGCCTATCTACGTTTCTGCAAACCACAGTCATGTATAATCTCAGTGTATTTTGTTACTATAGGACACGCTGGATTTTTTCCCTTTCCTCAGAAAGCAGGACGTGGTTGGGACGGATGGCAGACACACAAAATCCAGGACTGAAATCTGCATCCCGACTTCTGTAGGTTTAGGCTAGTGTGGCTCGCTGGAAGTATACTCTGCCGGAAAAAGGGTGAATATTTTCATTTGTCATTTTCCTTCCTTCCACTATCTGTGTGATATCGTTTTGAAAGTCCCCCTCACTACATGAACGAACAACATCCTCTGAGATAGAACTACACCCTGAAAATGGCCAGTTTTGACATGTTTTCTTTTGTAGGGATTTAGTCATTTTAATACCGCAACGTGCTTCCTCATGCGCACGTGTTCCACCAAAACAACTTCACTCCTGACATTATTTTCAAATGCGCTGCACTCGGCGCCACCCGAGAACTAGCCAAACAACCCAGGTAACTTTTACCCCTATTCCAGAACGATAGTGGAGGGTGTCGGACCTATCTACAGCACTGGCACAGTGCTAACGAAGTGTGGAGATGTGAGACTCGGTTTAAGCAATAAAAGTGCTTTTGTTAACGCTAGGAAAAGACTATGGTTTAGTTTAAAGGTCCAGTGTGTAAGATTTACAGGGATTTAGGGGGATCTGATTACAGAAATGGAATATAATATTCATGATTATGTTTTCATCAGTGAATAATCTCCTGAAAATAAGAATCGTCCCCTTTTCATTACCTTAGAATGAGCCGTACATATCTACAGAGGGAGCAGGTGGCCTTTCACAGAATCCGTCATATTTCACAGTATCTCGAAACAGACTTCCTCTTCTTTTTTCCATTTTGGCATCCAGCATTAAGGTGCATTACCATCACCTGCAATGTTTTATGTGTGGATCAGTTATTTTCGCCTTAACTAACAAGCCCAGAGTAGACAGAACCAAACACTGGGACTTTCACGCTTTTAGCAGCCACCGTTAGTCGGAGTGAGATGGGGGCAGATGTATTAAATACACTGCAAACTATTTTTTACCACATCTTTGTAGACTTTTTCTGTATTATAATAATATCTTTCTGTAACCCTAACCAAGTGTCTAAACCAAACCATAATCGTTAAATAGATACATATGAGTGTGATTTCTGAGAGACATGGTGCTGTGAGCTGTTAAAAAACACTGTAACATTGATGCACGCGTATGTAGACATGTTGTCGCACAATGACAGCATTTCATTCTGGTGAACGGGTTGAGATTTGTTTTCACAAGCCTGTCTGCGCAAAACATACAGAAAACCACACCATAATGTATGTTAGTTCCCCTCTCCCAGCCCATGTACATGAATACGAACGATCAGCACTATCTGGTTAGTTTGTTCAGAGCTGCGATAGCAGACGGTACAAAACTTAAGCTATTCTCTGTGCTGGTCTCCATCTTAAAGTCCTGTATCTGGGACAGAATGATAGTAGTGTGAAAAGTGGACTCGAGGGGCGATCGGTGTCATTTGTTACGACTCTCGCAGGACGCGTGGTGGCTCCGTCAATCATGTCTGACAGGCTGGGAGTGGGGAGGATGATGATTTTATAGGCAGCATGTGTGATCTGGGTGAGTTTGTTTTTGTTGGAGATGGTTAACTTTGAGAGAGCAGTAAAACAGGATGGATTATGATTGAATTATGCTTTCATAAAGCGGCAGCAGAAGGAGGGAGCAACAGACTCGGAGCTCGGAGTCTGCATATCACATGCACACTTTGCTGTGAACCCTGTTGGAAGGCAGTGATGTGTTTATCGCCGTTCATTGTCTTTGATGAGTACAAGGTATTTGAAACGGCTGACCTGGAGAAAGGAAGTACAGTGAGGTTAAAAGGTGTCTTTCTGTCATACACATGAATTACTCTTAAGTCACTACCAACATTTCTAAATCAACCAAACATCTAAATGTAATCAAAAGTTACTAAAGTTCTATGTATATGTAGGTATTACTGTATCACTAAGTATTCTGCTTCTCTGTCTTAGATTTTCTGCACACGGAGAGCCATGAGTCTGTCCAGATCTTCCACTCTTTTGTCCATTTCAAGTCTGTTTTAAATCTAGTTTCCTTTTTTGTCAGTCTTCCTGCCACCCAATGAGAAAAAAGTCACTGACTCTAAGAAGAGAAGAACAGATTTATTACAGCTGGCTTCAGTCTGACTTCTTTTTTAGTTTAAATTTTTTTCAGGTCTGCAACAAGAATATGTATGACTACTGTAGGCTATGAAACACTTTCTTGATTTCATGTAAATAAATCTTGTTTAGGGGGAATTATTGGTTGTGTTTGTTAAATGATACTTGTTTCAGTCTGGAACGTAAAATACAAAATCAGCAGATTGCAGATTTCAAGGTAAAGTTCGTGTGTTGATACGTAATATTTTTCTGACAGACGCTAACTGGCTCTTTCACTGGAAGAAGATTTGTGTCCCAGAAGAAAAGATCACAGGAAAACCTTTAGACCTGTCAGTTTTTTTTTTTGTCCTGGTCATAAATTTGTCACGTCTGCATCAGTTTTGGAATCTACTTCCGAAAATCTTATCTTGTGGCAAACACTTAAAAATCTGAGATGTCCATGCCACAGATACCTGTCGTTACCATTAGTTATAATTAAGTATTTGATAGTGATAAATTTATGCTGAGTTTACATGAAACTAAAATGAAAGCTGATATTTTTATAGCCATTAAATACCAACAGATTTCCATCTCCTAGACTTATATAAAATGATATAATAACCCAAGTCATACTTTTTTTTATTTTTTGAAGATTTTCTGTGACTGTAAAAACACTGGCCATATCGCCAGAGTGTGGGTGTTTCTTCTTCTTTTTTTTTCTTTTTTTTTTTTTAAAAGCCTGACATCTGTATCATGACTTTATCATTCATAAAATAGCTTCAAGATGTTCCTTGAAAGAGAGAAACACCGTAAGGCAGCTGAAGGTATGCGAAAGCCCTTTGTGAAAGCTCGTTGATTTAGTGCTTTAATACGCATGTCAGACGCACTGTAACACCTCAGAAAAGTGGGTCTGCGTCTCCTGTCAGCAGTAATTTACAGTGAGGATGAGACAAGCAGAGGAATCTCAAACACAAGAGACAAAGAAACACAAGAGGGCAATAGTTTACCAGGAATTTCTGATTGCAGTATCTGATATGGACCCACACTGTGCCTCATCAAAAACAGACCCTCAGATCCCAAAAAATTAAAGTGTTTTTTTTTCGTCTCTTTTGCATATGGTCACTGAGCCCCCCCTCGGCTGGACTCGTACCCAGTAGGGTTCCCCAGAGAGCGATTCGGAGTCCGTTAAAACGTCTGAAATGTGTTTGGTGGGAAAGATCAATGGCTGAGACCGGGGAGGGTGAGGGGATTATGGGATACCCTCCCGTCACTGTGCTGTCACTCAAAATTGGCTCAAAGCAGCAGATTAGGCACCAGATCCCTCTCTTTTCTGTCAGTGGATCTCGTTAAAATACCCCGTCCTATATCTCCGATTGTTCCAGTTTCATGTTTTACGCCGCACTCTGCCATTAATCAATCAATGGGATTGTTTGAATATTTAGTTTCTAATGAAAGACGCCATGATAAAAGGCTGAGAGTGGCTGTTACTCAAGCCCGACCATTCTTTTCCACTTAAAGAGCTGATGGATAGTTTACGGTATAAAAACAGACCTGCTGCAAATTATGTCATGCTGCTGCTCTGTCGATCCACGTGCGCTGTTCCTCTTTACAAATGTCCTAATTTAACAAGACCTGAGGTAAATTTGTGGTGAAGATGGATAGAAGCGGCGGCGGTGGTGGTGGTGGTGGTGGTGGTGGTGGGGGGGGTTGGTGATTTTAAATGCTCCTGGAATGAGAGAGGGGGGGTGTATATCAGACAAATAACACGAATAATTATTGGAAATAATGTCCAGATAGATGGAGTGGAGCCAAATTATGAAATCATGCTCCTCTCTCCGGTGCATCACCCTGCTCATTATTTGAAGTCATGCTTGGAAAAACAGGTGTTTCCAATACTGGGACGCTGTCTCCACGGTCCTGCACCCCCTTCATTTTCTGATGATGGTTCAGATATGATATTTCATGGCTGGAGCCGTACACATGATAGGAAGTGATTGGGGAGAGCCGGTCAGAAGACATCCGTGTAATGGATGCTGATTGGGCCCGGCTAAATCCCCGCAGTCTGGGCCTGTGTAACAACCAGAAAGCCGGGGCAGGGGTGATCATAAATGCTGCATGTTTTGCCTTTCTTGGAGGTTTGAATGATTACAAGGGGATTTCTCTGTCTCTTTAAACAGGTGCCATATTTATGTGCGCACACACACACGCAGTGCAGCTGAGTGCAGCTGGCACAAGAGCTTTCTCCTTCATTCTCATAATAAACAGAACCAGCAGCGGGAAAAAAAAAATAGTTTTTTTGGGTCTTTTTCTTCCAGTTTGGTTTATGATCTATGCATTGCGTCAGCGTTTGAAGCCTGTGTCTGTGATGTGGAGGAGAGCAGATGTGTGTGTTTTATAAGCAGAGATCGCTCTCTCGGGTGATTAATAATCATGTCATTTGTAGTCATTGTAGCCTAGAGGCTTCGGACTGACTGGCGTTAACTCCCACAGATACAACCTCATGTCCAAACTGTGTGTTTTTCTTACAAGTGTTATTTAGAAAAACTTGAATGTTAATCAGCTGTAAAGTGTTGAACACCCAGCATGTCAAAGCATCATTATTTTGTCACTGGCTTACAATTAACACCATCATTTGCTTTTCTTACTGTATAAACAACTGGTGGTAATGTTTCCATGGCGCATTACCAAAAAAATCTCTTGTTGGAGTTGGAAAGTATGTCTCTAATTTTTGTCTGTAATATCTAAGAATTTATTCTAGAAATCTACTCTTAACAAAAAACAAAATCAAAACCATGTACATGAATTAAAATGTTTATTGAGCTTTTTACGTGCTTGGCACCAGTATTTACATTTTTTTAAAATGCCTCAAAAAATGTTTCCCTAGTTCCCTTTTTTCACACATTTTTGTAACAGATTGGCCTGTAAAATTGTTATACTGCTCAGCACTTAAATACATCTCTACAACACACCAAAACATACTTTAATTACTCTGTTTTGCTATTGCTTATTTAATAACTTTTCACACAACAACCTTTAAGCTTATGTTATTGATTGCATTCGCCATCTTTATATATATGCTTAGAAACATAATCCACTCAAAAATAGTGAAGCCATTCCAGTCTATGAGGAAAAAGGTTTGATGATGGTGAAAGTTGTGTGGTGATTTCCTGAACGCTCATGTCCGCAGCTGCAGGGAGTTTTCAGGGTAAGAGAGTTCCTCAGTTAACCAGAAAGTTCTTTGCTTACTGCATTTGTGTGTGTTTACACGGTACGGCAGATCAAAAGGCCACCACAGCATCCAGATACTTCATCTCCTGCATGAATGTGGAGCAATGAGTCATTCAGTGATCTTGTCCAGTTGTCCCTTTCATTCAAGCCAAAACTATGACGGCAAACCGCTGACCCATCGACATTTTTAAAACAATACGGCACAAGTGCTGCATGAAGTTAAAACTTCTGGATCACAGTGAAGATTCTTTAGTTACATGACCGGATGTCCCTTCGAGTCCCCCAAAATCAAGAATGAGTCACTTGAACGGGCTGTTGCTACTATTGCACCATAACAGATTTCACAACTGATAATCCCTTCTGAACCAGAGCGTGGAGGCTCTTCTTTCACCCTTTTACACTGATCTGAGCTTCTTTCTGGGGGTTTCTCTCAGAGTCAGAATGAGAATTAAGTTGCTGTCCCATTTTTCTAGTCAACAAAGAATTAAATAATAGTTTTGACTCTGATGCTGTATTTTAAGTGTCTTCAAAAACAAAAACATGAGATGATATCCTTTAGTTTGTTTTGTACCATCATAATAGAACCACCGGTTCAACAACAACACCAAACCGGGTTCATCGATTATAAATTTGCTTTTCAGCTAAAAGACCTTGAAAACATGGCGGAGCGTAAAGTTCTTGTTTCTACACCATGTGCATGGACATCTGAGAGGAGGAACCATACTGACGTCCATCACAGGAGCCGCCGCCCTGCTGGCCGCCGGTGGGGTTGCCGATCATGTGCATCGTGTCCATGCTTCCGTTGGACAGGTACTGGCGCTCAGCAAACGCCCCAGCGGGAGAGGAGGAGCAGAGCAACCCTCCCTGGGGCTTCTCAGGACTGGCGGCGAGGCGAGGAGAGGTGGGAAAGTTGTATCCGTACAAGTTGTAAGGGTTGTGCAGGGAGAAAGCGTTATAGGAGCCCTGCTGCACGTGGTGGTGGCTCCCGCTGAACATGTGGGCGGAGGAAGAGGAGGATCCGGATGAAGAGGACGAGGCCGAGCTAGAGCTTCCTCCAGCCTGCATCACGTACTGAAGCTGTGAGGCCGGGAAGGAGCTGAGCTGACCGCTATAGGCATCCATCTTGCCCCCAGTGCCACCGCCACCGCTGGCGCCGGTCAGGGAGGCGTGCGTGCTGCCTTGCATCCCGGCAGCAATCAAGGAGGAAGTCCTCTGTGGCAGGAAGGATTCGGAGGGCTGAGCAGAGGCTACAGCACCGCCTGCAGCCTGGAGGCGTCCGTAAGAGCTGTCAGCCAAACCGCCGTAGCCCTGCAGGGCTGCCATGTTGCTGCGAGCACAGGCTGGGTACTCAGACAGGCCCAGGTTGCAGAGCTGGCTCTCCCTGCAGCCCACATTAAAGGTGTTGGGGGCCAGATGGAAGGTCGGAGGAGAACAGGACGGGGACAGGAGGTGTGCCGCACCAGAAGGGGAGGGGGTTCCTGTGCTGGAGGTGGTGGGAGAGGTGCCTGTGCTTCCGCCTGGAAAACAAATACAGATGATAAAATATAGGGCGCTGTTATCCTGTTATCCACTTTATACATATCAGTGGTGGAATAAGTGTTCAGATCCTTCCCTTCTGCCTGTAAAAATTAGTACACTGTGAACTGAGGTTGAGCTCACTTCAACTGCTTTATATACACATACTGTTGTCTACTTCTACAGCAACTCATGTTCTGTAAGATCACCATATGTTTGTAGCATCACTGTCCCGTGAGAACCACATATCTTTAAAAAGTCAACTTTTCATGTGTTCAAAAAACAGCCAACTTTATCACAACGCATTTTGAGGTGAATCCAAGAGGGGTTTTAAAGAGTTTATTTAGCTCAAGAAGGAGGAGGATTTTAATCAAACTTTCAAACTCAACACATTTGGTGATATGTGGTTTTCACTGGACAGGAAGGGGATGAAAAACTGAAAATCTGAAAAGGAACTAAAGTTGTCAGACAAAAGTACAATGAAAAATACAAGATTTGCCTTCGAGATGTAGTGGAGTACAAGTATATAGTTGCACTGATATTAAGACATGCATTTAGAGTCAGTTCAGGATGAGTCAAGTCAAACTGAATTTGTAATTTGAAGTTCAACTTTAAACAACCTGGAGTGCGGTCCTCTTTCTGCAGGAGAGATTCAATACTTTAGGGCAATTTGTTTTAAAGAGGTAACAAAGCTCGTTTAGCTGACACATTTTCACATGTGTTAACGTACCAGTTTTTTTTCTCATAAAACTTGATATGATGGGAGACTGACATAGATCCCTGAATGCCTATATGCCTGACCTCTGACCTTCCTGTGGAGGAGAGTGAGAAACAAACAGGATTTCCCAGTAGGGAAGTATTCGTATTATGTTCTCCATTCCTCCCCCCACAGTCTTTCAGCCAGAAGAAGCATTTGACTGGTTTGAAAATGTCAGAATAAAAAATGAATTTATATTCATCATCAGCTCAGCATAGGAGCGTGCTGTTCTTGTGTTTCTCTATCTGCAGCAGTCAGTGCCAATGGGGGGGGGGGGGATTTCCCATTGGTCCACATGCACTGAGTGTGACTAATAAACCAAGTCGTAAGCTTCATTATGAATCCACCTGTCACCAATTTATATAAAACCACAGCGATCCACGTGGACGTCTTCAAACTCTCTGACTCTCTCTACATATGGGAACATGAACCATATCATAAAATATATTCCTCGTATGTGGAGATATAATGTCTGGCCATCAAAGTTGCCCCGTACCCCAGTCCTTTTCTCAATACAGGCCTTTTATTTTTTAGTTTTAGTTCAGACATGTACTATATGTACTGATTAAGCTGAACCCTATAACCATATCTCAAGAAACGCTTGTTGGCACAAATTGTATCCACTAAGTCAAGCTTTTCAGAGTGAAATGATAGCTGTGGGATATCAAGCACATGCTTTTCTATTAATGAGAATTTGGCCATGGTTCATCTCGCTGCTAGAGAAATTTAGTTTGAAACCAGAATGAGAAGGAGGAGGCATAACTAAATAATCCAGGACTTGCTTGGCTGGGGTTCTGATTTTGCACCATATGCCTTCGATAATATAGCATCTGAGATGGGAGAATGGGGGAGGGACAGAAATAAAGAAAGAGTGGGAGCAAGAGATAGAGAAAGCAAAGTAGTCAAATATGAGGGAAAAGAGAGAGAAGTCAAGAAAGGACGATAGTTGGGTGATGTCATGTTTTCCTGTGGTTGGAAGGTCCTGAGGTGCTTTGGTGCCGAGGGGGAATAGTTGATTATATGAAGGGAAAAAGGGTGTCTGGTGCCATAAGGGCAGAGCTACACACACATAAAATCCCAACACACTGCTCACGTACACCACTGTATCCTTTCAGCGCGACCCAGGGTTCGCTGGCGGCACAAGGACTTTAATTAAATCCTAATCACTTTGGAGGACTTTAATGATAACAAACACATGTCGTTCTGCTCAGACAAAATACGGAGCCTCACGTCATGCTGACCTCCAGAGCTAACTGAGATAAAGCGGCGAGGCCCTTGATACGAGCCATGACTGTAACCTTGTGCCTCGCGCTGGAGCCGAGACAAAGGGAGGTGGCCCGGACCGACGCTGACGCTGACTGACTGACTGACTCGTGTCGCGGAGCCATCCAAAAGCCACAGGGCTTGTTTAATGATTTTATTTTCAAGGGCTGCGCGTGATGTGAAAAGTTCAGCAGACGCAAGCCGACCTGCCAGAGGAGCAGCGTATGGCCAAGCTCAAATGAAGGACACCCATAGCTGATGCAGTGTGTGGTGATATACGTAGGGAAAATATGCAGAGGGAGAGTTCAGGCTGGGACAGTACATGCAGCAAGGTCATGTCATTACAACTGCACTCGAAACTGCAAACGAAATTTCTTTACTTTGTTAGTAACGTTAAACAGATACTCTTCTTCTCCTTCGATAAAACTGTATTTCTGCTTATTGTTGCTTTATATAAATCGTTGTGGATACATTTAACACAAACAAAAGAGAGAGTGATCTGTGCTCATGATCCTATAGTGAAATATGTAAATAAACCACAAATAATGGGAAACCTTGAAGGCTCCAGTACTGAGAAAGTGGGACTCAAATGAATTTAGTTTCTAGTGTTTAACTTTTGAAATAAAACACATGTGCATATTCATAGATTGTGAATTTTTCAATGAGGGACTAGTGGATGCAATTACAAAAAAACAAGAAAAATAAATAAAAAGTCCATACAATACATTTTGGCTCACCTTGCTGCTTCTGCATATTGGTGAAGTCCTCAAACGTGAGGGTCCTCACAGGAGGTCTCCAGAAGGCATAGGTCTCCATGATCGCCTCCAAGCCAGTCCTGACAGTGGGAAACAGAGACATTTATGTATGATTTCATATATTACATATATATATATATATTCAACCAAAATAGTTATAGTAGGAAAGGCAGCATCCCTTTAAATGGTCTTAAAATTCATAGGAATGTCACGGCCATCTTCAACCGTTTTTGTGGCTTTAGTTTTACTCTCTCACGTCGTTTTTTTTATCCATTTAATCCTCATTTATTTATTAACCTTCTGTTACTACTGATTTACTGTAAAGCACTGGTTTTTCAATGGGCTCCTGGCAAACACGCAGCCACAACAAGACTCTAGGAAGTTTCTACACATGGTGAAGAAATAATCTGGAAAAGAAAACACCTCATAGCACAGAGCTCTGTTGCCTTTACACTTGCTTTTTCATCATAGAATAAACAGAGGTTTAACGAGTGAGTGAGTGAGTGAGTGAGTGAGTGAGTGAGTGAGTGAGTGAGTGAGTGAGTGAGTGAGTGAGTGAGTGGTAG
>JAPQRN010000015.1:7040719-7055480 GCA_037367275.1 Coranthus polyacanthus
GTGTGTGTGTGTGTGTGTGTGTGTGTGTGTGTGTGTGTGTGTGTGTGTGTGTGTGTGTGCGCGCGTGTGTGTGTGCGTGTGTGTGTGTGTGTGTGTGTGTGTGCTTTGCCCAGAGTTTTGTCTCTCAGGCAGAACTGCACCACAACGGGAGCAGTTCTGCAGTAAGTGAGTAGAGCGAAATGAACCGGACTCGCTTCACTTTAACATTGTTCCGCTCGTGCATGCTGTGCGACGCTTTCATTGGCTGGAGTTTCAAAATCGCTGCCCAAAGGTCGACGCCCAGAAACATCCCGAACACAGCATAACAAGAGGAAAATACAAAACAGAGGCAGAGGGCAAGTGATGACTGAGACGGATTGTTATTGTATGAGTCTATATATTGTTCTTTAAGGAAAATGTAACATATTGGGTCTGGAAAAAAAAAAATGCAAGCATGGCCGTTTTCTGCTTCCATTTTGCAGTCATTTGGTTATATAAGTGCAGTTGGTGAGAGTAAAAGGAAGCTAATTTGTCTGGTGGAGGCAGTTTTACTGTAAAAAAGTAACCAACTACAAACTAGACTCCTGCACAAGCTGCACCTGCAGCTCCTGAACATGATCCAACCGACACCATCGACATATAATCTGAACCTCTGTCCAAATCGGTGGTGATCAGGTCATCAGGAAGGAGTGTAGGTCCATCCACCCTCATTTTGAAAATGACGATCAACACATTACAGCCATAAAAATGACCTGAAACTGGCTTCAGTTTTTAAGTTTTTACAGAGCGTATTGATGTGTGAAATACAAGGGAAAAAAGACTCAAAGAGGTTTTCTAAGGTGAAAAAATGCTGAATGCTGCTACAGCCAAGGCTCCTTTTTGAATCTGAACAAAATATATCTCCGAACAGCCGAAGAGACGGCCGTACGTGAGGATAAACTCATTTTCTCTCACCCAGGACATACATCTCATTCTCCGTTATCTTTTCATCTGTAGCTTTTCTGCAATGAAATTCTAATGCCAGTTCATAAATCAAACCGCCTATTGTTTGAAAAACGAAAAAAGATGTCTCAAATATCTGTGTGCCAATAATGCAGACCAGATGAGGGGGCTGCTTTCATGTGCGGAGGGGTCTGGTGGTTCAGTACACCCCTGCCTTCGCCCTCCTCGCCTCCACAATCACTATATATGATAATTCAGAGAGAAAGACAGACAAATTGAGCGAAGGGAGAGAGGAAGAAAAGAGACTGAGGAGGAATTGCGTGGTGATCAATAACATGATATATGGTTCTATAATGTCCCAACAAAGCTTAAAAATGCATCTGATTTTATTTCTTGCCAAATTTTACAATAACAAAATGAAATTCAAACACTAAAAGCTTCAAATCTATGAGTTTACGAAGCTAAAGGAACTTTATGTGTCAATGATTTCTTCCCCATGCGTCTCTACTGTTTGTTCTGTTTCCTTAAAGTTATTTGAGTGATTATAAAGTTTATATATGCTGTTATTTCTTGGCAGCGAATGAATAAAGGTTTTCGGAAGAAAAGCTTAAAGAGCAACAAAAAGGACGAGTCAGACTGAATCTGCGCTGCTCACTTTCACATCACTTAAGTGAATGAGCTTGAGGAGGAGGAGGAGTAAAACGCTTCACTCAAAGTGATATAACTCTGTTATGAACATGAATGTGGTCTCTTTTTTTAGGTCAAAACATGTCTAGATGTCTCAGGGTGGTCTGACTGGTTACATGCAACCATTGTTCCAGCAGTATTTTAATGTATATATACGAAGAGGCACTAACTACAGGCTTTTATTTGAACTTGAGCAAAAAAAACAAACAAAACATCCAAATTTAGCAAAGCTTTAACCTAAAGAGAAGGGAAACAGGAACCGAAACACAAAGACTCAGCAACCTTCATGAATTCAGAGCAAAGTGAGATGAAAGCATGTTTCCATCCTGTTTTTATTTGCATTTTCAATTTTGCCCGAGCGGAAAAACTTAAATTTGGGAGAGGTGGAAGAGAGGGTGAATCGATATTAGATAAATGCGAAAAAGTCCAATGGAAACAGATTTAGTAAATTATCGTGTGTGTGTTCAAGTGTGGACCAATAAGGAGTTCACTGAAGCACAAGAAATAAACAGAAGAACCACAAAACGCCACCATGTATGAAGAGTTCCAAGTGTTAGACAAACGCTTTGACAAAACCGTGGAAGAGTTTGAAACAGCGTTAAGAATCTGACCCGTGGTTCAATTCGGAGGCAAAAGACGTCAGACCAACTCTCTATATTCACGCAGTGATCAGTAGTGGATGGAAACTTTTTGTTTTTTGATTTATTTTTTGATTTATTTAAAATTTGCAACACATTTGGATTGAAACCTGCCTAGTGAGATCTATGGACTGTTCACTGCAGATGTTGTTGAGCATCTATAATGTGACAGCTGTGAGAAAGCTTGAAAAGCACCATACATTACCATACATTTAGACTTATCAAAGACTTCCACACTGCCAGTGGTTTCAGTCGCATTGTGCATCACCTACAACATCCAGGCCTCTTGATGTACAATCAAACTATTTAAATTCTGGGACAAGATCACATCGTGCCATGTTCATTAGAAATTAAATACGTTACAAGTTTTGATCGTTGGATTAAATGAGCTGGTTTTTAACTCGTATAAATGACTAATGAGGCTCCTCAGGTGCTCAGAACCTAGTTTCAACATGAGGGGAGAGTCACACGTCTAAAGGGAAATGTATAAATAGTTTTCAAGTAGTTCTCAGTTATTTAGTCATGAATGATCTGCTGCTTCTTGTTTTATGGCACTTTTATTGCTTTATAATTTGTGTCTAGTGCGTTCTCACTAATGTATTTTTTATTGCTGAGTTTGGTTTTGTATTTTTCTTATGTATGTGTTGTTGAGTTTTATGTATTTTAGCTTGGGCTATAAATGCTTTGGTGTGGGGCCCATGCTTCATACTTGTCAAATAAACTTTAAATGAATTAATAAAAAAGGGTGCAAATAATAAATAAATTAAGCCTAAGGTAGATTTATGGATACCACATGCAGACAGTGGAAACTGAGATTTGAGTTTTCCCTCATTACCAATAGCTGTTAAGATTATTGATCATAAAGTGAAAATTAAACCGCCACTTCAAACCTTCTGCTGGTCATGCTCATCCTGATTTACACCAATAAAGGAAAACGTGTAAAGTTATTTTGTGGTATATAATTAAGAAGTCTGGAGAAAATAAATAAACCCTCATACGGGAGCTATACTGATGTGTGGATTTTTTCCTGTTTTTCCTGTTAAGCACAACGCAGGCTGATGTGTGGAGCGACGTGATAGTAAAACACCAGTTATCAGGCGTAATTTGGCATCGATCTATAATTAATAAATGTGGCAGCGGCCTTTCCAACAGGAGCAACATTCACGGTAAGCAGCTGAACTCAGAGGACAAACAGAAAAACGCTTGACTCACCCAAACGCATTTTCTTTCCGCTGCGTTCAGTGTCAAACTACTTCATGTTTGCATTTTTAAACCTTCCTCTGAGACTTAATGTGCATTTCATGAGATGAATCAGACTTTGGTAAAGAAAATATGAAGTGCAGAAATGATCCTGTGCACCCATGTCTGTCTTTCTGTCTCTTTCTGTGCTGCAGATCTCAACTCAATCCTCTTGGCAGCGGACAGAGCAGCTGTTTTAATATGGAGCAGCATATGGAGCTACGGAGCGTTATTTCCATATTAAAGGCTAAACAAAAGGAATGGTGCAGAACAGACACCACATCCAGGCTGTTCAGCATGACTATGCAGTCAGCGGGTAACCAGAGGCTTTGATAACGTACCTGTTCCTGCCAGAGTCCCTGAATCCTTTGGCAAAAGGGTTGCGGTCGATCTTTAGTCTGGTGATCTGCCATGCAAATAAAAACATACAAATAAAAACAATGACCGAGCTACAAAGTAACATGGGAAGTCAATTAAACAGTGCCTTTGGTTGCTTGCAGGAATATCTTAAAAACAACAATACAATTAACTAATCATAATGTGTAATATGTTCCAGTAAAAGTGAAGAATCTGAGCAATACTTTGTTTTTGTTGTTGTTTTTCCCCCTGTACTGAATGTTCTCGGTACCATACTGGGCAGTTCCAACAAAGCAAGGCAAGTGGTTAGTTTTTAGCTTTGAAGTAGAAATGGTTCCAGCTTTAAAGGCTTAAATTTAAGACGTGCCTGAGAAGTCAACCTCTGGAAAAAGTATAGAAAGCTTGAGATTGTAGGTTGAAGGATTCGTGCAGTTGTCCTGTGGTAAAGTAGGACGCAGGCGGCTACCTGTTGGTTCTGGTAGGCGGTGACGGTGGTGAAGACCGTTTCTGGGAAGCTGAAGGTCTTGACACCCTCTCCGCTTGGCACCGGCTTGTTTGGAGACAGTTCACTGCTGAAGTCCTTCCTGATGACATGCACACGCGGCTGGTACTTGTGCATGGAGTGAAGGATGATCTGAAAATAAAAGAAAAGACCGGATGAGGCGCAGTCTTAGCACTGACGATACTGTCTTATGGCTCACCCCAGTCACCCGGGTGAATTAAAGTCTGAAGAAAGCTGAGCTGATATCACTGAAGGAGAATTTTGATTGAAAAGCAAAAGCACTTTAGTCCAGTGTATGTGGATTTGCAGACAGTAATGTACTGAAGAACCACAAAAATGTGCATCACAAAACAAAACCAAAAAAAAAGAAAAATGAAGAAAAAAAGCAACTGAGGGGAATCACCAAACCTTAACCCACTAACAGTCATCAGTCTTTGATTGCATTTGTAACATTTGTATATGTTTTTGCTTGTAATAAATATGTAGAAACAACCAGGAAAAACATTGAGCGTGCAGAATCTCATGTTTCATACAATGGCACAGTGATGTCTGTAATTCAAATTCAAAGTCCCACGGCTGGATCAGGTTCCAGTCAGGGTTTTGCATGTAGTTGTAAAGGATTAGGGATTAGGAAGTGACTTTGGTGAAGGAGGCTTTCACAAGCTATCAGAAATATAATGTTTTAGTACAAGATGAAACATGAAACTCTCACTCTTAGCCTTTTAATTTCCCCCTTTTCATCGCAGTCCTTCTGAACATTAATTACCTCCACTGATTCTCTATCAAAGTTACATGTGACATTAGGCGGAAACCAAGTTCACACTGCGATGACGCTCACGGGAGAGCAGAGGATTATTTCACAGTGGAGTGGAGGCGTCAGACGGTGTCGGCCCCAACCTTGCCTCAGGGCCTCGGTCTGCTCTTGATTATTATGAGGGTGAGAAAACCTCCCCAGAGCCAAACACCCCCACTACCACCCCCCCGACTCTGCTACAACAGAGGGGGTCATTTCAAACCAAGGCCGTGGGGGAAAAACAGCTCCAAGTATCAAAAACATTACATTTAATATTCCAGGCTCCAAATGTCACTCACGCAACATCTGCTCAGAAACTCGAAAAGCTCAGAAACTCTTATATCGACACACAAGTTTGAGAGCAATCTTCATGTTTCTCATTTGTTGGAATAAATATATTCTTTCTGTGCGTGTTTGCCCCACATGGGGGTAACACTGGATGAAATAACAAGTTTCCAGGTGGCTGATACAACTAATCTGTTGGAAACTTTAAAAGACGTAAGGACTGCTGAAGTCCTCGACGGTCAAAACGCTCCAAACAACGGTCGTTCAAACAAGTGTTTGAAAAGATGGACGAAGCCGGAACGCGCCGAGCCATCAGCAAAATCAAAAAAGTCTGAACGCAACCTATTACAAGGCTGAAAGTTCAATTTAGAAAAAAATAGAGATATTTTTCTGTTATATTTCCATCAGATTAGATGCTTCACAGTGGGTGGAACCGGACCACTTTGCACAGATCAAAAGAGTTCAGATGTAGCATCACCAGATTAATTCTCAGTCGGCCATAATGCCTCTGGATGCAACTGGACAGACCTACAACAAACAGAGCAATGAGACGTAGCACGGTGAGTCAGCTGGTAAATTAAACTCACCAAATCTGGTCAGAAACACGGGCACACATCTGTCTTCTCAATTAAGGCTTTAAGTGCAGCTGTTTGCTCTTTTTTATTGAAAATAACAGGAGAATGGTGTGAGTCAAATCAGATTTGGCTTCGATATGAAGATATGTTCCTTTTTTTTTTTTTTTTTAATGGAAATCATAAAATCCTTTGGCACGAATTTCAGTGATGATTTCGACCACATTAAATGCAACCGAATCATTAAAACATATTTTTGATACATATATTTTTTTATTCATATCGCAGCTGTATGTGATGGATACAGCCCAGTCATGAATGGTTCTGCTGTGACTGAAGTCGTCGAATGAACTAACAAGGTCAAGCGGTGCATGTGATGTGTGAAATAAGCACAAGGAAATCAGGGAGAAGGTCTCTTCAGAACATAGGGGCCAGAAGTTACATATACATGTCCTTCACCCACACATACATCAGGGATTATAGAGAGAACATATTATTGTGACTTATTGTGGAAAAAAAACATACTACAGAGCGTCACGCTGCGTTCAGGGGCCTCTCCTGAGGTAGGAGTGGTAGGCTTTCCTACATGGACAAAAGGCAATGCTCAGCTCGATGAATCACAGGGGGGCAGCCCGTCATCGCATCAAACCATATCAGACCTGCCCGTATGAAAAGAAGTGGCCGTTGGTCTGTGCAAATCTGTTTGAATGGGAGCAGTGCCAGGCCGAACCGTGGCGTCTGGTTCCCAGGCTGCTGACTAAATGCTTCGGGAAATGTAAATAAACACACATCTTATCGGATCGCTTTAGTTAGTGTCCACGCAAAACAGAATCTCTAATCAGAAGGATTTCTATTGGGTTGAAAAAATGATGTCCATGTAACTGCAGCTCATGTGTCTCGTCTACAAAAACAGGACACAAAAAAGAGGAAGAAAAAAGTCTGCATACTGTTAGGCTGCAAGTAGGTAATTGAATTCTCTTTTCCTCTACAAAAAGACACATTTCTTTGTGGCTCCATGTCCAGGTTCACAGATAAATCTGGGAGTTGTTTTTTCTCCTGGTATTTGTCCCCAATAGCTAAACAAGAAGAATAACTAAATGGACCACAGATAAAGTAGTGCATTAAAAGTACCAGTTTTGTTTCAGTGAGTACAAATCAGGCTTATCTTTTGTTGCGATCATTTTGATGTACAAGTGAAGCGATTTGTAGCTTTTAGAGGCTGAAATCTTTTGCACAGCACAAGCCTCTCTCTCTCTCTCCTTCTGTTTATTTCAATCAAACCTCTGCTGCTGCCATATGAGGTAAATAATCTGATTCACTTCCTGCGAGCCAGATGACTTTTCCCAAAAAACAGGTACCAGACAACTGTTAAAAATGAAAAAGATCCCGTGGAGTCAAGGCTGAATTGCAGTCAGGTTTTAGCAATAGATTTTTCCAAATATACACGCACACACAGCTGCCTTCGGCCCCAGGGGAGTCATGCCTCTAGTCCGAGGCCGGCCTGAGGTGATGTGAAGTCAGAGCGGATCACAGATCAACACACTGAACTCGGAACAAACGACTCAGAGAGCAGCCAAAGGACATCAGCTGACAGTTGTTCACGCTCAAATACAATTAGGCCGAATAAGTGATGTTTTCATTTTCATGGTAGGTAATGGCGTTCATTTAAAGCCCTTTGAAGCTCATCTGGAAATTCACACCAGAGACACACTAACACATCCTGCACGTAACGGACGCTCTGTATCTACAAACAGTGAAATTAGATCTACAATCATCCCAAAACTGGGGCCTGAATTTGGTTTCCCTCTCAATGATGACCACAGCTCTAAATCACAAACTGACTGTGATTTAACCGCATGTGTGGATAGTGGTGAAGTTGACGACTGCAAACAACTTAATACCCTCCCACACCCTCACCTACGGTGGCCGCAGAGAAATGTGAAAGTCCCTGATTAGAGCCAGCGTTTGTTTAGTCTGTTCTGTTCTTTTTACTTAAGGGGATATTAACTGTGGTCCACATTCAAACATAGCAGGTGACAGTAATGCACCTTAACGCTGAATGCCGCCCGCTAGAAAAAATGGAAAAAGGAAGAAGAGGAAGTCCGTTCTGGTCTAGAAACGTGGCAGACTCCTTAAATAGCGACCTGCTCCCTTTGTATAACAGCTCGATATGAATGAAAACACAACTTTTCGTGTGATTATACACTAATGAAAACATAATTCTGAATATTACTTTTCATTTCTGCAGCTGGATCCTCCTTAATCTCCCTAAATATTCCCACACTGAACCTAGAATAAGTGAAATCATGCAACAATACGGCCAAGAGAGTGATGAAGACTCACTAGTCCACCAGTACTGACTGACTGGCGGCTACAATGCACAACACATAATAACAGATGATGAAAAGCTTTTATTTCTGAAAGGTCCATTTCTTTTTTTTTTTTAGATTGAAGAAAAACATGGTTGAGTTTTGAAGTTACTTTCAGGCCAGCATTGATACATAGCAGCGCAATGGATCATTTACAACAAAGCAACTATAAAATACAAGAAAAAAACATTTGGCCACTTCTTCGACATTTTATAAGCTTTTCCCATAGAATAGATGAGAGGCCGGAGAGGCAGATCTGAAGAGAACATAAAGTCATTCTGCAAATGTTGCTGGAGGCAAAAAAATGTCACAGCTTCAAGCTGTTTTGTTGACTTTTTCCATGAATTTTTCAAACTAGTTTGTGCCACATTTCAGAACAACACACGTTGTATAAAAGCTCTGCAGAACAATAGAGGCAACAGTATCTTAGGTTGAATTTCTTTATGTAGTTTTGAGCAGTTTAATCTATGTGTAGATGATCAACACGAGTGGCAACAGAACTATACTTTACAATACCTTTTCTTGAGTATTCCCTTTTTATGCTATGTTATACTTCAAATACTGTACTTTTTACAAGTCTATAGTTACTTTGTACATTATTCATACGTAAAACCAGTAAATCATTATGCGTCCAGTGTACGCAGGACTTAACACGAGCGACTCCATCTACAACAAGATGAACACATTCATCAATCATTATAACCCAGTACTTAAAGCATCCAGTACTTTACTTTTGGTACTTTTAGTATATTTTGATGTTGATGGTGAACTCTGCTATTCATAATATTCATACTTACAGTAATTCTTCCATGTTATGCATTTTGTAACTACAAGACTGCAAATATGTAAATAAATAACTAGTATCTAGACCACATTTCAATGTATATGAGAGTTTTCTGTAATAGAAAGACTAAGTAAAAGTATTTTTTTCTTCACACCGCTGCTTGTGCCCATTTTCTATGAGAGGCTATAAATACAAAATATTTGCCTTCTGACAAATGCTTTGATTACAGTTTTTAACTTGTAAAATTGATACTGTCCTCTGGGTTTGAAATGGAATACAAACAATACAGAAGGCAACATCAGTTAAACCTGAAAGCTTGAAATTATAAAATTAGAAACTATAGCGGAGAGACACTATTTGTCAGTGTAGTTGACGATGTGAGACATAATAAATGTTGTTTTTTTCTCACAGACTCTGCTTCTGTTGTGTGCTGCTACGTCTGATGATTCATGACACGCTGGTTGTCTGTTTCTGATGAGGCAGACATTTCACGACACCACAAGTCGGGAGGATGAGCGAGAAGTAGTGAGGTTTCCCACACAGGAAGCTCCAAAATTAATTTCCTTTGGCCTCTAAAAACCCCTCGAGGGAAACAAAGCCCTTAAACTGAGCAGCGGGAGAGGAAAGACAGCCTCTTCTCATACAGAGAGCTCTGTATGCGAATCCTCGCCCACTAACACCCATGTGTTATTACATTTGTCACCGCTGAGCTGATGTGATCATCTGCAGAGCTGTGACAGAGCACAAACCTACCAGGACCACGGTGGGACGCGAAACCCTACATCTCCATTTTGTCGTAGCGCTGGAAACAGCTCTGTCATGGCGGCGGCGCAGCTTTTCTAAGCATCTGAGGAGTGACTGCTTTTGTTTTGCATTGTGTCAAGCCCGACAATTAAAACAGTCCACATTAACTTTGTTCAGATGTTGTGACAACAACTCTCTCGAGCTGACTTTGACTGTTTTGAGTTTCAGATCTGATAAGAGCAGAGGAAGGCGGAGAATTCTCAGTAAAGTCAGACACTTTTGATATGTTGTTAATTCAATCTGCCTTAAAAGATTAAAAGACTGAATCAAACTAAAGCTGGGAAGTCATACTTTACATCGGAGTCATTTGGGGAAAGGCCAACACTGGATGATAAATGTTTTTGCTATTTTTTTGCTATTTTCTCAGGGATATTGGACAGAATGTATCTGGGGTTAATATGGCTTTGATACAGTAACAGTACAATATAATACAAAATAAAACCCGGGGCAATGACATGATGCTAATATTTGTGTCCTTATGGTTTGAATTTAAAAGGCATCACATTAGAAAATAAACGTAAAAAAATACTTCCATACCTTTATTTATGTTATTTTATTTTTTTTGAGGATTTAGTCTAAAATGATCGGTTTTAATACATTTTGACAGAATTTTTTGGGAAAAGTTTACTTTAAAACGGTGAATAACCCTTTCTAGTTTAACATATTCTTACTTTTCATTCTAACTATTTATTAGCAAATCAAACTAATGGAACGCCTTTGTTTAAACTATTCCGATTAATTTAAAAACTCATGAAAGTCAACAACTTCCTAAGCGTCACGGTGCTGTAATATATCTTCTTTTGCGGTTTTCGGGTGCATTCGGTCTCATTTTGTGCGACGTACCTTTCAACAAACCCGATCCATGCCTTAAAAGAATATTTTCTAAGAGTTTTAAAGCCGCTCATCTTATGTTGCCGACTCTTGTTTGTCACTGACCCTCACATTACTCATTCATCAGACATTAGCAGCTTCATGTTTTCAGTCATGTGTTGCTCACTTGGTGACTTTAAGTCATTAAGTCGAGGGGTTTATAATCTGATATGGTATTATAGGATGTGGTGTTTGTGATATAACTGATAGTATCCACATGTGTGACAATTAGTGGCTGTAAATGTAAACGTCCATGTGCAGGCCACGTGTAGGTTTATAGGTTTGTAGGATTGTTGTGTTATTTTTTGGACTGTGCAGCTTGTATGAGATAATGTGTTGTATGTGACAAAGGCAGGTGTGATAAGCTTGGGTCTACACGTTTTGTTTTTTGTTTTTTTTTTACTTTTTTACGACCTACATGCCTGAATATCTGCAGTTACTAGTGTCTTAACTATTAAACTATTTTCTTCCTATTGTCTAAGTTTTATAATTTATCAACCAAAATCAAATAATCAGTAGTTCCTCTGCGTTGTAGAAAAAATGCTTATTGAGGCAGCCTTGTTATCGCTTTTATTTTATGGATTCATTACTGGCGATAACTTCAGTCCTCCTCATTGCGGGCTGTATGGAAACGCTGGGTGGCCCTCGGTCTGTGTGTAATGCTGATAAACACTGGATTTTATTTATTCATAAAGCACTTACTGGTCTTTTACCGCCTTGCACCATTGCTTTCTTTTCACACGAGCGTCTATAGAACACATTCAAAGGATTTAATTGCGTCGGAGTTGCCACCTGTTTCTACTGATCTTGGAAAATCTTATTCATTGTGCACCTGTAACAGAAAAAGCAGAAAAAAAGCTCAAGGTTGCGTCGTTCTTTCAGTTAATTTTTAAGGCTTTATTATTTTCTGAATTCACTATTTTCTGTGTTTTTCTCAGTTATAGTTCAAATACGGTTGCTGCCTCAATAAATTCTGAGATTAAATGAAGTTTGAATGAATGAAAAGTTCGATATGCCGTATCCTTTTGATGACTTTTTGTTTAGCTTGTTAATGTTACATGTTAACCAGCGCCTCGGTACCTTTGCAGTGCATATCTTGCTTCTAATTGCAGTTAAATGATTGCACCAGTGCTGCAAATCTAAACTACATACTTTGTATTACATATGCTATTCATTTATTTGAAGTTATATGAGGGTTTCTCATCTTAAAGTAAATATTAAACATAAAGTGTCAAAGGTCTTGTTTCGGTCTCCTCTATTCTCTGCTAAGTAAAGGCTCATAATGTCCAGCAACATATATTTAAAAAGACACCAGGGGCCAATCAAAAGTTAACACTATTTTCTTTCACCTAATATTGTCCATTTCTCATGAAACCCATTTCTAACCATATCGTAACATAAAATACAAAAACGGGACTCGCGTTTTCTCGCTGCCCACTTGCTGATTATACATAAGGAAGGCAGTAAATCAAACAAATTGTGGTCTAACTTGCTGCATTACAGTTAAATATATCACCTATGAAACCCACATTACACATTTAAAGCAGCCAAGAACCAATAAGAGACTTAGTTTAGCTCACCACCTCTGTTACTGACTGGATACAAGCAACGCAGTAAATCAGACAGATTGTGGTCAGACTCACATTTTTGCCCAGCGGTGTGGCCGCTGGAGCACACTACAAATCAAATCCAATCATTAAGTGCCTTTAACGTAACCATTTCATTACAAAATGCTTTACAGAGCCATGGAGGAAATGAATATTTTACATTAAAATAAGAGCAACGGTTCAAATCCCAGACCTTTAATACCTCTCCACACTAATCCACAAACCTAATAATACTCAGTCAGGGTGGACAAGCTTCAAGAAGAAAGTCTGAGCGTGGGAGGGCGGGACGTGGCAGACCGTACATGTATTAGTCTCATGGATCTGTGAGTCATGACATCAAGACATCCACAAAGACCCACGTCAACTTTCCTTTCAAGCAAACGCATCAAAAACATTTCGATCCAAAAGAGCCTGCCTCACAAATCCAAGAACGCCTTCCTTGACGACGATGAAGCGGTATTGAGTTTGAAGTATAAAAAATGAATTGCAGCCTCAACATTTAAACCCAAACTGCTCTGGCTCCGGTCGCTACCGAGGATGTTACGGGACTGGACGCATCAGTCAGTATTCTTTAAAACGCTCCAGTGTGATTGGTCTGTGGGTTCAGGGATTTTAACACGCGAGAGCCATGAATCATTTTCAGTGATTAAACAAGAGGCTCATGAGCTGCTCTAGACCTCAAAATCACAATTAAGACGTGCGTCACGTTAAACTAGATTAACCCATGACGTAATTTTTATTGTCTTTGTTGATGTCATATGTGGAAAGATTTATTTTGCCTTAAGTTGCACTTAGTCATGCAGAAAATATGAGCATCTACGTCAGACAGTGGTGGACGGCGTTAGTTACTTTCAGATTGTAGTTTTGAATGCTTTTCCTTGTCTTTTGTGGAGTATTTAAACAGTGTGATGGTAGTAATTTAAAGTAAGTAAAGGATCTGAGTAGTTCTTCCACCACTATTAACATGCATATGTAACATGTGAGATAAACCTTGAATTATTTACAGTATTTACTCATTAATGTGTGAGTATTTTGGTCAATAACAATAGTGCAGAAATGCAAATAAGTCTTGCACAGTCATTTAGGATGCAACTAAGAGGTCTTCTTCTTTATGATGGTTATTAAATGTATTAGGTGAAAAGTATTGAAATGGGAAATACTGTCTTCGCAGGATGCTCTTGAGTCATTTGTCCTCAGACGTATTTCGACAAGTGAATGTTTCTGAAACCATGTACCCTGCTTGTAACACATGTAACACACACACAGTTGTAAATTGTGAAAAACGTGTTTCCTTACATGTCCCTGGTCATCCAGCTCGTTGTTGGTGAGTTTGAGCTTGTCGAAGCTGACCACCTGTCTCATCCAGGTGTCTCCTGAGGCCAGAGAGTCCGGGTGGATGTAGACCCGCGGAGGCACCGGGGAGTCGGCGTTTCCTGCTACCATCCACTTGGAGCTGTGGTACACGTACCTGGAAGACGACACAGAGAAGCTCCTTTAAGAACCACAACATCACGCGTGAAAATGAAATACAGAGGAAACACTGTCTTGGGCCGACATGTTGCACAAAGGATGGCAGCAGTTTGAGCATCTCCGGTAAGTTGGCTTTCTGAAGCGTGTGTTTTGTTGCTTCGGCTTTGATTATTTTCATAACAGTCATAATGAATTACCTCAAAGCGTAATGGTCACGGTTCATCTTATGTCAAACACCTGCCTCTACAGTGAACGCATATGAAAAGTGAAAGCTCCTTTTGCAGGAAGCTCACCAGAGGAGAGCTGTTCAATCTGGACAATGGACACATGAACATTTGTCATTTTCCCTGTGTGCATTCATCACTTTGATTTTTTTTCTACTCTCAGAGGCATTTGCTGACCATATTTTGTTTCCACAGAAATTCTCCGGGACTAATATTCCCTCATCACCTCACTGTTTTGAAAACGTTTTTTTTGAGGCGCTGAGGTTACTTGAGGGTTGAACGGGTTATTATAAAGGCTGTTTGGATTTCGAGCGCCTCTGCTTTTTCACTCCGCTGGAAAACAAACTCCAAACACTCAGCCACGTTGCCACAACACCAGCTTTTAAAACTCATCTGTTGTTTCTTCATTGTGCTTGAAATTTCTAACAAGAGCGACATAAAATATTCCATATGCAGTCGCACACTCGGCTGCATAGTTTCAATTAAGCAGAGCCATAATATTTGATGATGCTGAGTGTGATTCGGGTTATGATGGGGCGTCCCACCCATTAAACAGCAGGCAGGGAAAGAAAGAAAGAAAGAAAGAAAGAAAGAAAGAAAGAAAGAAAGAAAGAAAGAAAGAAAGAAAGAAAGAAAGAA
>JAPQRN010000015.1:7093433-7103684 GCA_037367275.1 Coranthus polyacanthus
ATATTTCGATCACAACCAAATAGGTTAATGAACAAATCCCCAAAATTCAACAAGTAGACGCAGAAAATAAGACACGTGGTCGAAGGGTGACTGAGGTGTGGTTATAGATGCTGATATTATTTGCTCTGTATTTTTTTTTTATTAAATCTCAATGCTTGCGGTTTTTCTTATTTCATATCTTTCTTCACATACTTCATCTTATTCCTCAGAAATGTATTTGTAATATTTAGAAGAGCTACAGTTTATGAATAGAATGAACACGCTATTTATAACTAATAAATTCAACAAAGTAACGAAGTACTTTGTATTGAAGTACAAACTTGAGGTATGTGTATTTCCATTTCACATATGTATTTTGAATGACTGTGATGAACTCAACGATGAGGCGTTTCTTTATGGGCTGAGAAAATTCTCCTCCAAACATGATGCACGACTGCAGATTGAACTCCAAACACTATGTAAAGTAGTTCAAATGAGCTCAACCTTAAACATGTACAGCAGTAAAATACAACATACACTTAACGCAGCAGCAAAAGGAATAAAAAAAACAAACATATATAATATTAAAAGACTGACGGATCATTTTACTGCACAAACATTTGGAATTTCTGCTGATAATTCTTACATACTTTTATTTAAGTGAGGTTCTGAATGCAGGCCTTTTATACTTGCAGTGGAGTATTTTCACAGTGTGTATTAATACTTTTACTTAAGTTAAGGATGTGAATACTTCTTCCACCTCTGTGCAAATATCTGTGTTTACGGAATGCACTATTTTTAGTCCCGTTACAAAAATGTCTGAAACCACAGAGAGGCACTCAGGAGATAAACAGAGGAAATCTGGGACAGCTGTGGTGGAGGGTGAGGGCGCCTCCATAGCGCCTCCAAGTGGCAGATGAGAGCACTGCTGCTCTACACACCTCCCTGCTCCGTCCTCCCCTCCTTCCACAGACAGGTGCAGCGCCTCACACCTGTAAGACCTGGATGACATAACGCAACCAATGTAGAGCTCAAAATAACCCGCTTCTTTATTTACATGGCTTTTGCTTTGCCATTCATTTTGCACAAACTACAGGGTTCCCACACGTTTTTACAGAATAAGTTTCAGAACTTTCCCGTGACTTTTCAAGGACCGATAATGTGATTTCCGTAACCATTGATAACCTTTAAATATATGAAGAGAAGTGGACTGGCAAGCAAACTCACTGAGGTGAAAAAAAGGTGAAAAGGTTGTGAACCTACCCTTAATTCAATTCACTAATCTAATGTTTGACTTGAAACCGACCTTTGTGAACTGATGTGATCTGAATTACACAATGCTTTATTAAAGACATTCTGTATCCTATTGGCTGTATATTCAAACTTAGTTTGAACCTTAGCCTAACTTTTAATATTTGGTCATTCTTTCTAGTCTGTCATATGTTCTATTTTTGTCATTATATTGTTGACATTTCACTTTTAATTGTCAATTCTTAATTGATTCCCAAAAAATGGCTAATTTCACCAAGAGGTGAGAAGTTTGCATCCGTAACAATTGGACAATTTTAATTCATTTCATGACTTTTCCGGGTTTTTCATGACTGTGGGAACCCTGAAAAATAATGGAGTTTAATGGTTTCTTTAACCAATAATAACCCAGTGAACATATGGTTACATGTAGTATATCCCTGGGTAATTACCAATGACAAATAAGAAGGTACATTTAGAAAAACTATAGCTGAAATACTATGAAAAAAACTCACTATTACCATCAGCTCCATGTAGTTGTGACTGGTTTAGGTTGGTAATAAGGCAAATATAAATCCTACATCCTAGAAAAGTAGACCAATTCTCAATTCCCTGCTACTTTTGAGTAATTAATGCAATTATTATGGTTTTAATTGAAGTTTGAATAGCTATCCACTCAGGTTCCAACCCGACAAATATGGGAACATTTGGGGTTTGGCAGATAAATAAATTAAAGTCACCAGATGATATAAAATATCTCCTCACAATTAGAGTGAATTTTCCTGGACAGTATTTTCCCAAGCAAACAGAAATAAGCCCCTTTTTAGCAGGAAAACGTAGATTTTTACTGTCGTAGTCGTTTCATTTTAGTTGCCTGCTATAGACGAGTTTACATACTAATAACCTGAGGTACTTTTAAGTCCAAAAAATGCAATTTCATGGCTGTTAAATGAATACTTTTGGCTGGTGATGGTTGTGCATTTACTGTGTATTTATTCATATATTTATTTAATTACTGGATGTCTAATAAAAAAAACAAAAAAAAAAATCAGCTTTGTGTTTTGCCTTTGCACAAATACATTAATATAACAACACGTCATTGTGCATCTAGCGGTGGTAAATTACCTCCAGCATATCGTTTTCTGTCCTGGATGTAAAAAAAAAAAAAAAAACTGTCTGTGTGTGGGTTTAAGTTTATGGACGCCGGCTATAATGCCATCTTCTCGGTCTCGTTTCTTGAAAAGCATTCTGGGGAGTGTGACGTCAACGCCAGACTGCAGGGACATAAACCGGGATTTCGGGCTAACATGCGGGGGGCCGGTGTTCATTACACACTGCAGACAGACAAGAGATGGGACAGATGTCGATGACAGCGCAGAAAGAGATGGATACAGTTTGAAGTGCAGTAAAATTCGGATATTAAAAGGCTTTGGGAAGAACAAGGCCTCCATTCATGCTGCATGGCAAGAATGCGGCGCAAAGACAGATATGCTAACGTTACGGATCATGCGGGCATTACGTCGACAGTGATACCACCAGAGCAACAACTCCTTCAGATTGGAACGTGGCGTTTCGGAGCAGCTTGCAGTTGACTCCATTAATATATTTTTCTACAAAATATCTGATTAAAACCTTGCGGACTGTGAAGCTGTTGATTCACAGACTTCATTTGCGATACCTCTGACTTCAGCTTGTCATCAGTTCGGTTCCGTTTTTTCAATAAAGTCGAGTATTTTCTTTGGGCAGCCATCATATTTTTACATGTGGAGCAGGCGTGTTCAACAGGAGGGTCGCCTCACTGCCAAGTTATGTGGCATGAAACTAAACGGGAATAAAAATAGGACTGTGTGTGAGCGGGGGGGAGGGAGGGGGGTGGCAGCAGACAAACACAGATGGACTGAACCTAACCAACTGTCTCACACTCCTTCTCCTTGCACACACATTTGAAATCCTACTCGTGAGGACCTTCACTGACATAATGCATTCTCTAGTTCAGTGCTCATAACCCAAAAGGAGGAGCTCAACATTTCGGGAAGCGAGAGTCAGGTCTGCAAAGTTGGGGAGTAACTAGTTACATGTAACGGGGTTATGTAATTAAAGCTGCAAGAGCTGAAATCAGAATTTCAAAATACACACTTTCCTTCTGCAGCTTTCTCCTCGCGGTCCAAATATATACAGATGCCATTTCACGCTGCTGTGGAAAAGCAACGCTACTCTTCCAAGCTTCCGTGTCGAGCCACGGAGCAGAGCAGTAGAGTCACGTCTGACTGAATCGGTAATTAATTACAGCTGTCGGTCATATATTTAAAACCCCCTACCTGTCTGAAAACACCTATGAGCGGCCAAAACCTCCTGCGGAAAATGTTCTACATCCCTGAGTCCAGAGATGGGGATAGACTAGCACCGCAGCTTTAAATGACAAAACACATCTAAATACATCTGTTACAGCTATGGAGAAAAAAATATGTTAAATTACAGTTACTAATATTAATGGGATTATAAAGGGATTACAACTGAGTTAGCGCAAGATTGGCTCTTCAGATAGGTTTGTGGCTTATTCTAATTCAAGAAATATATGAAAATATTTTAATTTCATCATGCATATAATGATGGCTTTGATTAATACAGGGTTTGCTTGGCCACACAAAATGATATAATATATGAGGAAAACAAAGGGAGCTGGAGCGAACCCAGGATGGCTTACAAGGAGCTGTCTCTATGCCCAGACAGACTCCATTCATTTGGCAGAAAGCCCTCAAATTTAGAGCATTATTTTCAATTTGTTTCAATTTTTCTGTCTTAAATTCACAATGCCTCTTGTCAGCTTTATTATAAAAATTAAATCAATTACATTTCAAAGGCAACCTTCCCAATACCGCAGGTCTTTGCGGAGCAAAGGAGAAATACACCCGTAGATCAGTCCGAAACCACAAAGTGACAAACTGTATCATAGGAAAACCAAACAGCTGTTCAGACTTCTCTCCATCCTTACAGTGAATTTGCACCTAACATTTGGCATCGGCTACAGTTTGCAGCAAATGATAAATCTGACATAATCGGCCTCAGATCCTTCATTTATCCAAAGCGGGACTTGATGGCAGTTTACGGTGGTGTATGTTTTCATTTTCCCTGTGAATTTGCAGAGTGTACAGTAGAGATAAAAATCAAGAGCGATCAAATAAGCATTTCGGGGGCCAGCCAACACGTCGGCAGGTAAACGGAGCTGACAGCAGTAAAATAAACAGCCAAAGATGCCTGACTGTCTGATGACTAACCAACAGACTAGAGGCTGCTGTTGGATAAACACAGCGAATGTGTCAAATTTACACAGACATATATCAGCCATGAAGGCTTCATACTGCATGTGGACACTTAATAAAGTCATTTTCTGGTCAAATCATTAGGACAAAAACAGAAGAAGAAGCCTTAATGTAAAAGGAACTGAACAGCCAACAAAATAATCTTTTGAAAAACAGATTTTTTGAAGGATTTACCTGAAAAAACATCAACATGGTGGCGAAATAATAATGTTTTCAGCCCCCGGAATATGTCTGCCTTTCAGCAACGCCTAATATTAAAACCACGCTCTTTGTAGTAAATGCTAAACAATAATACACAGCGGCTGACATGATTAGTTGATTCATTAATTTGTTAATTTGCTTTTTCATTTATGAGGATTTGCTGCTTTTTTCTTTGTTAATATTTGTGTAAACTGAATAAAATAAACTGCGTTGGTCTTGGCTCAGCAATTCTGATGACAAATTTAACTGATGCTTGCCAACTTTTACAGACCAAATTATGAACTGATTGATTGTTGAAATAATGGCCATATTATTTAATACTGTAATATAATAACACCAAGTCGAAGCAATAAAATGAAAAAGTAGATTCAAATGAAATGTAAAAACATCTCCTGTGGTTATATTGCGCTAATTACCCTTTTGATTTTTCCATTGTATTAACAGTTACCAGGAGATTTATTTTATTGACTCAGGATTGTGGTTTCATGGTATGGAGAACAAACAAAGGCAAAGGAAATCTTACAATGGTCATGTTTCGCCTTAATTTTTCAAACTGAACCACTGCTGGGAAAATCTAAATTCCAGATTGCATCAGTCGTCCATCCATCTCCTGCTCACCTGAGACTGCTGGAAGAGTATCGCCCTCTCCGGGTCGATGCCGCAGGCCAGGAGGCTCGCTGCCATGTCCAGGATGTTGCTCCTGAGCTGGACCGGGTCCTGAGGCTGGGTGATGGAGTGAAGGTCCACGATACCGTAAAGCACCGAAGAGTACTGGTTCTGCAGGGCCACCCAGTTTTCCAGAGCGCCAAGGTAGTTGCCCAGGTGGGGGATTCCGGTCGGCTGGATCCCCGAGAATACGCGGGCGCCTCCTGAAGCCTCCTGGAAAAGAAGAGAGGATTTAACTTTATGAAGGTGTTTATGTTCACGATGCTTCATGCAACATGATACAATGTGGTTGAAATAATTTATTACATCTGTGGCATTTTTATAACAGGACCAAAAATAGTCCAGTGCATAAACACAGATATTATGCACAGTGGTGGAAGAGGTTTTATTTAAAGTAAAAGTATTAAAACCACAATGTGAAAATACTCCAATACAAGTAAAGGTTCTGCATTGAAAACCTTACTAAAGTAAAAGGATGTAAGTATTAATTAGTAGTATTACTGCTGTAGATGTTTGAAGTTGAGCTCATTTGAACTACTTTATATACTGTTGTCTAGTTTAATCTACAGCAACGCATCATATTCTGTAAGATAATCAAATGTTTGTGGTGTCGCTGTCCAGTGAGAAACACGTATCTCTACAAACTCAACTTTTCATGAGCTCAGAAAAACAAGTCTGTTTTCAGCTTTGTGACGATGCATTTTCCAGCAAATCCAAGAGGGTTTTTAAAGAGTTCATTTAGCTTAGAAAGGAGGAGGATTTTAAACTCAACCCATAAAGGAAACACTTCATCCTTCAGTTCATCACAAACATTAAAAATCACCACATTTGGAGATACGTGGTTTTCACTGGACAGGAAGGCGATAGGAAACTGTAAAATGAAAAGCAACCAAAGCTGTCATGTAGTGGAGTAAAAAGTACATTTTCCTCTGAGATGTAGTGGAGTAGAATAAAGAAGCATAAAATTGAAATACTAGAACCTCAAATTTCAGTGCAGTACAGTACAAAGTACAGTACTTGTATGAAAGTACTTACATTCCACCACTTAACACCATAAACATAGGCTGATCTTCAGCTTTCTCCCATTGATAAACCAATACATGATAGACTTAATAGAAACGCCAACAGTTTAACAGCCTAATTATTTTCCTGTTTGCTAATGAAAGTCATAAAAGGTATAGTAGTAGTACTAGGAAGTAGTAGTGTAACTACTAATTTCTAGTTACACTTTCTAGTACTACTAATTTCACTAGTAGTACTAGGAAAAACAAAAAGAGATCGGATGTGAGGGGACAGAGGATGAAGGTGAAAAGGCCACAAATGTCACAACTGGACACAGAGGCCAAATAGAAGTGTCACCCTTCGACCATTAGCAGGTTGGAAGCCAGCAGCGGTCATGCTTGTATTACCAAGATGCTAACTCTGTGGATAGCACCTCTGTTCTCTCCCAAACACATGCAGCTCAAAGAATGCATCACCTCGCTGGCCAACAATGACACTTAGCGTATGTCCAACCAAGGGAAGGATAGAAGAAGAACCACGGGAGCAGATCAAATATACCGAACAACATGCAGGCAGTACATGAGCAACTTTAAACAAACCTCGGTATCGCGGAGCTCGAGCCGAAAGAAAGAAAGAGGGAGGTCACTCTCTGCGTTTGTATTCTTGGACAAACATTATGTTTCTCTTTGTGCAGAGCCCGACCGCCTCATTTCTTCTGGCATCAGCTGGCTCCACTGAACCTTGGCTCTCAATCGGGTCTGCTGGCAGCAGCTCTGAACCGCCGCCTGTGGCACCACACACCACACGAGACAATTAGAGGGCAAGCAGAGCGCCACCTGCCATGAGACATGAAACCGCACTGGCCTCTTCACCAACGCTGTTACACAGTAGATTAGGGCTTCGACAGAGCAGAAAAACACAAGGATACAGACTGGAACTTCATGTTTTTGTTGGATGATGAGAACGATCCTGTGTTTGGCGCTTTGGTAACTCACATTTGCTCGGCCACCTTGATGACAACCATTCAGTTTCCAGCAAAGGTGCAGCGCTTTGGCTTGGCCCGATGCTCCAACTCACAGGTGAGAAGGTGGTGAGGGGTTTTATACAGTACGTGAAAGAATAAAAGAACATTTACTAGAGTCAGGGTTACCCATGAGGTCTCCCACCTCCAGGTTAACAGAGGGGACAGCAACACCAGGATGTTTGAAAACCATTCTACCAAAAATAATGAAGGGCACAGCACAGAGTTTTTATAGTTTTGAAATTTTCAGGATTTTTTGTTCATATTTAGTCTTTCAGTTTGGTTTTAGTTAGTTTTATGAGTGCATAAGTAGTTTTAGTTTAAGGAAATGACCATTTTTAGTTTAGTTCATATTGAATTATTGCTGTTTCTCAGGTATTGTGAGGAAAGCCTTGGTTTATAGAAGCTTAAAAAGGTAGGGTGACATCAAATATGATTTAAAAAAAACATTTAAGCATAGTATTTGAGTTAAAAGTACTTAGTTACATTCCACCACGTAACACCATAAACACATCAGCCAATCTTCAGCTTTGTGCAGAAATCAGAGTCAGATTGTGCTTTTAAAGGTAAGTTTGGATTTTTTGAGGTGGGGTTTCATGAGATACTTATCCGTAGTCAGTGTATTACCCACAGTAGATGGTGGCTTGCACGCCCCCAGTTTGGAGAAGGTAAAATTACAGTTTTACCTGCTTGAATTAGGTGGCTTTGAAGATATAACAGCTTCAGCTCCCTGCAAAAAAGAGCTGTCTTTCTGCAAAATATTTTAAAACCAGCATACACTGAAAGTGATATTGATTTTTAAACTACAGGACATTGCTTGACGTCTATGCATCTATGCACTCTGCAGTGTAGTGTGTCTCTTAAACAATATGGTTTTAAGGGGATTTTAACATAGTGTTTTTTGCAGACATGTTGGAAATAAAGTATAAAACATTAAGAAACTAAGGTTTTGTTACATTTTTTGATTTTGATCAGTCCAGATTTACAGATCGCAGTTAACATTTGAATGATTATGTAATTATTTCATCAAGAAACTTTCCAGCTATTATGATCAGGTTTAGTTTACTTTAACTTGATGTGCTGATAGGAGGTAAACACCAACACCCAGAGGTTCCAACAGAAACGCCTGCTTGAAAATGTTCCCCCACAAATCCCACTGGCTCTCTGTGTTATCACCTCAAATCTCACTGCCGATCATATGTTTCCCGGCTGCACTTTTCAAGGTTATCATAACTAATCATTAAAACCTGAAGCTTTCAGGGGATATCCTCTTCAGTCACTGCTGAGAAATCAGTCAGCTTTGACAGCTTGCTGAGCTACATCACATCCAATCTGACTGAGGGACAGGCTCAGCAGAGCTCCTCAGATCAGATAACAGCTGCTCTCTCAGCAGCGTGGTCCAAAGCTTCTCCATCTCTCAGTCTTGACGGATCGAATAACAACTGCTCTGAGGTCAGCGTGGGCCACGAAGTCTGCATCTACTGGCCTGAGGGAGCTGGTCGCTGCCCGGCAAGAGGGAGGCAGGAAGGAACTGGGTGCTTATGTCATTACCGACAGGGTAATTGCACTGGAGTGCCATTGATGCTGAGAGCCTCTTAAGAGGTGTCAGGATTGATTTGGGAGCGGACGGGGCCCACAGTCTGGCTCATGTGTGTTCTCACCTCGAGCTGACACGCCAAACGCATGTTCCCCCTCCGCTCTGGCCCCCGGGGGAAGCCATTAGCCATGCAGACATGGTAATGGTGTCATTTGAGCCAATCGAGTGTCAAATGAGAGTCAACGCCACGGCTAACTAGCCACTGGGCAATCATAGGCTATCACGCATCGCGCTGCTTCGCCAGACACCTCCGTGTTACTTTTGGTCAGAGTAATGTGTCTTTAAACACGTGGCAGTTGGAGGAGAAAGTAGGTTACACAAGGAAGTAAATCAGCGACTGCATGATGACAGAAGAGACAGCAAATGTTGTAAAGCAATTAATGCCGTAATGAATACTGCGCTGCAAAGCCAACAGTAATAAAATATTATCACATCGCATACCTCCACCTCAATCCTGAGCAAGTAAATTCATGTCAACCTTATAATATTTGCAGTGTTTGACTTCTTGGAGGTGAAATGACACTTTGTGGCTTCCAGTATCAGGCATAATAAATGAAGACAAATTCAAGAAGACATATATGTACAAAGATTAATGGAACTGAGGAATATTTTCATTTCATTGTAAATTTTGATTGATTTACAGTCTCATTTCTGTTCTAGACCCTTTTTTTCACAGAGTAGCAGTAAAGTAAAAGTGGTACTAATAACAGCAAACTAGCTCCAGTCGATTCAAGTGTTCCAGAAAGGAACAGAACTACATCAGTGAATCATCATCTACAGGATCCGATGAGGTGAATTTCAGGAGCTACATTATACGAGTGACATTTGTTTGAGTGACTGAAGATGGAGCAGTGCTCTGTTTCAAACATGATGGCCACACCACAGTCTTTGACGTCACAGCAGGTGTTTTACTTTTGACAGTGGATCAAAATAAATTTGCACTGATACCGTATCAGCCACTGGTGTTGGTCATTAGTCACTGATCACTACAATGATGCATCAGCGATCAGTGAGTAGAAAAGTGTCAGTTTAGCTTAAAAAAAAATCCATCCATGGCATATCTCTAGAAGGAGTGTCTGTCCATTAGTCCCCATTATGTTTAAAAAGCAATATCTGAAGAAATTTGGCACAAACGTTCGTTTGGACACAAGGAGTAAGTGAAACGATTTTGGTGGCCAAAGGTCAAACATCAAGTGACTTTATGTCTGTCCATTCTG
>JAPQRN010000015.1:7108109-7119291 GCA_037367275.1 Coranthus polyacanthus
AACATGATATCAGCATTACACATATTAAGCTTTAGGCGCCCTGCTCTAAAATAGTATCTGCCGTTGAAAAGGACGTACTGGTCGACCATTATCTATGAGACAGGGTTTTACAACTTTTTTTTTTTTTTTTTTACAACTTGAAGGAAAAAGTTCTGAATCATTTTTACTGATGACCTCTGTGTCCAGATCACTGCGGTTACAAAGTGTTCACATGGAAATAACTGAGGGGTGGTGTCTTTTGGAACAGCGTCGCATCCGCCTTTTCCCATTTTTTGCTCTTTTACATTAATGTTCTGCACCGTTTTTCACACAGTTTTTTATTTTTACTGCTGCATGATTGGCCTTAGGGAAAATGACAGTATTTTAAAGAGATGCTGGTCATTTTAATGACTTGGCAAAAAACAGAATTTAACCCCGCTGATTTATATCTGAGTGATCAGTTTATAACCTGTTTGACAATTCACTGGCACAAACTGTCGTGCTAGTTTGCCTACAGTATGTCCATGATCACATGTACACCAGCTGGATGGAACTGCTTTATTTAAATGTGACTTTTTTTCACTTTTAGATAAACATACTCATGCCAGAGCTACTTGTTTCCATGCTGCGGGTCCTTCCAAACTGTTTCTTATGTTTCCATGAAACCACTTCCTTGTGTTGACAATGGAGATGTTTAATTTTACTTCACATGCAGGAAACAAATGACTGACAGAGGAGCTAATAATATCTGAAAAAGCCATAAAAGTAACAACACGGCCAAAAAATAACCAGCACGCACTTCATAAATGTATTAAAATGTAATTATGGTAACACTCAGGGTAAATGTCCTCCTGTAGTGTCTCTAAAAACTCTTTTCTTCCTGAAGCGGTGACTGCTGACTGCAGCTCAAAAGCATGATACCAGATACTTGGTATGTTTTAATTAAAAATGTCAGACGCACAGCAAAAAGGCACTGGACTGGACTAAAACATGAGACAAGTAGTAACATTCCCCTAGCAACGCTGTGGGTGCACGCCTGAGAGATTCTGTAATTCGACTTAGCTAGATATGAATTTCTAAAAACTGGAATATGTTGACATATGGGATAGTTTGAAGAAATGGGCTCTGGCTAGAGAATGACTACGACAGACCTAATTACACAGAGGGGACTGCTGAGAATTAGCAGGCTTTTCTGACAGTTGAAAATAAATAGGGCAGTTAATGAACATCCTCAAAGGGGAGGCCATGTTTCCTCGCTCTCGCCGGCCTCTCCCATGCGGCGCGGCAGCCGCTCTAATGGTTTTAGCTGACACCCGAGTAAGTGAATTTGGAGCCGAGGAAAACAGAGAAGCAAATTAGAAGTCACTTCCTCTTTCCTGAAGTCCTGAGCTGACATGACTGATATCAGCCAATAAGAGGACCACAGGCGAGGGACGGCTGGCCCGGGAGCAGCGGATTTACAGCTGACGTGAGGCTGGAGGCTTCGTTCAAACACTGCAGCATTCAAATGGATAATTGTGTAAAATAAATGTATACATTAATTATTATCTCTGCAGGGGAGGTTTTGCGATCATTGCCGTCAGCAGTATTAAGCAAAAACTACAAAACCGATTTTCGCGAAACTTGGTGGAAGAAGAGGGCATGGGTCGAGGATGAAACCTTTTACATTTTGGAGCAGATCCATAAAGGGATTGTTTTCTGCTTTAACATTGGTGAGTCTGATGAATAAACGGCATGAAAACCTATTCATACTGGCGACGATGAGAACATATACACATAATAAAAAGGTCCAAATAGATTTGCACCACCTCATTCTACAAAAATAATAATGGATTGATCATCTTCTGCGGATGTTTGTGTCCTTTTTTATACAAAATAATGTGACTAGAAATCAACAGGTTGTGACATGACGTCTGTTTCACACAACTTCACTGGTTGTAAAAACGTAAACTAACCAGCAACTAGCGCCGACGCTTGTTACCATGGTAACAGTCAGTTACAAAGAGGAGGACAACACAGGTCTTAAATATGTGGTTTAATAATAAATATAAAATGAGAAGAAGAATGGACTATTGGCTGTGACTTGGTCTGTGCTCTCTGAGTTTAACTATACATTATACATTTATTTAGAATTAGAATTAATCTCCAGGAATTAACAGATCACCATTTTTAATTTCTTGAGCCAGTGTTAACAGACGTTGTCAAAACAGCTTATATGATAAAGCGCAAAAGGTCATAACTCACCCAAAACATTTAAAAGGTTCAGTGTGTGATATTTATAGACATACAGAGCAGTCAAGTTGTAAATTACAACCACGTGAATACCTCCCCACACCTACGGAGGCTGCAAAAAATGCAGTAGTGCCTCGTTAGTCAGTGTTTGTTTTGTCCGATCTGAGCTGTTTGTTTAAGAGGATATTAACTCTGAACCACACATAGAAACATAGTAGGTGATGGTAATGCATCTTAACTCATGTTTTAAAAAAGGTCCATCAGTCATATTAACAGTCAGTGGGTTCTCAAGATGAAAAGTTCCTAAGACATTTTAGAAACACTGATGGTCAAAATGTTTAGATGTTTTATGAGTATGACAGTGGAGCCTGGAAACATTCCTTATATCGTCTTCCGTGCTATTTGTCCATTGACTCTGACTGTTAACTGTGCAAGAGTGTTGTTTAATCTTAATGCTGTTGTGTAGTAAAACTAGTAAGACTAGTAAAACAGTAAAACAAGGTTTCACGTCACACACTGCACTCACATTGCCACGGAAATTGTCACTGTATTTGTATTTAAAGTAACTGTCTTGAACTGTATTCAAGCACTACACGTTCTGCAAAATCCACACTTGATAACAAAAACATCCCACTGATGCCACTCAGCAACATCTATTGTTAGCTTATCCCTGTCTTGTCTGATAACCCATGCAGCTCATTTATAATGCAGACTTTCTGCTACAAAAAATCTCCAAACTCAGGCAGAGATCTTCTGACAGTGACACATGATGCAAGCTCCGTTGTATAATTCACAGAAATGCATAAACATGATGTGTATAACTGTGCAGCCACAACACAATACTCATCTCTCTATCAATAGTTTATACAGTAATCAATGATCTGTAGTAGAAATGTGTCGCCCTCCAGATTTTACTCATATAAGTGCTGTCCACTTCTGGCACGAGCAGGCGTTAATGGCAAATTTTAACCGCAAGAGACAAGCTTTGGAAAAGCACAGTACGGCTATCTCACAACATTTCTGTCAAAGCTCAGAGCATCTGACAAAGGTCTCACTTCTTCTTTGTATCAGTCCGTTGAGGTTCGGTGACTTTTCAAACACACATTTTCCAGTGCAGACAAACCTCAGAAAAAGCGTCTCGTTTGACGCACATCACACCTCAGGGCTTTGTGAGTGCGCTGGTGTTTGCACTCAGCCGTCCACATTTGGAGAAAATTAAAACAAATGAAAGCCAACACTTCATTTCTGATGTTATTGCTGGTAATGAAGCACTGCTGCGATGCTTTTCGAGTCCCCCCGCTTCCACCCCTTCCTCCACTCTGGTCGCACACCTCTCCCGCCTCTCCAGAGACATGGGCTTAACAAAATACAGACGGGGCGGCGGTGAACGTGCATACTGTATTTCAGCTCGTACATCAACCTGCAACGAGGCTTTGAGCAGATGGACGAGGGTTTTAACTGCGCCGTAATGCAAGAACAGCACAATAATTAGCATGGTTGTTGTACTGAAAAGCACTAGTTATTCTTACGCGTGCCATGGGACTCGTTGTTTGCCTTAACACCCCATTTGCCTCTGCAAGGCAGCTGTGCAATAATAGGAAACTCTAAGCTGAGTTATAGTACGTTTCTTAAATGCACTGAAGTAAAAAGGTTGTGCTACTGAGGAGGTGATGTCACATGCCAGACTAGGACAGGAAACCGGACGAATAAACTGAAGGTAGACAAGGAAAAAAGGCGCAGTCGCAAATGAAAGACAACCATTAAGGATCGTACAACTTAGAAGGAAGCACTCATGAGAGATTTATCTAAAATGTCTGATTTAAACTCAAGCAGAAACCCGAAAGCAATTTTAAAAAAGCACATTTTATAGCTTTGTAAAGCTTCAGCCAACACAAGCAAATACAGTAAATACACAGTATATTTAAAAATGAATAAAGTTTTGGATATTTTAACGCTGTTGTCTGTGATGACATGTTCTAATTTAATTTCATGGTGAACCAGTTTTCCTCCACGTGCCTTTGCTACTCGAACTTCAGTTTGTGATTTCCTCTGTTTCCCAGAATGCCTTTCCCTTAGGGACAGGGTGTAACCATGTTTGCTTTCATCTTTTTTAAAAAGAAGAAAAAAAAAGTCTCTCTTTGACACCAGAGCTGACACTCACTGTTGAGTTTTAAACATTTTCTGCTGTCAAACTAAAAGCAGCTGCTGAACAGACTAAAAACTTCCTTGTGCAGCTTCAAAGAGATTTTTTATGCTTACTTTTATAAATAGTACATTTTTTTGTTGTAATATACTAAACCTGGACACTGTCTTTGTCCCAGTGAGGCCAAACATCATGTTTGTCCTGTTGGAGTTGTTTTGGATTCAGGGCTGCAACTAAAGATTATATTATCAGCCTATTCTTTGCTTTAATACATTAATCGTTTGCTAAAAAAAAAAAAAAAAAAAAAAACTCCTACAGAACATCTTCAGAGAGCTTTTCTCATCAGGAGTCCAAAATCTAAATCTGTTTCACTGATTCTCTGAAAGTTAAAAAAATGCAGAAAATCGGGCAAATTTGAAAAACCACTGGAATCATTAATCGATTCTCAAAACAACTGCAATTTCATTGATTTAGTGTCTAATCTTTGGGCTAGTGAGTGGAAAAGCAAACACTGACAAGACATCACGTTGGGTTTTGAGAAGTTACAAGACTCATAGAAATCTCAGTTCATGTAAACTTAAAGCTGCAGTGCTTGATAGCTTTTTGGTGATATCGGCCAGATATTCTATAATTATCCTTCAGCTTATTGTATTTCAAGTTGACTTAGTATTTGCTTCAAAGTAACAGATAAAAGGTAAAGCTAATGTAAAAGCAAATACAGCAAATACAAAAGATTTTCAACCAAAATATTACTGATATCGATCCTCAGAGAGCTTCCTAACCAGCATGAAAAGAAATCCTGATTAAAGCAGATTAAAAATCTGTTTGTTTTTTTGTGCTCCAGGTTTGAAATCAGCTCATTCGAACGGTTTTGGATTCCTGTAACGTATAGAGATAGAGGTGCACAGACATGTCGGCCTTTTCACCGATGGCAGGGGACGATATTTATCTGTTGTGTTATATCAAAGGGTATTTCATAAATTAGTTTGATTGAATTTGCTCTTATTCAAACACTTCTGACACCGGTGTCAGAAGAAATTGGCTCCGATGACGAATGTCTGGAATAACTGACTTAAAAGCTTCAAAAACACGCCTAGAGCTGCCTGTTTTTTAACTAGTGAATTAGTTCGTGGTTAAGTTCCACATTCATTGTTTAATTACTTTGACTTAGACGTTCAGTTCAACATCTATCTAGTTTCAAATTAAGTCAAAAACAGTAAATGTGCCAGAGTGTTGAGTTTTTTCCAGCCAGCAGTGACATTGGCTGATCAATCGACTACCATTTTGTTCCTGTCAGAGTTTTTCTGACACTTTAAAGTCAGCATTTTTGTGAGTATATGCCTTGTGATATATATTGTACGTTGCCATTCAGGCAAAACATATCCACATATGATTTGTTGTCCACATCACCCAGCCTTCGGATATTACACCCTACATAATTAACACAGAAAATGGCTTTTAAAAAGTAATTTAACCACTTGTTAATAACTATGCAAATATGAGGGGACCAGCAAACCACTGCAAAATGTAGTTCAAGTCCTAGTTTAATTACATGTAGTTCACTACTCCTCAAGACAGACAAACGGAGACTAATAATTACAGGAAGCATTAGTATTCTGTAGTAATAATAGTCTATGTATGTTGAATACAGCAGCTAAACTAGCTAGTATGTCTGAAGCAGTAAAGAAAACCACCTGCAACCACATCTCCGACCTTTATCACAATGACACAAACACCAACAGCGACAAGTCAGATAAAAATCCAGCGCAAAGTGCTCAGAGTGAACACGTTTTTATAGCCTGTGAAAGTCAAAACTAGCTAAATTAAAAAAAAAACAGCCGGTGGTGATAAACAGAAGGACACAGGCGGTACAAGTACGAAAACATGTCGGTGTGTTAACGTGCAGTCAGAACAAACACGGCAGGCTGACAGTGTCGGAAACATGTACCTTTTTTTGCGGACAGACAGCAGCACAGAGTAATCTTCTGGGAGAGTTAAACTTGTGAATGAATCTGAAGAGACGTTTCATGTTATTCCGCACGGGGAGCGCCATCTTGGATTGTGACTCCGCACTACGGTGGCTTTGAAAGGTCATACGGCAGAGCAGCGTTGTCGTACCCGGAAGTACGAAAATCCCTCCACGCACTTTTCAAGACAGAATTAAAACAAATACTCTGTAATTCTGTTACAACGTGTGTTTGAATCATAGTATAGTGGTCTGTTTCCGCCGCTCCAAAGAAAGACAAAAACATTCAGTCATATAGTTTGTTACAGTAATTAGATTCTTATAATTATAATTTACAATCTCATTATTATTAAATACTACCGGTTTATTACAATTATTACTTATCGTTTCATAATAAAGACATTTAATAATACACTTACAATAATATAATAATAAGATATGAGAATATGAGAACATCTCTCATTATTATGACTAAAGTTCTCATAATAATGAATTAATAGCTCCTAATAATGAGATAACTTTCTCAAAATTATGACTTATTGGTATGAGAACTTATGTCGAAATAATGAGTCAGCAGTTGTATCTCATAATTACGAGATAGCATTTAAATGTTTTAAGACAGCAAGTCATAATTATGATATAGAATCACATTAATATGAGAATAAAAGTAAGTCTTACTGAGACAGAAACAAGAAAATGATCTCAGTATTATAAAAACTTAAGTCATAGCCTAACTATTCTGTTATTCTCACTATTAGAAAATATGAAGCCATTATTATGACATTGTAAGTCACAATTAGGACATAGTATCTCGTACTATTATGACATACTTCTGTCTTTTTAGATACATCCACATAAGCAATAGTTGAGAAGTAACATTTGTACAGTGAGGTTTCAGAGCATCAGTCTTCACAAAATGTCTACAACTGCAGCAGCGCCCCGGTATGAACAATATTTACATATTCCCAGCTCCTTTTTCAGTGGGAATTGTCTTCAAATAAAAAGCAAACAGCAGATCGAAGTTACATGAGAACGTTAAAAACAGTTGCTTTAATTCATCTACAGACCACTGTCAGAAATACTGGGTCTACCAGCTGAAAACAAGAGAACGTCTCTTATTCTCTCTGCTAAAATGTGGACCAGCTGCATGATGTATATCTTATAAGCATGTGAAGCCTATATGGAAGAGGAAGATATGCAATTACACACTCTCCCTCCACCACATGTAGCTATAGAAATGTGTCAGACATGTGCGGTTTCCTCATTGACTGAGGTCTCTATGTTAATTGGATGGTGTTGTGTCTGGTTTGGCTGCTTCCTTAACAACTGAGCCTTCGCAGAGAACAGCTGCAGAACTCCTCTACTCCGTCCTCATTACAAACTGCCGATGTATATGTACTATAAGTGATTATACTACAGCCCGGCTTGGGTTACAATATGTTTGCAGGGCACACTCCCTTACTCGAAGTCCCTGAGACCTCTCGTTTCTGGAAGTTACCGACATCTGCTACTGATTTTTTTCCCTCCACCTTTTGCATCTGGTTGCATTTGTAACACAAAATACAGACTATCATTCCATATTCATTATTATTTCCCGAGGCGCAGAGGCTGCACCTCTTTGGTGCGTCAGATTTAACGGGTATGTTCTCTCACGCCTGGACGATGGGAGATCTGGTCAGCGGGAGATGGATTTGTATTCTTGCTGGTGTGTGCACATGTGTGTGTGCGTATCTGTGTGTTTTCAGCTCCTGTTTCCTGGCCACCCAGTAGAGGTTGGTCCTTCTTCGTTTCATCTTCTCTCTACTTTTTCTCTGCTTTTGTTTTTCTGTATTAGAGAAATTCCTCTCCTTCAATCAAAAAAAATACAGTATCTGTCTTTGAGTTTTGAGTTTGATAAAATATGCCAGTAATAAAGTAAAGTTTATTTCAAGAGGACATTTAACCTCTTGAAACCCTCTAAATTTGAGGACGTTACATTTTGAGTTTACTGCATCTTATGCTTCATTCTTCTCACGCTTCAGCTGAATCCGAGATAAAAGTGGAAAACGTAAAACCAAATTTTATGATTTTTTATGGGGTTTTTTTTTTCAAAAAGCTGGGATGCTGTCATTTAAATCATCATGAGGCTGTAGAAATCATATTAAAATCCCAGTGTGCTGCAGAGAAAAAAGGCTGATCTGGGAACTCTTTCAAATACATGCTTAATGTTATACTTATTATTTCCTAACAAATCCCAAATAGATAGGAGAAATTACATATAAATTCAAAGCTCGGGTCTTAAAACCAGAGATGGAAGCAACACGTCCGTTGACTAATGGCAGCTGGAGCAGCAACTGCAAAGGCTCTGTCACCTTTTAGTTTTAGCCGTGACCGTGGGACGTCCAAAGAGAACTGTTGTCGGATCTAAGAGACACGGGACCTGAAATTACTACTGATTCGTCGCATTTCATAAGAACTTTACTGTTTGTTGCATACAAACAAAGAAAAAGGAAACTCAATTTCACCACGAGCCCAAAACGGTGAAACTAAAACAACTTTACCTACAGAAAATAAAGTCACTATGTGTTAAATGTTTATCAGTGTGGCAGCATACAACTTAATCTTATCTTCTTTTATCTTAGCTGTTTAATCTTTAGTATAATTTTTTTTTAATTACCACTCGGAAGCACCTAAATCAGAAATTTTCAAATTCTACACATAGTATCTTTAAATAAATTAAAAAGCTAAATAAATGTAAAAATCAATATGTCAGTGCTCCTCAATACTTGTGTTCTCAGATAACAATGGTCCATACTCATTATAAGTGTAATACCAGGGCCAGTGTGCGTTCATAAAGTCTCTCCAGAAGATCCTTTTATTATACCAGAACCATGTTGTGGAATGACCTTCCATTACACATTAAGTTGTTTGTTTCATGATCCATAGTTAAAATCTCTCAGTCAATCAAACCGTAGACATGCCTCTCTATATAAATACACAGAATATGATTTGAAGTTTGACCGAACAGATTCAAACAGTAGCATCTGATTTAAAGAGGACAGAAGTGTCTGACCCGGCCCTGTAGCTCATCGTAATGTAGAACACGCTGTAACTGTTACACAACGCATTAACAGCCCGGCGCTGTTTCTAGAAAGAAAACATGGGCGCTTTTTTTTTTCTGTCTTCATTTCACTGGGAATTAAAGCGTTAAAGACTGTCCATCACTCAGTTGGAAGCAGAGAAGAAGAAACAGAAACTCGGCAGCAGAGAGGGGTGAGAGGCCATTCAGGTGATGAGTGAAGACGCTGTGCTTTCATCACAAATCCCCTCTCCTTTTCCCATCAGGGTGATTCATTTTTCATCCTCATCAGGCTCTCCGCACCTTCTCCTTCTGCCGTCCCTCCACCCACACGCCAGCTCCTCATCATTAATCCCTTGTTTACACCTGTTTTGTTACCTTCACCGTTATCTTTTTTGACTTCCACTTAGTCCTCATACTTTTTCTCTGTGTTTTTCTCGTTATTCTTCTTGTTCTTCTCCATCTTCCGTCAGCCTCGTCGTCTCCTTCTCTGCTCCACTATCTCTTTCTCCCATTCACAATCCTCTATCTCCCCACACGGACGAGATGGTACAATTATATATGTAACCAGATACATACACACTAATATTACACTTTGATTCAGAAAAAGACCATATCCCAAATTTGAAACAGCATGTTCCATTTGCATATTCTGAATTATACCTTACTCTGAATGTAGCATCTTCCAGTTAAGACATGTGGGATATTCCGGTATTATCCAGGTTTTAGGAGCATTCTTTGGACATGTTTCACAATTTGGAATTATGCTGGTTCACTAGAATGGCCTCCTGGATCGACCAAATGGAGCAGAGCCATAGTTAATGTTATCAGTAACACCTGTGCTTTGCCTGCTTTTACAAGCCAAACCGTCTGCTGTGAAAAAGGTCTGTCATGTCCACCTAAAGGGAAGTCCACACCGATACGTATAGTTTTCTAATCACATGTTTGGTCTTCCATTAAAAAAAGAAAAATTCAGTCCTCACAACATTCATTTTATGAAACCATACGTGCTTTAATACAAAAACAACTGCAAATGGTAAAGCAAAAGAAATTTCAATCAAATGTAAAGAAACTGGTTTTGTTCTCATATATTTTGAGCCTATATAAGTATAGGCTATATAGTATAACAATAATTATTTTCTCTATTTGTTTTGAGAAATTGTGTTATTTTGAATTTATTTGTTGATAATGTTAAACCGTGTTAAAAGAAAGGGGTGGAAACCAGTCCTCTATGTTGTGTTCTTCTCTTTTAAATCTTTTACCGTAGCCTCCTCATGGGGCTCCACTCTTTGACCACACGGCATGTTGTTGTTGTGAAATAGAAAATAAATAAAAAAGTCAAAACCGTACAACGATGACTGCAGTATTTCACTGTAAAACAAGTTTTTGATAATGAGTCTGAGTCACAGAGCGGAGCGTATATGACTGTGTAAACAGACATACGTCCTGAAAACACAAGTCGGCTGATACTCAACCATACACACATGTACACAAATGTATACACACACACACACCTTGCAGCATTCCTCCTGAGCTGAGGAGAGATGCTGGTAGGAAAGTCCGGCTGTGGCGACCGACGCTCCACCTGTCATAATACAACCAGGCAAAGCATGATGGGAGGGTGGAGGGTTGCTGAGTGAGGGGCCAGAGATGTGTGAGTGTGTGTTTTCTGGACTCTGGATCCTGACGCTGAAAGACAGGATCTCCCCTCTGACATCGCAGGCATTCTGAGCCACGGGACGTCAACCACCCAAGTGGATGGATAGATGGATGGATGGATGGATGGATGGATGGACGGACGGAC
>JAPQRN010000015.1:7194132-7204568 GCA_037367275.1 Coranthus polyacanthus
CTGAAAAACTGATTGAGTTTGTTCACTTCTGCTGAGTTCTATACATTGATTTACCTATAAAATGTCAGAATATTGTTAAAACTGTGAGGAAAAAAATCTTCGAGCACAAAACGTCATCTTCAAATTGCTTGTGTTGTCAGCAGTTCAGTTGTCAAGATTTTCATCCATGATTAAAAAACTGGGTCTGATAAATGTTTGCCATTTTGTTTGAAAAATTACAAAATATACTCTATTATCCATCAACGAATCGAGTAAAGTATATGCATCTCTACTGAAAAGTAGCTAAATCTCTCAGATAAATGTAGTGCAGCAATAAAGTACAATAAAAGTACAACGTTTGCCTGAAATGTAATGTGATGTAATGTGAGTAATAAAGTAGCATAAAATGTAAATACTCTCATCATTGGGGTGAGAAAAAAGTCACATAAAAAGATGTATCTGTCATTTTTAGCGTGTGGTTGCAGTTCAGAGGTGGTGGTTGTTCTTTCCCATGATGAGGGGGACTATCAAAATGATGGTAACGTGCAGAAGGACGGAAACTGCCAACTGAAATAGTGGCTTAATGGCAGGATTGCATCATGTGAGTCGGACTACCTGAGCATTTCAAGGCCTTCTTTCCCATTTCCCATCTTTCCCAGTTCCTCTTCCCTCCCCATTCACTCTCTCTCTCCAGTTTTTTTTTAATCGCACCGTCCTACCGGCTGCCTTCCCTCCTGTTATCAGCTTCACCTGCTCCCAATCCCCTCCTTTTCCTTGTATTTATACCAGTCATTTTCCTTAGCTCCCTGTCAGATCGTCATGCGTTTTCCATCCTTAAGCCCCAGTTGAATTATTAACCTTCAGGCCTTCTTCAAGACGAACGGCCATAAGAAGACAAAGGCTCTGGTACGTTATACAGGACACACAACAGTCACACATCTCATGGTGATTAGATAATCATGTCCCATCACTTTAAAATACACAATGACGGGAGCTACAGCCAATCAAATTACTTCAAAAGAATAAATATTTAAATCTTAAATAGATCTGTCTTCCAAAATGTTAAAAATACATTAATTTTGGATCGATTCCTAATAGATATACAGTAAATTCTAAATGAACACCATAAACGTCATCTAAAATATTCAATAAAAGAGGTACATCACAGAAAACACTTGAGGTCCAAATCTGTTTTCAATCCACGAGGTAACATGGTTTTCAGATGACAGTTCCCTCACGAAAAACAACCAAGTTACCTCCTCTTGGAGGGAGGGAAATAGGATGATTAAATTCAACAAAATGTGCTGCTACTAGATAACTCATGTTTGAGCATCTGTATTCAGCAATACAAGACTTCACTAACCAACTAATATTTCCAACATATGATTTAAGACGCAATAAGGTAAATGACAGAGGCCTAGTCCACACTAACATGGACTTCTTTTTTTTAACAAATGACTTCCCCCTCTGTTTAAAAATAAAATCTGTCCACATGACCTTCAATTTACAAAATCTCTCCATACGCACGAAGACACAAAAATGACTACAAGCACTGAAACATTATTTCTAACTTTAATGCACGTAATACTGGGTGAAGCAGATGCAGATGTCAGTCGTCTCACATAACCAGACCTATCGCCACACCTAGTTAGTGCTGTACCAGTGCTGGAGATAGGTCTGACACCACCATCATTCTGGAATACGGATTAAAAACTCTCTGGGTTGTGTGGTTAGTTTGTTATTTCTTTAAACAAACCACTTGACTTTGAAAATGGTAACGTGCAGGTAGTGGAAGGGAGGAGGATGAAGACTGAAATTGTCGGCCAATGGAAGGATTATTCCACCAGAGTACATCCTGTGAGCCAGATGAGAAGTTATGCCTGTGAGCTATGGCGAGTTAGGTTGTAAACTTGTAATTGCTAGGGCCAACCAAATGTTAAGAAACACTACATATCTGATGTTGTTGTTTAAGGTTCATGCACATTACACAAAGCAACTGTAGACATGCACGAATTGGGGTGTGATATCATTGTTTCTCCATTTTCCATGCTGACATGGATACGCATTAAATGGAGTTTTTAAAAAATCTTCACTTTCATGGCCTGCAATGAAGTTCTGCATGTGGGCGAGAGGCCCAGACACAGAGGAAAATGTCTGTTTTGTAAAATATCTTAGTGTGGACAAGGCCTTAGTGAGACATGAGATAATTCCTTTCATAGGAATTTCACCTCTGTGTGAGGATGTTTAAAGCTGTTACAGCAGGAAGTATAATTAGTGACTAACTCAGACATAAGTGCCAAAGTAGTTTCTGCTGCTACTGACTGAACACAGGACCTAAGGAACATAGGACCTGTGTTCCTATTATATGCCGTATAAACGTGGAGAACATGCAAACCCCGAAAACATGGTAATGACTCCATCCTCCAGCCCTAACAAAGCCAGGTTAGTAAGAACTGTGCACTGCAAGCCACCCATTCGCACACAACGCCCCCACGCCACTCTCCGCCCAGGTGAGGTACTTACATGTAGCTTAAGTGGTGACCCAGTGTGTTAGCTCCAGCACCCTGCCCCTCTACCTCAAATAATCCCTCTCACTGCCATAATCCATTAAGGAGCCCGCCACATCAGTAAAGTCCTCCAGGACCAGGCTGGTAGAGTCCTCACCGGAGGGCAGCTCCACGTCTGACGCCCAGGGCTGGTGATAGCGCTCGTTATGGGGTTCATCCAGGGTGGTCTTCCTTGGTCCCTGGTCAGACATCTGGTAGGCCGGTGCTGGGTCTTCACCCGGCAGACCCTGCTGGTGTGGCATGTGTTGCTCCCCTGGAGGACCCTGGTCCTTGGGGACGCCACCTTCACTGCCGCTGCCACCCTCGCTGCCCTGTGAGGAAGGGGCGAGCACATGGTAGAGGCTGGGCAGACGGATGTCCAGCAGCACGCCGCTCTTGATGTAGAGCTTGTTGTTGAGGTTGTAGAGCTTCTCGGCGAGGTCGTAGCCCAGCATGACGGAGAAGAGCCGGGCGATGTAGCGGTCCTTTGACAGTAGCAGATAGAGGCGGCGGCGACGCCATGAGATGTAGCGGGAGTCTTCCTCCGCCGTCAAAGTCACCTGAGAAGCAAGAATGAAACAACTGAATACCTACGAGAAAGATCCAATTCCCATAATCTTTTATGAGGATTAGTCACGCAATAAAAGAAATGAAGGTCATCAAAATCCCATTGACTCTGCAGTTGATCTCGGTAAACAGCACGGGTATTCAATGACAGATGGAGCGACACAACGGTTGAATTATTCACACCAAAGATGGATATGTCAAACTGAAACGTATGCCGGAAAGTCCCTGTGCAACTGAATCTGATGTTTTTAGATGCATCCACATCTTTACAAGAAGGTGTGTCTGTCAGTCATTGGTCCATCCAGTGATATCTCAGGAACAGTGTGACAGAAGGTCGCACAATTTGGCACAAATGTTCACTTGGACACAATGATGAAGTGAATATATTTTGGTGGCCAAGGGTCAAAGGTCAAGGTCATTGTGACCTCACATTTTTGTCCATAACTGCTAGTAACTGAGAGAAGTGTATGAACAGATTATGAAGTAAGGATTGTGGATGCATCTGATTGAACATATACAAATTTTTTTACTTTCTTGAGCTTTTCTGCTAGTTACAAACCAATGCAGAGGACGCTAGCTAGAAGCTAACTGTCTGTTGTGAGTTGTCATTGCGGGTTGTTGCCTCGTAGGTGGAGTCGATCAGTCAGTAAAGACAAGAGACACTGGCAAAGGATACAAACGGGCAAACATTACATTTCATTTTCTTCTTAGAAAAATGGATCTTGGAAGTTTCTGACACTGAATGAATACTACAGATCATGTAAGTTATGGTTGAAGACAGTTGGGGAAAACCTTCAATGCCCAATGTGCAAACTTTGTTTCTCTCTTGAGTGAATAAACCTTAAGCAACAGGATCTGTGAAAGACAAGAGGACAACTGCTTTCCCCTGCTCAGCTCATCAGTCAGATGCTGGGCCAGATTAGGACCTACAAAAGACAACTTGATATCTACGCTGGGTCACTCTTTCCAAATCCTTTAATGACAGCACTTGAAGTCAACCAAACATTTTACGGGCAGCCCTGAAACTTGCGTCGTGTGCAGTTTATTTCATTTTACTTTGCTAAACATCAACACACCGTACCTGAAACTTTCCCTCCTCGTTTGGTCTGAGAGACTCCCACTCCGGAGAGTCGAGGAACTGGTGGCGGTGGATGTAATGCAGAAACTGGCCCTCCAAAGATACGTTGATCCTGTGAGAGCGACAGAGATATGGTTAAAAGAGGGAGCGGGATTAGGAAGTGATAAGAGGAGCAGAGAGAGCTGGAGGTCACTGTGCAGGGCCAAACGCTGGACATTTAAATAGCGTAGATACTGTATATGAGACGTTGTTTCCTTACTCACACTAAGTACGTTTAAAACATCAGGAGAGATCTGCTTCATGTTAATCACCTGAAAATGTAAGTCTCTTTGTGCCTTAGTCTCTCTAGACAGCAGCTAATTTCAACGGTAAATTATTCCTTCCCTGTTTTGACATGACACTGCACCCACGCACAAAGTGAAAGACCTAAGAAATATTTTCCTCCGTCTGATGTGGAACAAAATGTTTGACCTCAAAAAAAATATAGCAGCTTCAGGATGAACTGTAAGCCACGTCCAGAGGTGGAAGGAGTATTCAGGCCTTCAAAACTAACTTTGGCTCCTTTAGAATTGTTATTATATAATCATTCATCTTTAAGAAAACAATGTATTTTTCAAGTTCATCACAAATCTAGACATCAGTCAAAAATGACTTTCATTTTCCCTAAACCTGCCGATTATTTCCACTGTTGGCTTGATTTATTCAAATCTATTTAAAAGAGTTACAAGTGCTAAGCCAAATATGAAAAGGCGACGTCTTCAGATTGCTGTTTTGTCCGACTAACACTTTAAAATCCAAACATATTCAATTCACTGTCACCAATTAAACCATCAAAAGCATGTTCACGCGCGGGTTCAGTGCGTGATATTTAGTGACATCTAGCGGTGAAGTTGCGGATTACAACCAGCTGAATACTCCCCTCTTCCTTCCCAACGGCCGCCACAAAAAAACGTAATCTGTTGTTAGAGTCAGTGTTTGTTTTGTTGTGGCGTTTTCAGTTAAGGACGTCACCTGCTATAAAATGGAAAAAGCCATTCCCTCTGTAGATTTAAACGGCTCAACACACAGCGATACTTATTTCCACGTGATTATACACTAATGAAAACACGATTATGAATATTATATTCCATGCCTGCAGTTAGATCCTCCTAAATCTTTCACATTGGACCTTTTTAAGAGAGTTGCTACATATTTTTTTGTCCATAACGGATCGATTCATGTTAGCAGCTCTACTGGAAAGTAACTACAGCTGTCAGATAAGTGTCATGTACATAGTTAGTACTGGCTTTAGCTGAACTGGGACAAATCCCCGCAGCCAGATTTGAGTCTTGTTGAAAGACTTTATAGATGAGTAAATGTAGCAGATTAAAGCCTGTGTTTTCTGAAATAAGATGTTTAACAAACACATGATTGGGTGTCCAAATACATTAGACCAAGTAGAGCCAAACAAGCTTCTGAATTTGATTGTCTCAGGCTAAACCCCAACAAATATGTTGTTGCTGTTGTTGTTGTTACATAAGTGTAGTCTGCTTATCTGTAGCTTGGGACAAATCAGCTTCAGTCATACAGTTATTGTTAATCAGTACTACAGACGGATTCGACTCTTGAGTTTAGCGTGTTTTTGTCTACATTTGGCTGTCACGGTGATCACTGTCTGCACCACGGCCAACATTTAATTTAAGGAAAGAGAAGCGGGTAGGCTCCACTCCTGTCCCGAAGTACAAAGATATCATTTAACCAGCTGGCACCGTGCGGAGGGACAGCACACGGCTGAGTCACAGACAGAAATACTCTGTTTACAACATTTCTCTTGTGGAGTCTCCAGGACTGTGAGATCTAATGCAGCTCTGCTCTGAAGATGTTTGGACGAAGAGGACACGTTTCCTGTGGAGGTCAGAAATAGGAACCCGTCTCTGAAATAGTGTTCGAAAAAAAGAGGCTTTTCTTCATAACTTCATCACTACATGAGGAAATTAGACCAATAAATACTACCGAACACAGTTAAATACGATCTGAATTAAAGTATGTCAACGGTGGTGGAAAATAACAAAGATTGAATTCACCGTGTTTTAATTCAGTGTAATTTTGAGCCTTTACTTCACCTACTTTTTCTGGCAGATAAGAGTTAATAGATAAGAGATAATTTATTTGTGGATAAAGATCTTTTACATATGCAGTGGCGATGTACTGAAATATCAATACTTTCAACAGGAACGGACATTTCCTGTTCTAGGACTGATTTTCATATTGCGAGATGTTTATCTAAGCTCAGTATTTTGGGTGAATGTGTATTTGATCATCATCAGGGGACGTTATCACCAGGAACTCGATCTTCTCCTTCCGCTCGTCGAGATCACATGTAAACGACGCTTCTATAAATACGTATTGGCTTCAGTTTGTGGCTTGATGTTCAAACACACTCTTAAAACCACAGAATCCTCTTTTATTCAAACTGAATAAAAAATGAGAGCAGAGTGCATATGCCTCTATAGAGATCAGGGTTGAAACTTGGAGAGCAGTTGACTTGATGTGAGCTCCCTCACATATGTATCTCTCTTGTATTATTACTTCAAATGATGCTGAAATGGCTGTTTTATTAACAATACTCTTGATACGACTGTTTAATACCCAATTAAATGATTTGCTCTGAAAGCATCTACAAGTATCATATCGATATTTAAATATCAACCTGGGTTTTCCAAAATGAAACCAGTGGTATTAAACATCACTAACATAAGATGATTTTATTCATCTTTTAACATCCACCCTTTTCATGTAGCCTTCGCTTAGGGTTTGGATTATGAAGTTAGGCCAAAATGCATGTATTATACTTGATCTGAAAGGAAACATGTTGTAGTTTCTGCATTTAACATGTACCTGAATCACAGCCTAAACATCAGGTCAAGCACGGCTCAAATGTAACCCAAACACTTCAATGGGTCGCCAAGAGACCTGTTGGATTTTGAATAATTAAAATATGATGCATTTAATCTTCCCAGCAGAATGGGAAATGTCAGTAAAATGATCTTTTTCTCCACCAGCCACAACATGCAAATACACTTAATCATCCACTATCTGAAAAGGGCCACTCTGTAAAATCAGTGCGTTAGTGCGGATGCAGGTTTGTGGTGTAATAAGTGCTTTTTAAATCCTGCTCACAGAGTTTTTACATGTAATGATGCATTAGTTAATGATCTGAATTATTTCCACGTTTCCATTCGCTTCTGGTGAGGATTCTGCTTGATTGGTACCAAAACATAGTAAATTAGAGGCGCGCAGATGTACACACAACACAACACAACACAACACAACACACTCCCCACCTCCCGGACAGCAGAAAGGAGAGCTGGTCGATGGGCGTCTTGCCCTCCACAGAGTACGTCTCCCCCGCCTTTAGCTCCACCACCTTGTTCTCAAAGGCGCCCGTAATCTGCTTAAACACCTGGACGGGGACGCCCAGCGGCAGGTAGACGGCCTGGTAGAGGGAGGTCAGCTCCTCGCTGGGCAGGCCCTCCTGGTGCAGCCGGTAAAGAAGGTGGCAGATCTGAGCCAAGCAGACCAGCAGCAGGAGCACGTTCCAGGTGAAGACGTCCAGGCCGCACATGGTGAACCAGCCCCACAGAGTCTGGCACAGGAAGGCCGGAGCCAGGAAGCCGAAGATGAAGAGGCAGCCGTAGGCCCCGCTGCCTCCCATGTAGCCCAGGAACAGGATGGTGTTGCCCAAATGGTAGAAGGCCCCCTCTGTGTTGTTGGTAAAGCCATCACAGACAGGTGCGGAAAACAAAGTATCCAGCAGAGTCGAGTTTTGTGCAGAATTCATGTCGGAAACTCTTTAAATGACACAGTTAAGAAAGGCTTTTGAAGACAAAAGGAAACACAAATCTTGTCCACTCAACCTCGGAGTTATTTTTGTCCCATCAACTAGATATTTGTTTGAGTTGCGGCTTGATAAAAAAGAAAAAGAAAATAAACAGCTGATACTGACCAAAAATGTCAGGAGTAAATGTTTGTTCCCTTGGCGTGCAGCAGAAAATTCTTCAATGTGAAGAAGTTCTCACAGCTCTGTTTGTTATAGAAACACAGCTGGAATGGGTTTCTCCCTCTTCTCTCATTATGCGTCCCTTCCTCTCGCCGTTTTCCCCTCCTGTCGTCTCTCTTGCTGTGCTTTTCTATCTATTTCTCTCACCCGCCAGGCCCGGCCTGCACTGCACAGCTAACAGCTGGAAGAGCGGGGATAAGGGAGGGGGCGTTGATAGAGCCCTAGAAGGATAACCATGTTTGGAATTGAAACCCAAGGAGGAAAGAGTGGCAGACAGAAAGCAGGCCTGCTACTTAACATAACAGAAAGAGAGAGTGAGGCAGGAAACGGGAGGGAGGAGAGGGACTATAACAAATATCTCAGAAGGTCTGAGCCTCCCTGTCACATGTATACACAAAAAAAAAAAAAGAAAAAAAAAAACACGTCTGCAGAGTTACAAGGCAGCACTTCCTTCACCCAAACCTCATGGGTCCAGTTTACTCCCACGGGAGACGCCTGTGCATATTTAGGGACACTGAAATAAGTAGGATGACAGTGCGGGTCAGATTTCAGGGATAAACACCCACCACTATGGCTGCCTCACATATCCAGCTGTCAGACCCAGTTGTGTGTTTGCAAAACGTCACTTATCTGCTTTATTTTCCCAACAAAAATCCAATCCATAGAGTCCCAATTCAAAATTAGGGAGATATCGACTTTATTCATTCGGGTAGACTTGATGAAATAAAAAATCGTGTGACTTGCGAACGAGAAATGGAAGAAGTGGAAGAAGTACTCGTGTAAATATCATCAGCAAAATGTACTGAAAGTGTGAAAAGTCAACGTTTCAAGTCAGCGTTTTACTGTTATACACCATGATGTTTTTGGATTCATTTTACTGCTGCTGTACATGTTTGAGGTTGAGCTCATTTGAACTACTTTATAAACTGTCGGTGGTTTAATCTAAAGCAACGCATCACATTCCCATGAGATCATCTGTTTGAAGCGTCAACTGTCCTGTGAGAACCACGCATCTCTAAAACGTTGACTTTTCGTGAGCTCAGAAACACAGGGCCGTCTTCAGCTTCGTGACGATGCATTTTCCGGTGAATCCGAGAGGTTTTTTTAGATCGAGGAGGAGGAGGATGTTTCAGATGTTCTACAGAGGCTAAAACATTCACACTGAATTATTTAAATTTGCAAACTGATTTAAAACTCCTTTGTGATTTGTTTTATCTATGCACAAGAGTTCAGAACTTAAATGTGATTCATATTTGATAATGAAGCATAAACCAAACCATACCTGGTTTTTCTTTTATAAATGTGTATATATTTTCTTCAAATCTTGTTTTTATTAGCGTGCTTTCTCTTACACGTCTCTATTTATTTATTCTACTTTTTGTATGTCTTGTCTTGTTACTTGGAGCCTGAATCTGTTGTTTAGTTTTCTGTGCATTCATGTTGTTTTTTTTTGTGTTATACAATCATTACTGTAACACCATAGTTTCCAACTGGGATCAATAATGTACGTCATGAATATTTAATATGTAAAGCTGCTCTAATCCAATACCTTAGCCAGAAAATGACACGTTTAGGAGCAGTGTTCGTAAACTGTGAAGTGTTTTTCAGGTCGGGGCGTATTTGCCCACTTGGGAGGAGTGGATGACTGCTTCCTGAGGTGTTAAATGTCAGCGAACTCACATAGTAAATATACACCACTATGAATAAGAAGGGTAAACCATAACTGAAATTAATACTTTAAAAAGCCCTTCAGAGAATTACAAATTACTGACACGAGCAGGGATTAAACTCACAAGTGCAGTAAAATGTACTACATGATGAGGCGCGTTAATCTCCGGCAGGTTTTGCTGAGGTTGTACGAACATGTCAATAGATGCTCACTGCCAGCGACACTTCAGTAACACTATAGACCAAGAATGCAGATATGTGAAGTATTGACTTCAGCAGGGGCAGGAGTTATTTTTAAGCCTAAGCGCATACCAGGGGCAGCAACTGCAGCAGACATTCACAGGGAGACATTCACAGGCCTTCAACGCAGAACCTTCAAGACGGACATTGTTCTTAAAACTGCAACTCAACCCCATGCATGAGAACACAAAAAGAACAGTGAAAATCTTATTGCATAGGACTTTTATTTAATTTCACACAGCATTTTAGATATTCACATGAATCTCAAATTCTGAAGACTTAAAAAAAAAAAATTCACACAGAAAAGACAGTCATCCGT
>JAPQRN010000015.1:7222477-7233827 GCA_037367275.1 Coranthus polyacanthus
ATGATGGATGGATGGATGGATGGATGGATGGATGGATGGATGGATGGATGGATGGATGGATGGATGGATGGATGATGACTAATGAAAATATCCCTATTCACACCATTCAGTATTCATTGCTTGTTTACCTCATATATAGAGTAGACACTCATCTACTGGATAAATCTGCAGTCCTCCATCCTCTGTTAGCAGGTGAGCAAGAACCATTCATCAAAAATCCAAATCAGAGAGAATACGTTTATCTTTCCTAGTGTTTGGGATTTATTTAATTCTGAGGCTTTAAGTGGGACCAGGTCCTAATCCTCAGCAGCGCTTAGAGCTAAGCAGGCTTCCCAAAACAACTCGGCTAAGTCTGGTTATTTAATTTAGGATTAATTGTCAGGTCTCATCCCAGTCATTAGGGTTTACTCGCTCATTAATTACACTCTTGTGCTTCCCTCCGTGTTCATGACAGAGACGTGTGTGCTGACCAAAGGCAAACATCTGGCCACGGTGAAGGCGCTGACCGACTGCCAGTGCTTCACTCTGTGCTGGGACGATTTTCAGGAGGCGCTCGAGGACTTTCCAGATGTCAAAAAGGACTTAGAAAAAACAGCCGAGCTCAATTCTGACGGTGGACTGGTGTAAGGCCAAAACCAGTACCTGTTTTACTGTGTGAAAGGACAGGATATTTCCCAGGACATTTAATGGGATTATATGACGGTGGATTATTCAGCGCATGGACACACGTTGGACACTAATTCAATGATGAGATGGACTGAGTTAATGCTTTACTATTTTAACTTTAACTGGGAATTATTCTGTCTTCTAATGCAGCAGCTGTGCTCAATATTAAACAAGACCTCAACAGTAAGGACGTAATGCCTCTGGTAGATGTTGCATTGATTTTTGAACGGTCAGTGCATATTTTAATGACGAAACAGGAAGATATATCAAGCCTTAAAAAGATATCTTGCAGTTTCATACACATATCACAAGTGTTATATTTGTACTTTCAGCCATCACTCGTCTTGATTACAAACACATTACACTCACTAATTTAATCACTGACATCTGGGAACATCTCTAAAAAGATTCCCAAAAACAAGCTCAATGCTCCGAAAAAAACAAGAAATTTTACAAACATTATGCTTGACAGATTTGGGTTTTGGATTGATGGCTGAATATCAAAAGGCAATTGTAAACAAATCACCTTAATTGGCATTTTCCACTATTTTGTAACATTTTATAGAAAGAAACGTTAGCATTGTCTAAATAATATGCAAAAAAAGAAAATAAGTGTCAGTGGCCGCCTTAGATAGAAACACTGACTGAAGCTTTGAATTAGGGGTCAAGCAGTTAACGGCCAATATTCAGCATTTTTGCAGTTATCAGTACCATTATTTATCATTAATCCAATATCCGATAAAATAAATCTATTTAAAAATGCGCTACTTTGGCTGTGATGCAGCTCTTTCTGTCGTCACCTCTGGTCTCCAGCGGCGTCGCGCCCACGGCACCGTCTGATGGGTTACATGTCAGTAAGTAATAGCCTTAGAAAGAACATTTACTTAATTTACTAACTTATTCATAACCCCTTCAGTTCAATGTGAAAAGTGACAATGTTGTTGAAATATTATTGAATTGTGCTTCTTTTTCTTTTTCTTTTGATTGAACAGTCAGGTTAAAGACATTTCAGCAAAGTTTTGTGTTGGAGTTAATCTAAAATTTGAAGAAAATTCTAAAAGACTCTGAATCTTCAGTTCCAAATATCAGTCTCCTTGATTACTAATTATAGGCATCGGCTTTTAAAAAACATGTTCATTGACTAGGGTTGCACTTAATCTGAAATTCTGGGCTATCAACGGTGATACCGATGTTTTTTATTTGTTTGTTTACTTTGTATTTTTTATAGTTCTGTTGCTAACGGTCTATAAACTCACAGTTACTATCAATTATCTTGACTTAAATGAACTACTGTTTGGTGTCCACACTTACTTTGCCATCAGAGACACACACAACACGGGCCACTGGAGATTCAGACACTTGAACATCTACATCTACTTGAACATCAGTAGCACATTGAACTTACTTATCGCTACTGAAACAGAACTGAATGGGCTGAGCTGTCACGTCAGCAGACAGGGATCATTCAGTACCGATGTTCTGTTGACTCCTACTTTGAATTTAACACCTGCATTGTAATAAGCTGGATTTTAAAAACTGAAATGTATGCCATTTGTTTTTCTCCAAAATGACATTTATTTGAAGTAACATAACACAAGACAAGTTTCTGGCACTGTGAAAGCAGCAGAAATAAAGCTGATATTGTAATATGATTATGAAACATGTGTGAGAACAGCATGTATCTTCCTCGAAAGCTTCCTCTTCTTTCTCTTTTTTTATCCAAACACACACACTGTGCCCGAGGCCAGCCGGTGTTTGTACTCATAGAGGTAGTAGGAGGCTGGAGGGAAGTTGCACTTCATTTCCATCCGGCCCGGCACCACATGGACCGCCACACCAGATCCCAGCCCCTCCTGCAGCTTCTTCAGCATCCGTGAGGCCAGGTAGCGCCTTGCCCTTCCTGGGTCTTCCTCAATGGAGGCATACACCTCTGGCGGTGGATTGGGGATCTTCCACTCCAGGTCCACGATGAGCTGGTGGATGCGGCTCTTGTCCAGCGAGGTGGGTGTGTCACGGTAGCACGCCACCACGTGGGGTATTGGTGATTCAGACGCCACAGACAGGAAATTGTTGGGCTGCTTTTCAGCTGGAACGGCCTCATTTTCCTCTTGAGTTTCCTCATCCTTCTCATCCTCCATGGGTCCTATGGCGGGATGGAGCATCACTGCCCAGCGCAGCCAATCATAGTTCTTCTCCAGGGTCTTCAGGATGGAAGCAGCCGCCTCGTCAGGGGGAGCGCGGTTCTGCACGGCCTCATCGAGCTGCTGCCTCACATCGTCTTCAGCCTGCTCCAAGAAGTAGCCCAAGCAGCGCCCTCCTGTGTTTTTCATCTTCCTGTAGAGGGCGCCCATGCGATCAGACCAGGTCTTCATCAGTAGAGCCTGATCTCTGCCTGTCAAAGACGCCTGAGTGAAGAGGCACAGCAGCCCGGTTCCCAGGACGAAGTTGACCTGTGGAAAGAAAGAATCGGAAATAGTTACCTGCTGTTTGTCTGTCCATCCGCCTGTCAGCAGAATTAAGCATAAACTACTGCACCAATTTTCCTGAAACTTGGTGAAGGTTGGAAGGTTAGGGCGTGGGCCAAGGACGAACCCCTTAAAAGCAGATCTCTAAAAACGGGTGGAGGCTGGAGGCTGGAATTGTTTTTAACATTGAACAGCCCCAAGCTAACTTAAAACAAAATGAGAGGCCTATTGGCCTTGGTAGAGGTCTACGCTCTCTGACTGACCTAGATAATAATATGTTTTACCCTGCAGGGAGTGCCAGATGGTTTGTTTTAGCGAGTTGTGTAATGTAACGAAGTACCTTTACTAGTATGGTACAATTTTGTGGTACTTGCACTTTTCTACATTTCGATTTTATGCAGCTTTATATTTCTACTCCACTGCATCTCATTGTACTTTTTACTTTTTATCTGACAGCTTTAGTTACTTTTCAGACACAGTTTTCCATCCCCTTCCTGTTCAGTGAAAACCACTGGTTTGTTTGTGATAAACTTCTGAGGAAAATGCGTTGTCACGAAGCTGAAAATAGGCCTGTGTTTCTGAGCTCCTGAAAGGTTGACTTTTTAGAGCTACGTGGTTCTCACAGGACAGTGACGCTACAAACATATGATGACCTTATAGAATGTGATGCATTGCTTTAGCTTAAACAGTTTATAAAGTAGTTCAAATGAGCTCAACCTTAAACATCAGTACCATGTAACATACACAAAAATGCAGCAGTAAAATGAATCCATAAACATCATATATAAGAGTAAAACAATGATAGGAGCCATTTTACTGCACAATGACTACTTTATCGTTTCATACTTTCAGTACATTTTGTTGGTAGTACTTTGTAGTGGAGTATTTTCACCGTGTGGAATCAGTATTTGTAAGTTTTTTTAAGTAAAGGATGTGAATACTTCCTCCACCACCACACGCAGCTTTCACACCTTGGTTTAACAGGACTCTAAGCCATCTGTGATTTTGCTGACTACACTGACCTTTAAAGTGGATCCAAATTGCCACATTACAGCAAAAACAAAGGCTGTTGATGACTGTTTTGGCTCGTTCTCTTAAACTGAGCCGAACCCCTGGCCCGGTGAGACTCTCCAGGCTCGTCTCTTTGCTCAAAATAAACCAACATGTCACAAACTCTTGTTATGAAAGAGAGCTGGGCAGTATTATCCAAGGTTAGTGCACGGAGACTGTCATTCTCTGCAGTCAAGTTACAGAGGGTTTCAGCTCTGAAAATGAACAGATGCAGAGTAATTTAAGTTCATTTATGTCTCGTTCACAAAAAAAGACTGTTCTTTGGCCGACAGAGGAGAAAAACCCAGCTTGACGTATAAACTTATCGCTTAAAATATGTTTATACGTGATAAGTTTCTCAAGGTTAAAGAAAGATATCTGTGGTTCCTTTGCTCCACAAGGTTAAGTAAGTTCTTGAGTCACAGCGGCAGAAGTGGTTGCTGACCTTCTCTAGAAGTAAAACCTTGTGCTGTTCTCATTATACGGGCAGAGTTTGATGATTACAATGTTTATTTTCTATCACTGAGATTAATTAAGACAGCATCCTTGGGGCAAGTTTAGCCATTTTTCTTGCACCTCAGTGAAAAAAATACTTCTGTTTTACTCACAACATTAATGCAAAGCAGGTCATAGGACAAACATGTCCTTGAAAAGAGAACTGAACAAACAAATCACCCATTCAGCACCAATTGCAAGCAGAAATGACTTCTGCATTAAGGCTAATCCACTGAGGCTGGCTGCCTCTCACACTAAAGCCCCTCGATAACTGGACTCTGGACTTATTTGAGTTTCACAGCAGGGACGACAACAACAGCTGTTCTGAACGGACACACACGTGCTGTGCTTTACACTGCCTCGATGCACATTCTTATACAGACGGTTAAATACTGATCCGGCACCAGCCTTTGCCCGAAAATATGTTTAAGCGGTAATTACATAAGGACCTTTACATAATAAAAGCCTGCGACTGCTGCAAAGTCTATTACGTTCACTTCATCTTGCAGTAGACAGCCATTACGTAGCAGGCTGGCTCTGCGTGTCTTGCTCAGGGGCACTACAGAAGGACAGATGGACTAAAGGACGCATGACTTTTTTGTAAACTGACCATCCAGTCATTTTAGTTTTTTACATAACAGTGGTTTTTGCAAGAGCTGAGCTGTGCTTTTAAAACTGTCCTTTGTCTGTCTTCCTCTCTTCTGCCGTTGTAGTTATTACAGTACAGCACGGGAGGACTAGCGTCTGGGTTTGACATATTTCAGTTTTATACATTGCACTGTGGGAACCCTGAAATGTCTGCACTCTTGTACTCTCTTCGTGTACAAGTCCGTACTGTAGGCTTCTTTACATAAGAAGCGAGGAAGAGAGCGCTATGGGAAATGGAAATGATGGCACACAACTGATTTTGGGGTTCAAACTTTTGACATTTCAGTTATGTAATGTTTTTAAATAGATAACACTGGCAACGTTGCTTCCATTCCTGCTCCTTTTAGTGGATAAAAAGGTTTGTTCCTCTACCAACAGTGAAGGGAAGAGGGAATTTGCCAAGTCAGCTCGGAAGAAAGACAACAGAAGGTCACAGCTCTGCTGAATTAAAAATTCAGTTTATTTTCAAACCAAGAAGACAGATGCAGCATGCTTCTTTCCCCACAGGACCTCGATGTTTTTCTGTCACATTTATCTTTTTGGTCTGGAAACTGAATGTTTAATCCTGTATACAGCTGTGCTCCTCTGTGTTTACTCTTTCTTAGACATTTTGTCCCCGGGGAGATTATGTTTGCATTATTTGTATTAAATGCAATCTGAAGTTCTTTCTTGATTTTGTGGGTCTGATATGATGAAGAATTCATATTGATTACAGGTCAGACGGACTGGGGAGGGAGGTTCACACTTGTTTTAAGGTTAGGGTTAGAGGCAGGTTTATGCACGTTGTGGTTATTTTTAGCGTTGGTGTAAGTGTGCGGGAAATTAATCTATGTCAGTGCAATTTGCCCTGAAGTGATGAAAACATGACCATCTCAGTGTCACCTCGGGTCTCCTCCTGCTGTAGTTTAACAGATGTACGTGCCTTCGTGGCTTGTACAACAAGAGAAAATTAAACTTTAATTGTCCTCTACACCTCGAGATTGTGTCCTGCTTGTGCTGCACGTTCACCAACCTTGACGCAGAACTCCCTCAGCTCCCAGCGTTTGGGCTTGCGGTTCAGTATGAGCTCCTCCAGCAGGGTGGGCTGGTCGGTCAGAGCAGACACCCCCATCAGCCGGTTGTAGAGCGCCGTCAGCTGCCGCTCCAACCGGTAGTCCTGCACATACTGGAGGAACACCTCCTTTTCCTTCTTTGTGAAGTCTGCTTGGGCCCTCACCTGAGATGAGCAGAAGTAAGAGAGTCTCTTCAGAGATGCAGAAGTCAAGAGGGTTATAGTTTGAATATTAAATCCCCATTAATAGCAGTATGAATAACCCTTTTATCTGTCAGCCATCTCCGACTTTCTGATCCTGTTTGTGTCCTCTTACATGTGTCCTCTTACATAAAAATCTATTTTCGTACCATATCCGTCAACAACTGCAGCAGGTTATTAAGGCCTGAATATAATGTTTTTAATGTTAAAATGTGCACATAAGGACATGCTTTCTAAATATCAGCTTGTTTGATCTCACTTTTAACAGTTTTTTGCTGATGATGAGTCATATTTCCTTTTAAATTCCTACTGCACAAACAATAAAAGGAGACTATTTTCTTCAGAGTAATTTACACCAGCGATTTCTCTTTGATTATCATGTTGACATTTTAAGAAATAATTGCAAACACAAGCTCCAGTGAAAGACACGCATCATTGTTGAAATGGTGAAAAACAAATAAATAACATAAGAGGCCGTGGGAGAAATAAACCACTACTTCACACCTATATCTGGACAACATGTTACAGAATACACTTATTACAATGTGTTAAATCACACTATATTTTAAAATGAATGAGCGCTCCTCACCCTTCAAGGTCAGCTCCACCTCAAGAGTCCTTGACAATGTTTGTAAAACATTGTAAAATTATTACAGTTAGCCGGTCCATGTATGCTCTTATTTTCATCAGACAAATGTCTTTTATACCGTAAGTTTGGAACATATATATAGTTTTTTTTCCTCACATATGTAGCTGATCTGTCTCTGGACCAGATAAACAAGCCAAATGAAAACATACATAATCCACAAAAAGAAGTGTTGTATGAGGTGAGATGGACAATCATTCAACTATTTAGATTCTCCAAAGCTGATCTAGGATAATTTAGTAAGAATGCTTTAATCACTCACGACACAAATTAGGGCAACACGTGACAGTTAATTTATTTACAAAATGTAAAAAAATAAGGAAACATGCTGATTGCACGTTCCAGAGTCAATCCTCTAGTTGCTTATTTTGTCTGTACAGTTTAAAAAGTTGAACATTTTCACATGGTTTGATAACTGGCTTTTTCATACTTAACAGTTATTCCGTTACTTTTTTATTGTGGATTACATGGTATTTAATGGTGTATAATCTAATATAATCTCTCATTTTAGCAGCACAACGTGAAGGTTGATCTCAAGTAAAACAAATGGTTCTACCTTTAAATCAAGGAGAAACATTTCACATGTTGTGCAGAGAGCTGCGTATGAGGTTTCCTTACCGCTGTGCCCAGCTGGTAGTAGACCACAGCCAGGTCGTCTTCTAGGCGATGGACTTCCTGGTCATCCAGCAGCCCGTGACCTGAGGCACCCAGCTCCTGATCAATGTTGTCCAGGTTCTTCTTAGCCAATTCAGTCTCCTCTGCTGTGGCGCTGCCGCCCAGATAGGAACAAATGCCCTGGACCAGAACCCTGAATACCACATTAAAAATTCAGATTGCTCTTCTTGTTACTTTATGCCGTTGTGTCAAGTGTTTGTTGTGCATATGTTTATTTAAAGGTAAACTCACCTCACAGTCTGCATGTAGCCCACAGGCTCCAAAACCTTTCCAAACATTGCCATGGCTACGGAGCTCTGCCTGAGAAGGTAGCTAAAGAGGATGTGAACAATGAAACCAATGGTGTAAAGAGAAATGACGTTTCTTTATTCGAAAATAACCCATTTACCAGATTTTAAAAACTTGAAGTATGTTGAGCTCTTTTCGCGACTCACCTTGGTCGTTACGGGTGCAGGTTTGTTCTGACCTTCACTCTTTGTCCAATATTTATACACCTTCCTGAACACCTGATGTATCTGATAAGAGTCATTCGCCTACAGCTCCTTCAGGATTTAAGAACATGATGGGACAACAAAAGGACACTGATGCATAGAAGTCTTTTTTTTTTAGCTCAGTTTATTCCTCCAAATGTTGAGAGGTGTTTGTCAACTGATTCAGTTCATATAAAAAGCCTCCACATGCTGTTCATTGCTAAGAGAAGTAGTAAGACTATGGCGAGCTTGAATGCATTTCTGAATATCTACTGGGACATTTACTTGACCTGACAATGGCTCCATCTTCTGGCAGCAGAAAAATGTGACACTTGGGATCCGTGGCATATAATGCAATTGGATACCTTAACCTCAACCTTAGATGTTTGTGTACAGCGAAGAGATTCCAAAATTAAAACTTCACATTAATCATGTTAAATCCTGAGGTTGAAAGGGAAAAAAATACCTTGAATATGATTGGTCGTGGATATGGTTCTTACTTACTACATCGCAAGCGAAGGATTTTCTAATTGTCTTGTTTTGTCAGGAGGCCAACTTTTGGTGGGGGCGCTAGAGGACTGACAGTACTGAGCAAGTTCATGTTTCCACAGCTTTTATTTTACACCACAGAGTTTATATAAACCTAAAAACCTAAAAAAAAAAAAACACTTTCACAGCACAGGTCCTTTAATGAAAACATCCACTATGCTGCCATTTCCATTGCCATTAAGGCATTAAACATAGGAATCTAATCTAATGTAATGAATGTAATAAAATAACAAATTGATTGTTTGGCTACAAGTGATTCTATCTTTGAAAAAAAATTTGCAGGCAATCTTGTGATTTAACATTTATAGGCCTGCAACTAACAATTGTTTTCATTGTTGATTAATCTGTTGATATCCAGGATATCAGACACCAGAATATATTCACATTTAAGAAGCTGGAATCAGAAAGCTTTGCCTTTTTTTCTTAAGAAATTGTCGTTTATCAAAATACTTTAAATAATTAATTTAATAGTCGACGACTAATCCCTAAACATTTATACTGTTTGTGCCTGTTTGTGAAGGGAAAATGTATTAAGCTAGGGGGCGCTGTGGAACACTCAACGCCAAAAATCAAACGAAGAAGAAAATACGGTCGCTTCCGTTTGAGACCGGAAGAGGCGCCAAAATTGAAAGCCCTGACGGGAGCGTAAACAAACGGTGCGGGGTGTATTTTTTTTTTATTAATTACTTGGATGAAACTTGCATAATTTACACTCCTGTTTGAAAATGGACCCGACGGCGCGGTTTTTTAACCGGCTGCGAAAGCTGGCGGTGACTCTTGAAACAGAAACGGCCAAACTTCAGACCGCCTTTGAAAACCGCAACAACGACGACGATGACAGCGGTGAGTGGAAAAAAGCCCGGTGTTCGGCCACGGGAGAGCATGAATACACTGTGTAAATTTAACCGTACGGTGTTGTCCCCATTTCAGACACCGCAGCGAAAGCTATGCGAGCTTATCACGAACTAAACTGCGACGTCAAGAACCTCAAGGTAACACATATAACTACCGGGTATATGTAAAAGCATTGTGTATACAACAGTATACTTAGGTTCTGTGGTTACAGTGGGGTTGGCGTTTGAGTTTTCATTTAATACGTTTTAACTACGATATTATAATATTTATTTAAAAGGACGCAGGTTGTAGATTTTCACATTGCACATTACTTGCAGGGACAGATCCAGGATCAGTGGACCCAGCAAAAAGCACAGGTGAATGAGGTGAGCAGCTTCATTAAGGCCTGTGGAGTGATGGAACAGAGGGTCGCTGAGGACACCAAGAGACTAAAGGGACACTGGGAAAAATACGGCTACCAGGCTCCCAAAGACACCCAGAGACCAAATAGTAAGTACAGACTGTTATAGGTGAAGGACATGCATTGTGGACGTACAGTGGTATTGATCGCCTGATTACATCTGTATCTGTAAAACTGCATCATGTATGTTTCTGTGTATTTCAGTAGAATCATAAACATAAAAAACTAACTTTACTCCTTGCTTGACTTTACTGACTGTAGATTTTAAGGCAAACTGAGTTCCCAGCTTCTGTTAAATCTTTTTACGCAGAGGTCAAAGGTCAGGAGTCCGAAGTTGAAGACGAAGCAGCAGATGAAAATGAAAACGAGTCAACGGGAGAAGAAGAGGAGGCAGGAGTGAACCATTCCTCTGCGTCACCTCTGACGTTGGGAGCGGCTCCTTGTGCTGACCCTCTGCGAACCCCACAGCTCTCTGACTTTGGACTGTCTGAAATGCAGCTCAAGAGGACTCTGGCTGGGGCAGAGTGGTGCTCTGAAGCGCCCCCTATGCCTGAGATGAGCCTTCCTCATCCCTCTCTTAACACACCTGCACCTCCACCGATGGCCATAACTCCTAAACGTGCCCTGCGGATGGATGAAGATGAGCTGCAGACACCTCAGATGCACGACTTTGGCATCTCGGAGCACACAATGTGTCTGAACAATGACTTCACCATGGATCTGCAGCGCAAGAATGTTGAAAAGCCCCAAAGGTAGAGGTTATGGTCCATGATGTATAAGATTAAAGCAACAGTTAAGAGTATATAGTCACTGCTTATTGTTCTTCGGCAGACCACCTGAGAACCCCCCCGTTCCACCTGTGAACCTGCTGGAGACCTTAGAGATAAAAGGTACAAAACTGTTGGAATGTCCTCGTTTCCTTAGTTTTAACCGATCTGTATTTCATCAGGATATGGCAGCTCTCTCTCTATCTCTTAGGCCTCTCACAATTATTAAATAATCACCTGACTATGGTTATTTGAGCGGACTGTGCTCATTCTGTTGCCACATCCTTTTTGAGGTTTGACTGTCACTCTTTTTTTGTGCATTTCCTCTCAATCACAAATTGTATTATAATATTAGCTAAATTATTTGCATTGGAACATAAAGTAGAATATTATAGTCACAACACAAAGAAAT
>JAPQRN010000015.1:7252474-7265161 GCA_037367275.1 Coranthus polyacanthus
GTTTGTTGGAGCAGGAGAGTGAAGTGTACTTTGGCTTGAAGGAACATGAGCAAAGGGAATGGAGAAAGCGAAGGGAAGGGGGAGGGTTCAGCAGTAGTTTGTTATGTGGGATACCTTGTTAACATCATCTTTAAAATGGATGTTGTAGAGGTTGACATGAAAAACCCCTGTCTACTCAACTGAAAACATATGAAACGAAGGTCAGCCTTTTTTTTTTTTTTTTTTTTTTTTTTGTAAGTAGCGTATCCCCTGGTGGCTGCTTTCAAGTTGTGCTTTAAATTCCCATGTTTTTTTTTTTTTTTTTGGGACCCCCTTCAACAAACTCCCCAGGGACCTTAACTCCTTGTTTCGTTGAGTTGCATTATTTGCAGAATCCGTTCCAACAGTAGGTTTCCTCATTCGGTTTTCATGTTTCAGAACATTCAGGCTCCTTGTTGCACGTTTCTGAATTACCCACACAAATAAATAGATGCTTTCACTCTGATCCTTCCAACACTTTTAACACACAGCGACTTCTGAGTGGAGACCCCAGAATAAACTGTCACCTGTCAAGTTCTAACAAAACCATTATTAGGAGGGATGCACCGATTGTGAAATTCTGGACAGAGGTCACTGAGATGTTTGAAATAATCACCTGGCCTGTTTAGAGTTTGGTAAAGTTGATAAAGGCCTGTTTCTTTCAGGCCTTCGTCACATTATGTTTGAAATGAGGACGAAAAAATTCAACACAACAGATAAATATCACGACTTCTTACATGCGATGTGAGTTCACGCTTAATTATTAATTATGTAATAAACCATCTGCAACTGCAACGATTCACTGACTCATCGATGAACTTATTAAATGAATCGTTCGTGTGTTATTAGCTCCGTGGATTAAGACCAGTCACGGTCAGAATCAAGTGCTTTTGACTACATCTGCATTTAAAAACAAAAAACAAAACACTAGGGATGCACCGATCGAGATCAAGATTCACTTCACTGTTCCACATTGTAGTAAGTTTGACTCGGGCCGCATCTACAAAAACCATTAAAATACATTCGACATCAAGCATCGAGGAAACGAGGAAAAAAGAAACATACCTTGAAAATGTCACACGGAAAGTGCGTAGAGTGGCTGCAACTGAAAAGTGACACGAGTGAGTTAAACATGTAGGTACCATTGTTTAAAATAACCAGTAGCTGACGTTGATACCAGTCTGTGTGTTTGTTTTTTGCTCTGATTAATTCATCCCTTTGAAGAAATCTTTCCTCCGTTTTAAGGTCTTTCAGTCATTGAATGAGCGCAGATTCAATCATGCAAATTCGTGAAAGGGCTGATAAACACCGGCCGCTGACGTCGGTCAACCACATCTTGCTGTCGATAACGGCCGACAAGCCCAGTACTGGTGGATCCTTACGAAGAACTAATTAAAACAGAAAACGGTGATGCGAAGTCACCGGGGACAAACTGATCGGCAAAGGCGTGAAAAGGTGGAATTACAGGTTAAAGCATCTCTAACACCCTAACTCTGTTGAACTGTTGAGTTACACTGAAGGGTTTTCAGCATCGTTCCCAAATAAAATGTTGTGTTTCAGAACATCCTGCCCCAACTTAACGCATTGCAGTGTTTGACGGTCGGACTGCATTCACATTTCTGAAATACCTCCACAAAAAGAGACACTCATTATCTCTGCAATTATATGAACCATCTAGTCTTTTTTTTTTTTTTACTGTTGACAAAAAGATAAATAGGAGCCAGGTCCGCTGGGTTAAAGGGCACTAAGACCTACAAAGAAACAGTACAAAAAGTACACATGATTTGTTTCCACTCTGTTGTACGTCTGCATGGTTTCACACTGATGTAACCATGTGTTTCATTCAGTTGTACCACTACTATGCTCAAACACACACTCCCTCTTTCTTCCTGATAAAAAAAAGAAATGTTACTGTAACTAATGGGCGCTGGTTGCTGGTCTTATCAGTTCAGGAGATGATTGTTCGAGGACTCACTTGTGCCTTCGGTGCCTGCTTCCTCCGAATGGGGAGCAGCATGCAGTTTGTAACACCCAAGGTTAATTTAGACACTTTATGTTCTTACTGGCCTGTTTCCTGCATCAGGGGGTCACGTTTTTAAACAATCGGTCCCGTAATGTACTAGTGATGCAACACTGCGTTGCCAGGTATGAGGCCACAGCTGGATGTAATTCTGTCAGGCAGAGCACAGGCGTTTATCAGGGAAGAACCACAGGGATGACTGTTGCAGGACGTCACCACCAGACTACAAACAGATGCCGGCAGATGTTGGCTGTGTTGTTATTGCACGCCGGCAGGTAGCTAGGCCTCGCTCTGAAAATAAAACAACTGGGTGGCAAAACAGAGCAGGAGTTGGGCGATATTTGGGAAGAGGCAGGCAGCCGATGCGGCCGCTGGTTGTGAACTCTTTCTCCGGTTCCTGTCTGTGATAAAAACCCGGGCTGAATCTGGAGTGCATGTGTGTCTGTTTCTGACGAAGCAGTTCAGAAAGTGGATCCTAAAGTTTACTGCTGCTCATTAGCCAGGTTTCTGTGAAATGGGAAAAGCTAAGATACTGTGAAGAATGCTTACAGGATGAGTTTTTGTCATATCTGGGCAACATACTGCTGGTAGGTGACATGTAACACAAGACCTGAAGCAGCGCTCTCCTCTCTGTCCTAATTAAAGACTAAATATAAAGATCAGGCCACTGTGGAAAATAAAGCCACTTTTCCAAGCTTCTTTGTCGAGCCACAGAGTCACATCTGACCGAATCTGAACAGTGATCGGTAATGACAGCTGTCAGTCACATATTTAACCCCACATCTGCCTGAAAACACCTATGAGCGGCCAAAACTTTTCTTGTTTCCTCTCAGACCGCTTGAACTACAACACGCTGAAAGGTAATTATAGAATATTTGCCCAGTGACAACTTTGAACATCAAATTTGACCTCACGCGGTCTTAAATGCAGCTGATACCGGGAGATCTAAGGCTCTAAGGCTGCAACACGAGATTCTTCGGGAAAATGTGTCCGCATATCCACGCCACAGTTAGGTGTTTCTTTATACTTACGTGTATTTACTAAATGTCTCCCAATCAAAACAACGGCAGGCCTTGGCAACCGCCGTGCATTGCACACCCACCACTTCTGATATTACTTTTTCCACTCAAAGCTCTAAACATATACACTACATGACTGAACTTAGTCACTCAGAACATTTCACTAAGAGGTAACTCAATACAATAGATTAGTTTCATTCACATCTTATTAAGTGACGTACATTATAGCCACGAGTAACGTTAAGTGTTAATGTTAGCTTAGTAAAAGGGATATGACGCCACTGAAATGTACTATTCCAGTGAATAAATGACAGATCTCTCCATCGAACATAGGCTCAGTCGTTTTTGGAGAACGCTACGTGTCCTACAAATACTACATACTGTGGCTTTAAGTGCAGTTGGAGTTTTGTTCGTTAGAGTTAACATTTAGTGGTCATCACAGAGGAACTGCAGGTTTTTAGTGTTTCAAATGAGCTCACTTGTTGTTTTTCCTAAAACACTTAGAGTTCATTTAAATTGGTTCAGAGTTCAGAGTAAGATTTGGCAAAAACATCATAAACAAAGATCATGAGATGATCTTTTGAGGTGGAATCATGATCCACAATCTGAATCCCAATAGTCTCACCTCTTATAAGATGTTGGTGAGTTACAACCAAACTTAGTGGTTTCTGGAGGCTTAGGCTGCATGTGATGGCTTTTTGTTGTTGTTGTCACTAGAAACTGCATTTATTTGGCATCATTTTGGACCATATTATCGCAATGTTTTGACAATAGCTGATGAAGTAAACATTCGTTGATAGTAGTACAACCAAAAATGTTTTTACATTCTCACGTAACTCTAAAGCATCTGCGTAAAATAAGATCTTCAGCTCACGGTACTTACTTTCTAAGCTGTCTGAAGTCATCATTTCTTCAGTCGTTTCTTCTGCAGCAGCAAAACAACACGTCACACAAACTCTGCAAGTTAGCAGCGCTCGCAGCTCATAATGCGACCGTCTCTGTAAAATACCGTAACTACACTGGTACTCCAGCCATTTAAAATGAATGGCAACTGAGTAGCAAAGCTTGGACAGCGCTGTTATTTAATGGCACGACGTGTACGATCCCTGTGAAATCATATGCCAAACCAAGATCGCTCAGGATCTAAGATTGTGAGCTCGCCCAGCTCCACTGCAGAGTGATCCTTTCACTGGTTCCTCCAACAACTGATTTATCTTGACCCACTTTCAGATTTATGATTTGTTCATCGTCAATCTCATGTTTAAGACTCTTATGATGAATGACACAAAAAGACAATGTATTGTAAAAGTGGGAGTATCTAATTTAAGATATTTTGGCCGGTTCAGGGTCGGTGGTTTAGGTGGAGGTAAGACACTGGTATGCACTGATCGTGTTCAGGGTTAAGTATGTGTGTGGTTGTGTGTGTGTGGACACCATCCTAAGTCCTATTTCCAGGCACAGGTCCCACCTTGCATCTAGTTTTTTGGTTTATTTTGGTCAGCGTGGGCTGTCCTGTGATCTGTTGGCGGTATGACTTTACTTGTAGTTACTTGTGGAATGGAATGCTCATTGGTCGGTACGCGGCGCCTAAAGCATCGCAGGAATGGAGGCAAGAGATCCCAGAGATGGGGCAACATTTATGTAGCCCTGCACGCTCGGCCCTGCCCTGCCACCCACCATTATGAAACAAACAAAAAAACATGTTTTGGTCTATACAAAGTTTAGGCTGTCCAAACAGTGATGACTGAGGCCTTCTCAGAAATGGAAGGATGGAGTCTGCCAGAGACGAGACCAGTAGGGGAGAAGTTCACGGCCCACGCCTGACGGAAAGTAGCTGTGGGCAAAATATTTGAGATTTTTAAGCACAAAACACAATGTTAATAATAAGAACGTTAAAAATTTTCTGGACTATCTACAGATGGATAGATTCCAATCCATTCAGTGAGACATCCCGTCATCGTGGTAGAGGCCGCTCCCATCAGGTTCTTTAATTTAATTTCTCATATAATTCTGTGTAACGAACTGCAGTACTTTTATGGCACCGACTGAAGTGCTTAGATACTGTAGAATATTGAAAAATGTCATTGTTTGGTATCAAATTTCAATACGTAAGGAGTAAATGTCTTCAGTTTTGGTGCATGCGGGACACATTTTATTAATGACATTACATTAACAGACAACTTAAAGTTATGGTAAATAGGTTTCATTTTTATCTTCTTAAAACTGCTTAGAGTGGAAAAATGTCAGAAACATAAAATTGAAGAATGGAAACTGACAACTTCAGTTAAATCACTTTGTGGCAAAAATAGGTTTATATTTTTTATGTGATGAAACTTCTTTGAGATTTGTTCTGTAAATCTCTGTGGAGAAAAGCCATTTAAATGTGTTGGATTTTTAGCAAATTCAGAATACTTTGATGACATTATGATAAACCTTAGTATTTGTGAGTATTTAACAAAGTTTTATTTTTTTTTATGCTCAATTATGCCCAATTATGAAGTGTCTTTAAATAGAAACTAACAGAGTTGAGGAAATGTCTTCATTTTTTATATGTCAGGATAATAGTCTGTCACGTAATAGTGTCATTAGTGGCTTGTTAATTTCTTCAGTATTCGACGTTGTAGGCAGACCTTTTGAAATCCAGCGCTTACTGTACAGGTTGTGTAACCAAATCGTTGGAATAGCAGATGAGATTTTTCACCAAGTCAGGACTTGCACAAATATGACTTTATGATGTGTGCAATTTTCTGATGCTGGTAACAAATCAGATTTGTATCTTAAGTCTAAACAGGCACCTTCTCTGGCTGAGGAATGTATTTGAAGTTTATGAGCCACTCAGCTGGACACCATAGCTCTAGGGACAGAAGTGGGTTGGTCCACTAATTTAGTCCAGACTGAAATATCTCCACTCCTATTGGATGGGTTGCAATAAAAGTTTGTGCAGGTCCTGTTGGTCGCTGATCTTCTTCTTCACTTCTGCCAAACTGTCGGTTTTCACCTATCAACATTTGCTGGATGGACTTTAACTAACTTTTGTTCAGAAAAACACATTGTAAATGATATAAAGTAGTTTGGTGATCTGAGACTTCCTCTGGTGATACCCCGAGGTTAGCATTTGAGGTTTTATGGGATGCTCCAGTAGATCCATGGTGTTGTTTTGTGCATGAACATATTCCTGCAACATCAGTGACTAGGCCCGTCACAACTAGAGATAGACCGATTTAATCTAAACACTTTACAAACTATGGCTAATGGCACAACGTGACTCTGATAGTGGCTGATAGCTGATATTAGGCTTCTCAACTGGAATTACTGACTTTGAGGGTAAATGAGAGTGTAAAAACTGCACCTTGATTCACCTATTTTTTACAATTATTTTGATGTTTAGTTTCAGATGTATTGTTAAGTTGATGTTAACATTCAGGCATTCATTACTTGGACTTAGATGTCTAGTTCAGCACTTATCCAGTTTCTAGTAAAGTCAAAGATTTCATTTCTTACAGTGATGATGTCGGGAGATTCTTCGCTACCAACTTTTCCGCTGATCCAAGCTATCATTGTTATATCGGCCTTTAAAAATCCATACTCACATAATCGCCTGATTTCCAGGTGTTTTAAGGCTTGCGTTCTTTTAATAACGTCACCTCATTTCGCCCCCTTCATCTGCGGTGGTTTGAAGACACCTGTGACCTGAGTGGAGAGTTGGTGCCACTAACTGTTTCCCTCAATGAGATAATGTCTAATATTTCAGCAACAAAGCCTGAAAGACAAACAGAAATGACATTTATATCATAGAGCATATGTTCCAGTGTGGAATGCCAATAATAATGGCTCTTCTTCATAAAGCTCATGTGCATGATTAAACTATTATTAGGCTTGTACTATATTAATGACATGAACAAAGATGGCAAAAACAGAAAACACTGATGTTTCGGGTTAGCTACAGTTTGTTAAAGGTAATTAAATGCTGATATTACTGAGTTTGTTCAGATTCTACGAGTGTATAGTAGCTCAATAGATTTCTACATAGTAGATATGAAATGTGGCTTGTGTCTCTCTGTTTAGCTGCCATACATCTGCATGTTGATACTGAGAGCTTGTTAATTAGCATTTAGCTTGTTGCTGATGTGTCTAAATGTCCCTGTAGACTCCCCTAATAGATCAATGTCCCAGAATATACAGCTTTTTCATGGAGTTTTCCATCAGCAAATTCATCGTTTGCCTTTTTAAAGGATCAAAATGGTAAACGTCTGAGATGAATTAAGTTCAGTTAAGAACATTTAGCCATTTTTTTCTCCAATGTGCAGGGTTTTCTCTAGGTTTTCATAGGGTTTAGATGTTCTCTGGGTTCCAGGAGGTGGTGGTGGTTAAGGTCCACGGGTGAGGTCCACGGCTTTGGAGGTTCTCCTGCAAGAGAAAGTTGTTTCTTAATACAAAAATCTAGAATTTCACATGATTTTTGACCATATCTGTGTACATTTGGTATAAATAAACAACACCCAAAGAGCTTAAAGATAAAACGTGCTAAAGAAGTCCACTGTTGACCAGCTGCATCCATTAGATCTGGGAAAAGTCATTTAGTTAGTGTTGATGCTTTCTACATTGATTTTACATTCATTTGACTTAAGCGGTGCCAAAAAGGCTCGGGTGCTGTGGCTAAGATTTATAATGGAAGGGAAACCTCTGAATTGTGCTCTGTGTAGCTTGCTTCCTGTCCTCTCGTCTTCTCTCTTCGCTGAAGTACAAACCTCAGCTTCTCCTCGAGTCATCCCCGATGTCTGTTCAGTGTTGGTCTACGGGTTCTCACGTGAACCTGTAACAGGAACATGTGCATTTATTCCACACGTCATCCCAAATGCCACGGAGGAGTAACGCTGCTGTGGCAGAATGCGGACTATGTGCGTCCAGAGGGGAGCATCACAGGCAGGAGGCAGGGAAGACGGAGGAAGGGGGAGGCCACTCGCTGACTTGTTTTGACCCCAGGTTGGAGCTCGGTGCTCTCATAAGGGTGTTTACCGATGACCATGTACCAGAAGTATGCAGTGACAGGGGCTGACTTGTGTAACCGCAGCTATGGATTGGATGGATGTGGAGGGGGGCAGGTGGCGTTTTATGACCCCCCAAACATTCCTGAATTATTCATTAGGTATGCAGCAGCACTGCTCACACCAAATCTGCATCCAGACACTTCAGTTTTATGCTGCAATTTCTGGCATGTTACAAATTAAAGTTAGACTAATATCAGGCCGGTATTGACCTTTATCCTGCTTAATAGTTGATTAAAAAAATCTTTATCAGTTTTGTGTTTATTTCCTCTGAACAAGATGAAACTCTCCGTGGTTTGTCATCAAGGCTGGCAAAACTGAATCAAGCTAACAAATTAAATATCAGCAAATCAAAAGTTTGGCTTGTGGCCCTTTTTTTCCATTTCCTATTTTTGATTTGACTAGAATTGAAAGTACGAAAAACAAGCTGTTATATTTTTTTTAATTGAGTACTGAAATGATGAATCAAACTGACTTTAGATTCTTAATTATAAATGAAAAGAATGAATGATGTGCATTTTGTTGATAATACATACACAAGTAAGGCTTTGAATGCAGAACCTTTACGTGTAGTGGAGTATTTTCACAGTGTGTTTACTTCAGTAAAAGATCTGAATACTTATACTTAGGTAAAGATATGTATGATGCTTTAAAGCTATTTATTACAGCAGTCGTGTCTTTCTGAAAAGCCATGAACATTTTTAGATCGAGCTCTACATATTTTAGTTAAAAGCGCACCTTTTATTCAAAGAGTTAACTCGCTGTTTTCATTTCAGAAAAAAGAAAACTGACCCGTCCCTTTCCTCTGATCCATCTCTTCCTTCGCAGGCGCAGGTTGGCAGCATCATGGTTTGGCTCCGCGGTGCCCTTGTGACCGGCTGCATTTCCTGGAATAAGTTGGAACCTGAGCCTTGAAAGCCACACCATGGAATGCCTGTAGTACCCCGCCTCACCTTCATCCTCCACCATCAGCAGCAATCACACACAAACAAATAAGGGACACAGAGGACGCCTCGCCAATCTGTGCCTCCGATCTGTGCTGCTGCAGACTCTTTATCTATTTAGGTCAGCCAGCTTGGATCTTTGGAGGGAGCAGTGGAGTGTGTGTGAGTGAGAGTGAGAGTGTGTGTGTTTCCCTTTTAGAGTAGGTGCCTGCCCTGGGCACTGAGGCCATGAGGCCCAAGACTTTCCCAGCTGCCCCGTATGTGGGCAACACACGCCAGAGGCTTCAGGAGATCAAGGAGGGCCTGAAGCAGCCGGCCAAGCTGGTGAGCCAAGCGCTGCACGGAGGCAGCTCCCGCAATGAAGGCAGCAGGGGGGCCGACTGCAAGGGGGGCAAAGACACAGCCAGCAGGCAGCAGCAGCTCCGACCCCCGCAGAAGTTCAACAACTACCAGAACGCCCTTCGGGAGATCCGCAAGTCTCTCATGCCGTTTGCCAACGAGTCGGGCCCCTCTTCCGGGTCAGGACATCCCGCCGGCGCTGGGGAGGTGAACAGGCAGATGCTGCAGGAGCTGGTCAACGCTGGATGTGACCAGGTAGGATGGAGAGAGAGTGAATGTGCAGGCCTGTGCAGTGTTGCCAACTGTCTTCAGTAACAAGTAGCTAAAGGCTCCTTGAAAAGTCACTAGATGTCGTTAGATGACGTCACACACTAATTTGCATCACAAAACAGCATGTGGTCATTCTACCTATAAACACTAATTCAAACACATCTTTATCTTCAAAAACAGAATAATGAATTAATTTATAATGAATGACTTAAAATGCAAATGTCTTAAGTTGATTGGATTTTCTAGACGCCCCAGCAGACCTCAAAGCCCACACACAACTACAAGCTTAGCATCTCCTGGCAGTAATGTAGACCTCTTACTACTCTTAATATGACGGGATGACTTACCGTTGCGCCTCAGAACCGAAATCACCTCTTTCTCTGTAGTCTTCATCATATTGTGGTGCAGATGTTAATCACTAGACTATCATTGCATTTCTGTATTACTAAAATATACACCACTGTGTATGTTCACCCCTCAAACATGTCATTAGCTGCTGTGGTTACATGGGCAATATTTCTTCTGACACTGACACTAAATAAAGTGATCTGATGAGATGTGCATTTACAAGCCTCGAAAATATTTAATGATATACACCAGAGAGAAACGATCAGACTTCCCTGATGGACAGATTGTCAAAGATGTACACCACCTCACACTCAACCTGATTAAAAGTTCCTTCTGATCGGACCAGTCTCTTCTGATCGGGGTGGTCTGTGTATGACCAAGTTTTGATCTGAGGCTGACTGAACTGTGATGCTGGATCCGCCTCCTTTTTTCTTAATGAAAGCAGAGGCTGCCATAAACACTCGTCCACAACACAATACTGGTCTTCTCTGCCAAGTGTACAGTGCTGCAGTTATGTAACGCAGGCCAGAGCTTTGAAATGTCGAAATATCAGGTGGATTTCCCAACCGGGCCGCTTGGCTTGTACTCCATCCGTCCCACTGAGAAGAGCGAGGACGTGGAGTGTTTCCATGTGAATCAAGAGCATGTTTGACCCTTGACCTTCAGTCTCAGAAATCACTGAATAACAGAGTCATGTGGATGCTGTTAATCAGGGGTCACTTCACTTCTTTGACCATTACTCCACCGCATTACATACGCCGAAATTACTTCTGCATGGAGTTTCTAAATATGATCTCAATGCCTGATTTTAAATTTGTGATCCTGTTAAAACTCATACTGATACACGTACAGTTAAGTGGACTACAGTAACTATGTAGTATTCCTCAGTTTCATGCACAGGCTGACCAGTGAGAAAAGCCCAGAGAAATCCTTTTTAGAAATCTAATAGTGTGTGTGTAAGGCAACAGATCGTTACTGTAACAAAATGCAGCTGGTCCAGTTTGGATTCGGTACACCGGTGGTTAAGGACTGACCCTGCGATGGAGCTTGGCATGTGAAGAATGCTCCGCTCAGGCTAATGCACAGAACTGTGAAGAAATCCTCCCCCGCGACAGTAGAGTTATGAGGCTGCCCTGCACAGAGAGGCTGAGCGGCAGGGCCAAATCGATTTCAACTCATCACTGCCGAACACCTGATGTTTTCCTGATGACAGAAAAGCCTTTTCTCTTCGTCTATGTCCTCCTCTTACATGCCTGGACTGACCATGTGCTGCGTTAGAGGGTCAGGGAAGTAAAAGTGGGTGCAGTGTGGGCAGAGCTGTTTTTCTAACCGTGCTGGTTTGGCTGACCTTCATTTAGTAAGACTTGACTGGTTTCATTTTTTTTTAGGTGGGTGGTTTCAAGTTTCTCTTAATAGATTGGCTTGAAGTTAGTCAGACTCTCTGCAATTACTTTTCATATTTGCATTTTTTAATGTAATATTCGAGAGGCACTGCACACTTGGACATGTTTTTGAGCTCTAAGCTTTAAGCTGATTGATATAAAAGGATTAAATCTTAAACATTTTCATTTTCTCTTGATATCAATTATCATGATAGACGTCGAATCATTATTTCTTTAAAGACGTTCAAGAACGGCGTGAAGACGTAGAGAGAGTGAAGAGATGTCAAATAAGAGGCAAGAAAACGAAAATGTCACAAAACAGGCAACAAGATGAAAATGATGTAAAAGACGCTACGTATGCTGGCTTTCACAACGTTAAATCAAAATAAAATGAGCGCAATTTGAGTTCTTATTTAACAACATGAAAACACTGAAACATTTTTTAAAGTGATTTATCTCACAATGTAAACAACATAAACCCTCAAGACAAAAGAAAAACACATCACGTAAAGGTAATTATCACCATATAAAAACACTTTATTGTCCAGATATAATCATGAATAATAAATGATCCAATGTTCTGGACTTTCACCGTTTAAAACATCTGTCAGACATGATAGAAGAAATCATGAAAGGCTTGTAGGAAACACAGCAGCAGCTGTTTACTATAGGTCACAGTGTGGACCAGTTGACGTCCATTGCTGCCACCATTGTGAATGGACCAGAACAGTGCCGGCTCACCCAGTACAAACAGGAAGTGAACATTCAATGGCAGCCGGGTGGAGCAGTTCCTCCTGCTGCAGTCGAGTCGCCACCAAGAACGGCGGCCATCTCTCCTGCCTGTCTGTCTGTCTGAGTCTGTCTGTCTGTCTGAGTCTGTCTGTCTGTCTGAGTGTGTCTGTCTGTCTGTCTGAGTCTGTCTGTCTGTCTGTCTGAGTCTGTCTGTCTGTCTGAGTGTGTCTGTCTGTCTGTCTGTCTGAGTCTGTCTGTCTGTCTGAGTCTGTCTGTCTGTCTGTCTGAGTGTGTCCGTCTGTCTGTCTGTCTGTCTGAGTCTGTCTGTCTGTCTGTGTGTGTGTTTGTCTGTCTGTGTGTGTGTGTGTGTGTGTGTTTGTGTGTGTGTGTGTGTTTGTGTGTGTGTGTGTGTCTGTGTGTGTGTCTTTCTGTCTTTGTGTGTCTGTGTGTCTGTGCATCTGTCTGTCTGTCTGGCTGTCTGTACGTGTCTGTCTGTGTGTGTGTGTGTGTGTGTGTGTGTGTGCTATCACTTCTCTGATCTGACGCTGTAGGTTGAGGCGCCGTCTCCGT
>JAPQRN010000015.1:7273343-7284132 GCA_037367275.1 Coranthus polyacanthus
TTGGTGCATGTTACGCACAACAAACAATGAAAACAACGTAAAAGATGCAACGAGATGAAACGGGCGTGAAAGGGAGACTGGATTTTTACACTACTTTTGATACATTTCTACTATACTTTCATACTATTGAGTACATTTCAGAGCTGGTACTTGAATCAGGTCGAATCATTTCTTACTCGAGTACTTCTACTGGAGTACAGAACATGTGTACTTTCTACTGCTCTTCTAGCAACAGCACTTAAAATATCCTCAGAAAAGATTAAGGAATGTAAATAATGTCCTCAGCTCTCCTGTTTCTTGTTAAAACTCTGGTAGTAGTTTCCTGATTTTATTCAGTTGTAGAGGTTTGGTTAGATCTATCATTCTGATCTTCCATCTTCAATCTGTCTTTATCCATTCAATTTGTGCAAAAATCTGCTTAAGGCATGCTCATAAGTTATATTTTTATGGTTTAATTGAATGTGCTTTACGAGGCTTTAAGCGTTGGTGGTTCAAACCTGTTTTAACCGTCAGAGTGTCACTAAAAAAGAAATGTAAAAGGCGTTAGTGGTTGTTCCTTCCCTTTGCGGCCAGCAGGGGCGTCTGCGCGATGGGCTTGAATGCCGGCTCTGTGAGAGCGGCGGGGCAGAGGTCTGGGTTGAAATGTCTTTGCAGTGAGGTCATATGCCATTTGAGGGGGATTTCTTCATCTAGGTGTGGGTCGCTCAGTAGGAGAGGGAAAAGACAGACATTCAGACCAGCTCATCTCCTACTCTGGTGTCCTGTTTGTTTGCATGTTTACTAGTGTGAAGACGAGTTCAGTTTAAAGCCAGTTTGTCACCCTTTCACCACACAGCTAAATGGTTTCAGGTCAGCTGCACAGACGGTTGACAAATTAAAGGAAAAACCAACATAAAGCGCCTTAGAAAGGTCTTGACTTTGATTTTACAAGTCTGGAGGTGGAGAGCGAGTCCAACATGTTGGTGCAAAGGTTGTGTTGACATCTGGTGACTGTGAAGGCCACAACATATGATTCACATCATTTTCATCGAACCGTTCAGTGAGCCCCTCGTGTCCTATGGATGAGGGCATTGTCCTCGTGAACCACTCCCATCAGGTTTCCATTCATTCCATTTTTTGTCTAGAAATGGTGTTCATAACAGATTCTCTTTTGTATTTTGTTAAAGGCATCGATTTCATTTCACCATCTCTGTTATCTTTATTTAAATCCCAACACAAATCATTCCCGCCATTGATCACAGTCTCTTGTTTTGTTAAAAGGTTCTGTCTTTGACTTATTCATAGTCAGTGTATTTATTACCTACAGTAGATGGCGGTCCAGACTCCTTTGACGAAAAGAGTTTGTTTGTTACTTTCGATCCTAACTAACGTAATAAAATCTAGTCGCACAGTAACACAAGTAGACCAGCAACTCCTGTGTTCCATTCTACCTCGTACAACCCCACTTTAAAAAGTCCGAAACAACCCTTTAAGACGTGTCGGTCTAAGGATGTGATTTGTTTTTTCATTTACATTTTTAAAGCTCCCAGGATCTTCTGCTTTGAATTAACACAAGAGCCAAAGGAATGATTGGTATTGTGTAATAAAAGGCTTGACAGGAATGCTCTGCGTGTTTCCTCCTTCACATTTCTGCTGTTGTGTCTCAATCACAAAGTGCACAGCAGCTTATGATCCAAAATGCCAAAGTGGTAAACCAGCATTTTTCACATAGGTGACCTACATACCTCTGGGCTTTTCCACTGACACACCTGCTGGAGCAGAAGCCACCAGGCCAGGGATGAGCTCCACGTGAAGCCCCCTGGGAGAACGACAGAAGAATGAGACAAGCCAACGGAAAAGCCAAATAAATAACACCCTGCAAAGACATTAGTCTGAAGTCTAAACCGAAGTGTCTGGTATAAGACTATATGACTGATTTGAAGAAATCTTAACAAATGAGAATCATCTGTTACCCTGGCAGACATAACAGGATGTCCGTCTCAAATTAGAGCGAGACTGAGTGATTGGTTTGGCTCATTAATTGACGACAACAATTTCTAAACTATCAGCATCGGCAGAACTTCGATTGTGACCAATGGCTAATAGTCAGGCTTCTCGACTGGAATTACTGACGTTGAGGGGAAATAATATCCCAAAAAAACTAAAATTATACCTAGAATTGCCAGAATACTTTGTTGATAATTATTCATTATCAAAAAAGTCAACCTGTAAAATACAACACTGTGCCTTGGATGATAGTATACAGAATGTTAAGTATGTGCAGTTAGTGATAAATGACCTTAAAGGTGCAGCAGCGCCTGTGTACTGGTGAAGTTTGTCTGAAGTGAGGTGGAATCAGGACTGCACTGTGCTGCAGAGAAGCAACGACTACATCATTCACCTGAAAAAACTACGCTCTTTTAGAAGTGTTTTTCTCTGAATGCTGACTAAGGATCTATAAGCTCATCGTCTGTTGTTCCATTTGTCATGTTTTAATGTCTTCCAGTTGTTCGAGTGTGCTTCACTACAAAACAGAAGCAGTAAAAGTACAATTTTTGACATGAAACTCTTCAGTCATAATTTGACCTCCTTCTGGCGTCTGGAGTGCTTTGTCTTTTTTGAGTTGTTGTGACGGGCACAGGAAGTCACTGGTATGCAACCCCAAGTAGGGAGGATGCAGGTGCTTGAGCACCTACATCACCAGTGTTTTTTACATCCTCTCTCTCTCTCTCTGTGTTTGTATTTTGGATTTCATGGGCACCTCAAGTCAAACTTTTTGTGAAGTAATGTTCATCCAGTGTCTTTGAAACAGGGGTGGGCAAAATATTGAATATGCTCTGTGTTGTGGCTTGTTCTACGCAGGAATACAAGAAGGCCTGAAGTTCTGAATGTCCACATCTCCACATGCACCAAATAAAACACGACCAAAACAACCAGAACCAGCCCAGAAGCAAATGACTCTGGCTTCTTCATTGTCCAAATCGATCCCATATGACACAAAAAGTGCAAAATAGAAAGAAATCACAGCCTCAATACCAACCAACTACATCACCAAAGACAAGGCCTCAATTAGTATATTAGAAAAGCCAAACAAGTTAAATTTAACTTAGTTGATTTCACGCCTTTGCACCGGTGGAAACTATTAAAAAAATTACTGCATCTCTTAAGTTTGTCTGTTTTTGGTGTGTTTCCTCTACAGGAGATGGCAGTGCGGGCGCTGAAGCAGACGGGAAGCAGAAACATTGAAGCAGCCTTAGAGTACATCAGTAAAATGGGTTACCTCGACCCTCGCAATGAGCTCATTGTCCGCGTCATCAAGCAGACTTCACCAGGTGCACAAATACACTCTCATACGTTGACTTTGGGATGGAATGAAAGTCTTTCATGTGTTTTTTTTTTTTTTTTCTGCAGAAACCTGCCTTTTGTCAATAGATGCTCATTGAAATGTAGTCGGTCGAATATTAGAAGTTAATTGCCTCGAAATAAACATTTGGTGGTGCCAAGTCAGGTGCCATTATACCATAGAAGAAGTGGCAGATGAGATGGCGACAGAGCGGTAGTCAAAGCTCAGTATAGTGCTGATGACAGGACATTGCTCAGTATGAATGAGATCAATCCAGTTATTTTAATATTGGATAAAAAAAAATACAGATACTGATAATCTTAAAAATGTGAATATCAGATCTGATAATCGGTTTATCCTGTCTTAAAAGTGTCGGTCTTTCTAGCTCCTTTTGAATGGTAGCTCATTTATTTTTACAACAGAAACCTTAACATGACTATTTCTGTAATAATTTCCTTGTCCTGTTAGGAAAAGCTGGTATGCCAAACTCAATGGACCACCGCCCTGCACTAGAGGCCTCAGGAGAAGCTGGTGCCATGCCCCCGTACCACCAGATGGGGGCCCCGTTGTACGAGGGAGCGGGTGGATACGGCCCTGAGGGAGAAATGCCCAGGCCCTACATGAGCGCCGCCCCTGTGATGAACTACATGCTGCCCCCGTCCGGTGCAGCACAGGGCCCTGCTATGGGAAACCCGATGGGTCGACCTCCCAGTATGGGCACCTATCCGTCTGTGATGCCCACCCAGAGTAACCCAGCCAACACCATGTACCCCCCCGGGGCCCAGCAGAAGGGTTACCCCGGTAGTATGGAGCAGCACGGCCCCATGATGAGCTACAATGTCCCAGGCCAGCCTCTGCAGCTCCAGCCGCAGCCACCAGGGGGCCCTGTACCAGGCCCACACTTTGATTATGGCCACGCCAGGCCACACATGATGGAGCCCACAAGTTATGGGGTCAAACGAACCCCCTCCTTCCAGAACAAGATGGCACCACCGCCCATGGCGCCCCCAGACAACTACTTGCAGGGTAAAGGACCCATGAGCCAGAACGGGCCCGGAGGAGCAGGAGGAGGGTACCCTGCCAACCTGTACCTGTCCCCCCACTCCCACCCCCGCCAGGCTAGCCCCACCTCCCACCAGGTCCACATGATGTCCCGTTCACCAGGCGGAGTGGCAGCCATGGGTCCTGACTTCTCTGATCTGCCCCAGGGCTTGATGACGCCATCCAGGGCCAGCCTGAACCTGGACCTATATGAGCACCACTGGGCAGGGCCTCCAGGTCCTGAAGGAGCCGCTTCAGCCAGGCAGCCCCAACCCCAGTGCCCATTCAGGGGAGAAGTGCGTGTCCCCAGCAGAACCAACTCCTTCAATAGTCGCTCTGCTGGTCCCGGTGGAGTCCGGCCCACTATGGCTGCACCGCCTCCAGCTGGGAAACAGGACCCCTCTTTGGGCCCGCCAAACACCATCACAGCTGTGACCTCCCCGCCAATCCAAAAGCCGGTGAGCAGTATTCGAGTGATGAGACCAGAGCCCAAGACCGCTGTTGGACCGTGCCACCCCGGCTGGATGACGGCCCAGGCCCAGGACGCAGCTGAACCTCTACCCTACATGCCTGAGGAGACGTATGCCCACGAGCCTGCTCAGGAGCCACGCTGCCCGCCTCCACCTTACCCCAAAAACCTGCTCATGTCTGGGGCACCAGGTGAGCCGGGAGCCATGGAAGGAGCCGGAGCCATGTGTGGAGCTCAGGAGCTCAACAACCCGGCCACCAGAAGCACACACAGCAGCAGCGGAGGGAGCGGGAAGGCAGAGGAGAACCAGCAGGTGAAAGAGAAGACCAAGGTCGGAAAGGGAGAGAAAACGGTGAAAGATAAGAAGCAGATCCAGACTTCACCTGTTCCAGTGAGGAAGAATGGACGTGATGAAGAGAAGAGGGAGTCACGCATCAAGACCTACTCACCTTTTGCCTTTAAGTTCTACATGGAGCAGCACATAGAAAATGTAATGAAGACCTACCAACAGAAACTGAACCGCAGACTGCAGCTGGAACAGGAGATGTCCAAGGTAAATTACTTTACATCTCTGCCACATCATACTTTACCTGTCCTACATTAAGAAAATCTGAAAAAAACAACAAAAGCCTAGTCCATACTAATGCAGATAGTTTTCTAAAGTAATATTTCCCCCTGCATTTAAAAAAAAATGAATTGTCCACATGAACCTAACAAAATATCTCCACACACGCGAGTACACAAAAACGACTACAAATGCTCTAACAACCTGTTGTTTCTAGCGGACTTGAAAGAGTTTTTAGGAAATGACACCATCTTTGTTTTGAAAGGTGTTTTAAAGAAATCATAATTTCAGTGACCTAGAATGCTGTTGGCATTTGGATGAGAGGCAAAAATGTCAAGGAAAACATTTGTTTTGAAAAATATCCATATTAGTGTGGACCGAGCGTAAAAGAGGAAGCAAAGTGGTGGCTCTGATTGATCTGATACTGAACTATAAGTGTTGAAAATATCACCAAGTTCTTCAATGATTGCCCTTCATCTCCTACATTCTCAGTAGTTTATGTCATGGTCTGATTGCGTAACATCTACACATTATGAATAACTGCTGTGTAAAGGGGTTATGGGTTATGGTTTTGCATGTTTTTGTTTTTTATTAAAATTAATACTCTGCATAACTGTATATTATTTTCTAAACCATGCTCTACGTTTTAAGACAAATTAAAATTTCAGTGCAGTGAAAAATATCAATTAAAAGACTTTGCCATCCTGACACAAAGTTGGTTAACGTAAAGGTTTGTGAAGCAAACTGCAAACATGCTTCAAGCGTATATTGCTCATATGAATGCAATATAGGTCTTACGTTGCATCCTTATGGCACTAAAAAGGTCTTAAATTTAACTTGTTGAAACCTGCGGAAACCCTGCAATCAAGAAACTAAATGTTTTTGAAAAAAACATGTGCCGAATGTATAGAAAATCTATCCAGTTGACTAAAATGTATGTCTCTGTAAAAGGTGCACGTGGGGTGTACTGAGCAGTGACGTTCAAGAAATTGTCCTCCAAAGAATTTTCCCTCAGGAGTTTGTTTTAAACAAGACCTTTGTCTTGGGATGACATGTCAGTGAGTTCACACTTGTGTTTGCATAAGCTTGTCCTGAATTGTGACTTTGACCACAGCCTCTCTGACCTAATTTCAAACAACTGGAAGGCATTTTAAAGAACCCTACCACAGACAGACCCAGACTGTTAAGTAACAGTTTAAACTGACAGTCAGCTAATGGGTTCAGTTCATTAATCACAAATCACAAAGTTGTTTTTTTAGTTGTTTGTTTGTCTAAAGCTTGTTTTGGCTATCTCCTCTTCTACCCCCACCCTGTCTGTGCAGGCCGGTCTATCAGAAGCAGAGCAGGAACAGATGAGGAAGATGCTGAACCAGAAGGAGTCCAACTACAACAGGTTACGTCGTGCTAAAATGGACAAATCCATGTTTGTCAAAATCAAAACTCTGGGCATAGGTGCCTTTGGTGAGGTGTGTCTGACACGCAAGGTGGACACTGGTGCACTTTATGCCATGAAAACACTGCGCAAGAAAGATGTCCTCAACCGCAACCAGGTGTGTGATTTTAATACATTATGTTCATATAGTTTACACTTGCAGACGTTGTTTCCCATTTTTTTACAACATTAATGCACCACAAAAAACAATTTGTGACCTTTTTTATGAGTTTCAATGGTTCTTAAAATGTCTTATTAAAATTGCCATTGTTCATTTTAAAAAGAGTTTAAAAGAGGGTTTGCTTTGGTGCAGGTTGCCCATGTGAAAGCAGAGCGGGACATCCTGGCAGAGGCAGACAATGAGTGGGTGGTGCGTCTCTACTACTCCTTCCAGGACCGTGACAGCCTCTACTTCGTCATGGACTACATCCCCGGAGGAGACATGATGAGCCTCCTCATCCGAATGGGCGTTTTTCCCGAACCGCTGGCACGCTTCTACGTAGCAGAGCTGACACTGGCCATAGAGAGCGTCCATAAGATGGGCTTCATTCACCGTGACATCAAGCCCGACAACATCCTCATCGACCTGGACGGACACATCAAGCTGACTGACTTCGGCCTGTGCACAGGTTTCCGATGGACACATAACTCCAAGTACTACCAGAAAGGTGAGAGTTAGGGTTTGCAAGGTATTCTGTGAAGATAATTCTGTTTTGTAAGAATGCATCTTTGATTGTTTTAACTTGAATCATATTAGTTTGCATATACATTTTCATACAGAAACTTGTCAACTGTCCATAGAGCCAGTTGTCGATGTTGGTTGTTACGTGTTTTTTTTTTTTTTAGAACAACTAGGAAAGGTCTCAGTTCAAGGGCATCTCGGCAGCTCTGGCAAGTGTGGCCTGTCCCACTCAGCTTGAACAGACAGTATTTGAAATGTATGCCCTCTATCTACAGGGAGCCATGTCAGACAGGACAGCATGGAGCCCAGTGACTTCTGGGACGATGTGTCCAACTGTCGCTGTGGCGACCGGTTGATGACACTGGAGCAGCGCGCCAACCGGCAGCACCAGCGCTGCCTGGCTCACTCTCTGGTGGGAACACCCAACTACATCGCACCTGAGGTGCTGCTGCGCAAAGGTGCGTAGAACACAATGAACTTCTGTCTTAGCTTTTTTCATTCTTTACACAAAAGTTTCTGTCACTTCCATATAAACAACACTTTGACCCGGTTTTTACTTGGTTTTAAAATATGTTCATTCCTGTGTCTCCAATGTGTCCAGCTGACCACCTCGTTACACTCGCATATCACAGCAGTCTGTTACCAGACAAGCAGCAAATTATATTGCATTTTGCATGGACAATAATGTTTCTTGTTTCAAGAACTAATGTTTCACTTGGACACACATATATCAGTGCTTCTCTTAATTTTCTGAACGCTGTATGACAAATGTTTGTCTGAACATACTTACCTTCCGCATTTTTGTCACACGCAGCAGAGTCCTTGAATATTTGGAAAGTTACATTTATTGGCTATTTGCTGCAGCACATGAAACAGTGATCATGAGGTATGAGCCAGAGCACTAACCCTTTAATCTGACATTTGTGTGCAGGTTACACCCAGCTGTGTGACTGGTGGAGCGTGGGAGTGATCCTGTTTGAGATGCTGGTGGGACAGCCACCCTTCCTGGCCCCCACACCCACTGAGACCCAGATTAAGGTCAGTGAAGAGGAAAAAAATACACTTCCTTCATTTGGTATTGAATCACTCAACAGTGAATGAATAAATGTGGCCTCGATGTCACTGGATCCACTTTATTGGACGCAGCACATTTTCTCTTGCTTCCTCCATCTTTGTGGGGAATCCCAGGTGTGAATGTGACTTCAGACATAAACCATGTTTGAATTAACTCACTTCAACTCTGCAGGGATTCATACTTTTTGATTAGTTTGTTTTGAAGTTATTTGAACTCTGGTGGCACCAAATAATAACAACACAGAGACAAATAAAACCAAGTCTTGAGTATTTTCAGTAGTGGTAGTGTGAGAAATACAGCATGGTGTGTTTGGACTGAGAATTTAGTCTGAATAAACCGTAGGAAATTACACTAAATTACATAAGAGACAAAAGCTACCTCCCCGGCCTCCGTCCTGTTGTGTTAGTAACTTTAAAAATGGAAAATGCCCTAACAGTGTTGGACAACAGAGGTGCTCAAAATTTAATTTCCCACAAATAACAAATTTCATTGCAAGAAAACTCTCAAATGAGAAACTTTGGGTAACAAAGCATTAGTCAGTCAGGCAGAAAAACATAAAAAACATAAAAAGCCACCAGCAAATATCATCACCAAACCCCGACCAAGTGCGACCCACACGGAGGCATGGAAGTCTTTATTTTGAGCCACAAGATTTGTTTTGAAACAAAACCTGCCCATGTTCAACTCGGATTTTGGTTCCTTTTCCTCATAACATTTGGCAAAGAAAACAGTGTTGTACCACAACCATTTTTAAGGCTAAACACTCACTTGAGGTCTTACCATTGACCAAGAAAGATGCCAATTTGGAAGAGAAAGCTTAAATGTCAGAGGCAATAGAATGGTTATGAGGCACCATTTGATGGTATCAGTATCAGGACATATGTTCAATTAATTGCAAGTGGCATTTTCATGAAAATATTTTTGTTGCAAAAAGGACCATTTAAATAAACAACATCCAAAAAGCTTAAAAACAAAGCTAGCTAAAGGAGTGTGCACTGGGGACCAACTACAGTCATTAGATCTGAGGAAATCATTTAGTTAGTTTTGATGCTCTTCACGTTGATTTTGGTATAATTACAGCTGGTGTATGGTCTGTCTCTTATTTGCAGGTCATTAACTGGGAGAGCACACTACAGGTGCCTGCGCAGGTCAAATTGAGCCCTGAGGCTGTCGACATCATCGGCCAGCTCTGCTGTTCCGCAGAGGATCGTCTGGGTGCCAACGGTGCCGGCGAGATTAAGAGTCACCCTTTCTTCACTCAGATGGACTTTTCCAGTAACCTGAGGCAGCAGCCAGCCCCCTACCGACCAAAGATCGCCCACCCAATGGACACGTCTAACTTTGACCCTGTGGAGGAGGAGGGAGGTCCAGGGGCGTGGAGCGACAGCGGGGACAGCACCCGAGCCTTGGACACGCTCTGCTCTCCACACGGGAAGCACCCGGAGCACGCCTTCTACGAATTCACCTTCCGCAGGTTCTTTGACGACAACGGCTGCCCCTTCCGCTACCCGAAACCTCCGGAAAGCAGCGAGCTGCCGTCGAGCATCACCGCAGCCCCCAGCATGGGCCCTGAAGAGGAGGACGAGGAGCAGGAAGAGGAAGAGGAGGAGGAGGAGGATGAAGAGGAGGAGGGAGAGCAGGGGGAGGGATGTGAGCCGGTGTATGTTTAAAGAGCTGAGCAGTGTGTGCTTGTTGCCTTGTTCATGACCCTCCTACTGCTCTTCTGCTGTGCGTGTGTGTTTTTATGCATATCTGCCATGTGTGATATTAGAGAGTATGACTGTTAAGTTACAGGCGCAGGATTGACAAACATCGCCACCTTGTGGAATCTACGGTGCATACATCAAATGTAAACTCCCCTGAACCGGGACCAAGAAACATTGTTGTGTGTGAGACTGACTGCACCAAGGGTGAAGCAATCAGAGCATGGCTCAGAAATAGTAAAGCAGATAGTTAATATCTTTGGGAATGTAATGATGTCTGGATTAGACAGATGTCTAATTTGAAGACTGCTTCTGGTCCTTGCAGAGGTTTTATTTTTATCCCATTCCTTCCATCCTTGGTCTTATGGATGACTGAAACACCACTGAGGTGACCATCGGACGCAGGAGCTGCTTCCTGTTCTACCTGAGCTGCTTTACACTCGAATATTGGACACGGCAATGTGAAGAGTGGAACCAGTTTACTCTCTTGGACCGTGGGA
>JAPQRN010000015.1:7284232-7299962 GCA_037367275.1 Coranthus polyacanthus
TGGTAACATGAGAGAGAGGGGGGGAGGGAGGGGGGTTAGGGAGGCTGAATAAGCAACATGCCTTTTTAACAGCTGCTGCAAAATAAGCTACAAAGACACATGCACACACTTTCGCACACTTATTCAGTACAGCTTGAGCTCAGTCATTAAAAAAAAAACAGGAGATGTCTGCGGGTAGATTTCAGTGTCCATAGTGACGTTTCAAAGAGACGATTCCTCCTGCAAACAGTATTGTTGAGCAGCCATGACATAACACATGCCCTTTAAAAATGGGCAGCATTCAACTTTCAACATGCATATTATTGCATCTATGGTTTAAATCTGTATTGGTACCTGATGCAATTTTAAAATTACAATCAGATTAACCAAACAAGCTTTGGTTGTTCTGTCTATCTTCCATTTCCATAGCAGGTTCATTTTGTGACAGCTCAACGTCAGTGTTGTATAGCCTTTACCCTTTTCCCCCAGAGGTTTCTGTTACAAACGTACTTGCTGTTACTGTTTTGTTTTTTTAATCCTGACTCATTTTAAAAATGCCTTAACCTATATGGACACAGTGAGCGTGTTGAGTCTTGAGATCTGGATCGAGGGTGAACCTCGTTTTAGACTGAACCTGAGCAGTTATGGAGCTCAGGCCATGTTAAAGTGTTTTTGGATTTTTCAAAGTGGGGTTGTATGAGGTACTTATCCATAGTCAGTGTATTACCTACAGTAGATGTCGGCCTGCAAGAAGGAGAACCAGCACAAAAGCGCTGTACTTGCCGCGGATGCATATGATATTTCCGCCAGTTTACGTTGCTATCATAGCCTTTTCTGATGGGGAACTGATGTATTATGTCGTTCTCAAAGCCACCAGACTCTTTTGACAAAAACAGTAATCTCATCTCACAGAACATGGGAGTGGCTGGTCTACTGCTGCCTTATGTGATTAGTTTGTGTTACTGTGTGACTTCTCAATAGTTTTTCTACAAAAAGTCCATAATTACCTCGACCCACAGAAGTTTGAAAAAGTGCCTTGTCTTTTCCGCAGCGACGTGAAACAGCGTCAGGTCGTCTGCATTTATATTTAGTCTTTTGATTTGGACCGATAGGAGAGAACTGCGGAAGGAAATGAGTATTTTCAAATTCAACCGTTCTTTCCCCCTGATTTCGACTCCTGCAGCTTTAAGCTGGATTTTTTTAAATGGTTAAAATACATGTTGCCGCTGCCTCCATCCACAGCCGTACATTGCTTCGTGTCAGTGCTGGTACTCTTGTCTGATTCTCCAAACAGAGAGCCTCCAGAACCACCATCTACTGTAAATAATACACTGACTATGGATAAGCATCTCATAGAAAATACCACTTTAAAAAGTCTGGACTAACCCTTTGAAACAGGACGTTTCATGAATCTATTAATTTTCTTGTTAAATACAAGAGGAGGAAAAAATGGCTTTACATTTTGAAATGAGATTATCTGGAGAGTCGTCACATTCAGATGATTTAATCAGAGCCCACCTGAGACCTTGAACCTCGGGTCAGATAAGTGACAGATATGTTCGGACTGAGAATCAAAGCTAACACTCAAACACACAGTACACACAGTACACACCGTACACACGCTTATATGCACATACACCAAGATACACAGTTTGACTGCGATTCTGCCAAGATAGGTCCCGCAGCTGCATTGTAATTTATCCAGTTTTCATAAAAACACAAAGAAACATTTTCTTACAACAGCCAAACATGTGATAGTATGACTATGTGCAATACAAAAAACATTATATATAGTTTTCTAAACACTTAATATTCTTTTGAACATTTAGTACTGAAACGTGCTATGTACAAATATATTGATCTATGTATGTTTTCTCTTTTCAGTTACAACATGCTGCTTATTATTTTGGTTAATATTATTTACATTATTATAATAATTGTTATTACATGCGTACCTGTTTCCTTTTGTCGTGGCTTATGGAAAAGTGTTGGCTTCATCGCCACGTGTGCCTGGCTTTTTGAAAGTAATGATCTGTGTGCCTTTTCTAGTTGAATGTTGGCGTGTGTCGTTGTTTTGGTGATAAAGGGCGTTGACGGTGGTGGTGTTGGTGGTGGTGGTGGTGGTGGTGATGATGATGATCGGTGTTTGTAAAAACACCAGCGGTAGACTCTCCAGCTCCTGCAGCCTGGCTGGTCCTGAATGCAGGAGAGGAGGATGTCAAGTGTTTTTTTGGTTCAGAAAGAGGATAAAAGTAAGAAGGAGGAGGAGGAGGAGGAGGAGGAGTGGAGAGAGGCAGGTCAGCTTCAGGAAATGCAATTTGAAAAAAAACAAACAAAAAACGAATGAATAGCTTTCTCTATTTTACAAAACCACAAATGGTTAAACTTCAACAAAGAGTGACTGTTTGGTACATTTTCTATTATTTATCCAAAACGACCACAAGTTAGAGAAGCGTTAAACTCTCCTTTCTCTGCAGACGTGAGCCATGTTCTGCAGACGACACTGTTCTCCGCTAAACGTTTTGCTCGTTGACAATCAGCAGACAGAACCTGCATCTCTTTGTGTCAAAATGAACTGTTTGGTTAATTTACACCAAACTGGGTCAACAGTATTCTGAATTTGATAAAACTGGGAAATATGAGGAGGTCAGAGCTTTTAAGAGACGCTCAGTAATGTTTGGATCAGAATTGTTACTGAATTGTTTTTCTTCTTTTTTTTTTTTTGCTTGACAATGTATTGAACGTTTGTTTTTTTTTCTATAAATGTGCCTTGTGTTCTGAGATGAGCAGCACAACCTTAAGAGTTACTCTCCTCTCGTTTTCTCTTGTTCTCAGACCTCTTTGACTTGTTGCTACTCTTTATCTGGGGACGGTGACTGAGCGCGCTGTATTTCAGTCTGTCTGTGTTTACATGAACCACCAGTCCTTCTGTTTTTCCCGGTAGAGTCAGTCCATTCAGACTCACCCAGACCTCACACTTAATGTCATGGATTTTCTTCTTTTTTTTTTTTTTCTTCACGGGGCCTTGCAAAATCCTAAAGCTCTACTTTCAAATAGTGTCATCATTTCTATGTATATTGTATCATTATATGGGCAAAAAAAAGATCATAAACGCAAAATGCATGACAGAAACTCCTCAAAGCATTTAAAAACACCCGATATCCAGTTAAAATGATGGCGAAAAATAGGTCGAAATACACGCGTAATGATGAAATCTTCTCTCTGAGGACTCGTAGAGAATTATCTGGATTAGAGTTTCAGGGGTTCCCAAGTTTTCACGTGATTTTTTAAAAGAAAATCCGTGACGTGAACTGCAAGGCCAGGGTGAGTTTGTACGTAAGTAGGCTCGGATCGGTGCAGTGTTTTTTAGGAGAAGCACACGCATCGATTACTAATAACACTAATACCATCCGTCTGTATCACAGTATACAACCAGTTTCAGGACATTGTCGGCGGAAGAGGGGGAAAGGGTTTAAAGATGCAAGTTCTTAAATTTAATTTCCAGTTTCCGCACTGACTTGTCATGAATTTGTAGCTTTAAATGGAATAAAGCCTGTGTCCATTGCCGCCTGTAAGGCTGGACGATATATGAGACAAATGTTCATATCGGTTAATATCAATAATTATCATTATACATTTCAAATCACCATTTTTAAGTTGTTTAAAGGCTGGTTTTTGATTCCCTGAGTGAAAGTTGAGGTTGTTCTGAAATCTACACAGTTATATAATAAAATGTTTGTTCAGCAAAATATGCATGAATTAAGTAATATTAAGTAAAACAACAAAACTCTGAGACATTTTGTTAGTGTTCGGGCCGACTGTGTAAAGAAAGTAAACCCTAAAGACAAAGGAAGACAAATCATTATCCTGATGATGATCATTATGGTTTTATCGCCCTCTAGCTGCTGAGTCGAGCGACCGCTTCCACTGGATCCAAAGACTCACTGAGGTTGTCAGACAGACAGACAGACAGACAGACAGACAGGCGCTGCTCTTTTACTCTCCCCCAGCCAGTTTTCCTTGAACCGGTCCCGGCGTCTGAACAGGCGTCCTTTCACGTCTCTAAACCTCATGTCGACCAGGACGGACTCCTCCTGTGAAATAGCTTTATAAGCAGAGCCTCGGCAGAGTCTCTGCGGAGTTTCTCAAAGTGCCACAAAGTGTGCGAGGTGTTTCCTGGATGTGTTTTTTTTGTTTTCTGTTTCTGAGGTCTTTAGAGTGTGACGACTGACAATCTTTGGTTTGATCGGGTTTCTTCATGAGACTTCCTCGCGTATCCTTTTCATTTTGTATTTTTACTCTAAGAAGCCTCTGGTTGTCTTTGATGCTCCTTAATGTATGATACAATTCTGTTACTCTTGAATTTATATTTATACAGATATACATATTTTTTGTATCTTTTTTTTTTTTTTTTTTCCAATTTCCCTAGTGCAAATATCCATGTCTACGCAGTATTATAGATAATGTAATGTGGACAGCTATCTCTTTTTTTACATCTATGTATGAACGGAGAATTTGTACAAATGCTTTCACAGTCCTCGTGTGTAAAATGTATGTATAAATTAAATTAACCAACCTCGACTCAGGCTTTATTTCACTGCATTCGATGTGTGAACAGACGGTTACTGCCATCTGAGACTGTTGTTTTTAGGTCACAATGCATCGTACATATTTACATACATGTATTCGTATAGTAGAATCAAAACAAATAAAATAATGGAGAGAAAAAAATTCAAATCAAAAAACAAACCATGGTCAAAATGTTGGCCGGGGCCTTGTTTAAAGCAAACAAAATCCCTAATATTTTAAATTAAATCAGAATAATCCTGTCAAAAAATAAGCATGATAATGAATTTCACCATTAAATAATATACTACAAGCAAAATGAAATCACACGAACATGCTCTTATGTGTTTTCTTTAATGATAAGAACAGAATAATATAAAACAATTCAGTCACACAGCTTTGGAAATAATTATTAGACCACTGTGACAAAGTACACATTGTGAAAAGTGAAGGTGAAAACAGTGAGACGTCAACATTTGTCATAAGTGTGACTTGTAAAGACATCAGGTTTCTGGCAAAACACACATGAAATGTTTGCTTTAGAAATACAATAAAGAAATGAGCTGTATTTAAATGTATGACAACAAAACAAAACGCTCGTTTTGTCAGTAATAAGTGACGTAAATGAAGAACAACCTAGAAACAAGATAATATTCAGGAACAGAATATCAGAGGCTCGTGTTGAAGGGCTGTTATGTTGAACATCTATAGATAATTCTATAATTCTTTCCAAACACTTTGAAAGTCGTCATTGTGCATCGTGAGTGTTTCTGTTTCTACTGCTCAGTTTAATCTGAACCACAAGCAAAATACACAAGAATAACAATAACATGTAATAACTAAATGAAGGTGAAGAAGAATAACTAAGGTGATAAATGGTCATAGTCGTTACTGAATATGTGAATGTTTCTCCAGTTATTTTTTTAACAAATAAAGCACAGTGACACCCTTACAAGTGCTGCTTTTTTTTTTTTTTTGCTGTTGTTTGTTGATATTGCACATACACAGATGTAATAGTTAAAACTACTTTTGAAACATGTTTCATGTTTGTGTCCACATCACCCAAACCTAACTGTAAATAATATAAAATAGGCAACACGTGGTATAGAAATGTCTCATAAATAGCCCCTATAAAGCCAAAAATACAAATATATATATAAAATACTAATGTGTCTGTCACTGCTTCGTTTATTCTGAATCACATACAAGAGAACAAGAACTAGATAATAATGTAACTAAATAAATGGTGATTAACACTAACAACCATGACTGTAAATGATATAAAATAGGAGATAAATGTATTAATATTAAGACAAAAATGTAAAAAAAAAATGGAAACAGAAATGACTTTCTGTGAGATTACAGTTCTGGAGAGAACTCGTGAAAACTGCATCAATATATACGAAGAACGAGAATAACTAAATAATAGTATAGGTTTATAACTAAATACTAGTAAAAAAAAAATGTGATTAACAGTAATGATGTAAAATAGGCCACACGTATGAAGTTAGTGGAAGGACTTCGTGTGAGGGGACAGGTCTTTAAAAGCTGGAGACAACCTGAGACGAGCTCTGTGCGTGTCCGTCGTACAAACACGTGTTCTCGTGTCTGCGCGGTCTCCTCTGTTGTGTTACATAACGCGCTTCCTCCACGCTGAAGTCGCAGGGTTGAACCCGGTCGGGTACCAGGCGGACAGCGCTGTAATCCCACAATGCAGAGCGCATGGCGCGTCATTGGAGAGGGACGATGATGGCGGCGGTCGGTGCACCAGAAGTGATCACACAGCTGGAAAGCGCTGCCAAAGTTTTAATGGTGAGAAATTCGGTGTACTTTTATCGCCTGCGTGTGGACGGTACGTGCGCCTCGACGTCGTCTCCGGTTGGAGTTCGTCCGTCGGCCGTTTGTTCCTCCTGCTTTTTTTTTGTTGTTTAATGTGTTCAGTTTGACCGGAGAAAATCGGTATGTGAGCGATGCGTGGCGCAGCGCCTTGCTCGTCTCCATCCCGCAAGAAAAAAAAAAAAAAAATGGGAAAAAAAAAAAAATCCGCTCATTGTCGAAACATCCCCCCCCCCTCTCTCCTTCTCTCCTCTGTTTACCTCCTTCTCACAAACCACCGCCTCAGTTAAAACGACTTCAACGACGGGGCTCCGTGTCTTTTTCTCCCCCCCCCCCTCCTGAAACTTACACCGCAGCTTCGCGTCGCCGCCGTTTTAACGTGACATCAAGTTTTATGACTCCGAGCGGAGGCAGCGGGAGCATCCCGGCGCCGCTGGTTCCCCTTAAACACCGTGTTTAATCACTCACACGTAGCTTTAGCCTCTCACGTAAGTCCTCAAACGGCCATTTCCCACCGTTTCCCCCACCACCACCGTCTCCTAGCTTGTAATGGAACAAGTGAGTGTGGATACAGCAGCTAGGAGCAAGTGGCTAACCATGTGCAGGTCATGAGTCTCTGTTGGATGAATTAGCTCGTAGCCCGTGTTTGTTTTTCTGCCGTTATGGTTGTAAAGCGTGTACCAGCGGAGAAAGCCGCCGCCGTTTGTCAAGTTTTAACCCCGCGGCACAACTCGGCAGCGGACATGCGGACAGTTAACACCGCCCGCATGTGTTAGCCGGCGGACCAGGTAGTTGTTCGTGGTGTAGTAGCGTTTATGGATGTTTTGGGAACAACTTGTGGTTAGAGGTGACTCTTCGTAGCTGGGATTAGCATTTGAGACACGATTGTAAAATGTGTTGATGTATTAAAGGCGGTGAAGTGATGTACGGAGAGATCAGAATCAGAGCTCAGGCCGGTGTAGATCATTTACATCCACACATCTCAATATAGCACATTTTCTTTAACTACACCTACAATTTTATATAAAATGACCACACGGAATAGCCTGTTTCCATCCAACAAATACAAGGCACTTGCTCGTATTTGATTGTTTTTGCTCCTTTTTATTCAGAAACTTGCACGTTTTCAATTAATCATGCAACAAGAGTGGTTTCCTATGAGCACTCCACTGTTCTTCTGCGGCTCTCCTCCTAGGATTGTTGTGTATTTGGTGCAAGAGGTTAGTGGTGTTTGAGTCTGTCGTGGGGACCGGTTTGTGGCATCATTTGCACTGTCTGGATTTTTTTGGTCCTTGTCAGACTTTTCACACCCAAACCAGGCCCATGCGACAGAAGTAGTGCCTCTTCTAGGCCCAAGCTCCTCGTTTTGTCTGAGCTTGTCGGAGTCCTCCCGTGGCTCAGATTTACCCCGTTCTGTGTTACGTTCACTGTCCTCCGTGTTTGCTTGCGTCGCCTTCATGAGGATTTCCTGCCTGCATCAGTGTCGTCCACATGATGAGAGACACTGCGGTCAGAAGAGTGGCTTTTGACACGAGATAAGTGATGGAGCGTAATCTGAAACGATAGATGTTTCAGTCGTTGTGTGAAATGTGTCATCGTATCGCGCAGTTCTACTTTGAGTAAATATTCAAGGTGTTGGTCTCAATCTGTTGATCTCTTTCTTGATTAATCGATTGGTTGTTTGGTTTCTAAAACACCCCAAAATAGTGAGTGTTCAGAATCAGTGTTTCCCAAACTCCATGACGACATCCTCAAACGTCGTCCTCAAATTTAAGAAGCTGGAATCAGAAAAGCATAAAACAAAGTTACTCAGACCGGTTGATCGACTGTCCAAAGTGTTGCAGCTCTAGCGATAACGTAAAGTCATGTGTTCTGTGTGGGAGGTTATGGACGTGAATGAAGCCTGAGCCTCAGTGTCGTTTTTAAACACTGAACCAAGTGGGAATTGAACAAGTTAATCAAATTCAGCTCAACAACACGGTCTCTGATATTTACCCTCATTGTTGTAACAGCAGTAAAGTATCACAACCAGCGAAATTGCCATAAAACTGCGTCAACATAACACGAGTTGTTTGGTTTATAAAAATGTCAATCCGTGTTTCCCAAAGCCCTGGACGACGTCCTCAAATGTCTTGTTTGATCCACAGTCCAAAGATACTCAGTTCGCTAAAAATGAATGTTAATGATAGCATTTTCTTGTACTTGCATTTAATTTCTTTCGGTTTTTTGCAACTTGTCGGTGGCGTGGCGATAAGCTGTGAGCGCAGCGGTGGCATATTATCACTTTATAAAGTTGAAATGGTGAGCATTCAGCCTTAGCCTTCATTTGGAAACATATTTATGTCTCAGAATGTTACTCTCATTGTCATTTTTATCTGTTTGCTCCTCTGTATTTGCTGTATTTTCTAAAAACGGCGCTTATAAAGCAGTGACACTGAAAGCCAAAACAATGAGATGAAAGGTGCTGAATCACTGGAACCTGAGGGAAAATGAAGAGTTGGCTGATGTTGATTTGGTACATGCGACTCCTTTTACACACCGAGTAATGTCTTTTTTTCATGATTTTAAAAACAGCTTAATAAGTTGTCAAAGTAAATATTCCAAGATGTCGTGATTTTAATTGTTTTTTACTTTTGAATTTCATATGTCTAAAGTCCTGCTGTTGCGTGTTTGCCATCTCATCTAGTAATATTATGCAGTGTAGTGTCTGAGTGTGTGTCTGTTTATAAAGTGGTCTGAGATAAAAGGGGCTTTCTTTCCTCTGCTGCCTCCAGCCGCAGAGCTGCTTTTACTGCAATTAGGCCTGGAATGTGACTTTCCTGCTGAGCTGTATCATGGCGACACTCCTCAATAAAAGTCTGTGTGTGCGCACGTGTGTGTTTGTGTGCGCGTGTTCTTACACGGCAATCACAGTGAGAACCAGTTAGAATTTTTAACTAGTGAGGTGACGACCTGAGGTACAAACTGAGGACATTTGGGCTGGTCCTCGCCGTCACATGGACCTTCAAAGGAGCGATCGAGGGTTCAGACTTGATTTAGACTTTGAGTTGCATATTGCATACACTGTAAAAACTGTATTCCACTGCAGCCGTGAGTGCGGACAGAACGGCGATGCAGAATAAATTACAGTGATCTGTGTATCCCACAGAGCTCTCGGGCAAGTTTTACGGAAGTTCTTAGGAGTCAAGAGTTATACTGTTAAGACTCTGCTGTAAGCTCTTTTAAGACGTGGAAATTACACACTGCTGACTCAGTGACAAGTGGCCTTCAGAGGCATTTTGTTAAGCAGTTAAATCACCTCTTTTGTGAAATGTAAGGTGTCAGTGGTACCAGAAATCATTGTATTCACTAAAGACTACCAGCTAAGGCTATGGTATGTGACAGTAGCAGGTCTGTTCCATTCACCTCCATAGAAACAGCTGGATGAAACTAACAGAAGTGTCATATTTCCGTCACTGTTTGATTTTCTGCCATTTGCCAGGTGTGATTGGTGCCGTTTTAATGAAGTCATTTTGTTGCGCTCCTTTCTTCTGCTATGCTTTATTTGGACATGGGAGAAGTTTCCTTCAGGGCTTTCTGGTGGTAGGACTTTATGGCAGAAATGCTTTTGTTGTTCTGTTGTAAAAGGGTGTATTTTAACCCGAACCATTATCTTTTCCTAAACCCGACCAAGTATTTTGGTGCTGAAACCGAACCAAACTGTGCCTGAAAACTGAAAATAAGTCAAAGTCTGTATAAATTGATAGTTTTTGAGCGCGAACCTCAGTCTCCTGCAACACCGTCCCGTGTAGAACCAGTTCATACATGGGGACCCGCTTCTTTTTCACTCTGTATTTCTTCACCTGGCTTTTCTGCCTGAAAACACCAAAGGCTAACTTCTCCCAGTACTACTTTAACAGCAGCTGTGTGGAGAAGTAGTGCCACCATCATTTTGATTAGACTCTATTGGTTTGAAGCCAAATGGAAAAAGCGGAGTCCCTCTTACTCTATAAGCTGTATTTGAGATATCAGACTATATTATTAGGCTCATATTATAATAGAGACAATGACAATTAATCAACTTAAATGTCATGATTATGGTGGTAATAGTCCTCTGTAGGGTGAGTACGTGTCCTGCTGCATGATTGGCTGTTGCGTCAGTTATTTGTTCAGGGCTGACATTGCTGTGCTTTTGTGCAGAAATGGCAATGAATAGGCGTCATTTAGGTTTGTTGACACAAAAACGAGGCTCATTATATTGAGCACCGTTGTCTGAATATGTCTTTTATCTAATGTCAGTGTGTTTTCCACTTTTCATGTGATATTGGACGGTTGTTCTCAGCAAATGTAGTGATACTTGGTCAGACCTGCATCTCGAGTCTTGAAAGTGTCATCTATGCATCTTTCCAGTTTCCACTCTACAAAACACTGAAAGACACCGATACAGCTTTAGTGTGGGAGCCAAATTTTCTGTGAGTAGAACTGCTGTTAGTAGCTTTAACACTAAATGTATTCCCTGTACGTGTTTTTTTACAGGCACCGCCGTCCATGGTCAGCACCGAACAGAGGCAGCATGCTGAACACGTATTCCTCTCCTTCAGGAAGTCCAAATCTCCTTTCGCCATCTGCAAGCACATCTTAGGTGAGTATTGACTTCATTCATTGTCGGATCAGTGTTTTTGTACCCTGTATATTTTCGAGAAAAGGCGTACAGCCGTACAGGCTATAGGAATGGTAATGCCTGTGGGCTGGCCGGTGATTCGGTCAGTAGATAGTCAGCCCACCACTTCGGTTCAGACTGCAACACCTCAACAGCTGTTGGATGGATTGCCGTGAAATTTGAACGGGCAGAGGATAAAACCTAACGACTGTGGTGTTCCTGTGCCACTAACGGGTCCAAGGTTTCACTTAACCTCTAACACAGTGTTTTCCTTGTATTTGAATGTCATTCCTCATCTTTAATCTAAGTTTTGCTGTCTTTCACCAAATATAAAGATGGTTAATAATCATTTTCTAAAATGTTTATAGTTTTCATTTGTACAGTGACATGATAGAAAAGGAACCTAGACATGCAAACTAAATGAGAAAAAACAATCAATAAGACGGGTTGCCACTCACCAGACAATTTAAAATTAACAAGGAAAAAGAAAAACATGCAACTATTTCTTACAATATCAACACAATAATAACAATCTTAGTACTGGAGATAAGCAATATGTGTTTTTCCCATGGAGATACAGTATTTTATAAAGACTTAATGCACATGTAATGGGTTGTTTATAACATTAAATTAATGTTCCTTGGTTACCTAGTTTAAGTCTATGATTTTTTTTATTTTTGAAGAGTCTGTCAGCACTAAAGGAGTTTGCAGGAGTTGTTGTAACATGTTTTGCTGCTGACACTGTAAAGTCATTACAGTGGACTTTTCACAAGTTCACATTCGGCTCCTCTGTCGAGTGGGAAGAACTGGGTTAAAGACGAGCCCAGCGTGAGCACAGATAGTGTGAGAATGAAGGGATGCTCTGCTCGGCGTTCAAAGTTAAAGCAATGTGCGATAGAGGTACACGTTGTCACGCTGTTAAGAGTTCATTATGAGACTATCAGACTATATAATTAATAGGAAACCCTGCTGTTGACCTTTCTCCCCCGCATTTTTCGTCTGTACTTTCTCTACATTTTGAGGGTCCTCTTATTCGTTCTTGGTTGTTTCCTTTCTGTCCTCCTCTCCTTTCTCCTCGTTTCCCTTCTTCAGAGACCAGTAAAGTGGACTATGTGCTGTTCCAGGCAGCCACGGCCATCATGGAGGCTGTGGTGCGAGAGTGGATTCTGCTGGAAAAGACCAGCATCGAGTCACTCCGGACATTCCTCCTCACCTACGTCTTACAGAGACCCAAGTACGTATGAAAGGACGGACAAAAGTCTGGGGGTGTTTAGGTATTTGTGACCCCATTACTCATTGGCAGAGTGTGTTACAACATTGATAAAACTTATCTCTTGTTACACGAATGTCCGACACAGGGCAGTGTGCAACATCATACTGTAAATGTAGTATTGATCGACAGGCATTTCATATCCTATAGACACTATGTATTAAAATCTGTTTGATACAACAATTGGCTCAATATGTAAAATGTAAGTTGGATGTTGGCTTTCTGTCTTTTTGGTTTAATATATGTTTTTGGGCATTTTGTCTTTATTGCACGAAGAGGAAAATTGAGAGGCAGTTTAGAGGAGATAGAAAACAAGGCCAGAGACATGATTAAGAGTGACATGAAACATGACTGGGAGCTGAACTCAAGGCATTACATTTCAAGATCATGAACTTAACCACTCTACACCCACCCTGCTGTAGGGATTGGAATTGATACAGTATTATTGATACCAGTGACATTATCAAGTGTAAAATACATGGGGTTCCTGCAGTTTAAGCCCATGTTGTGTAGAAAAGATGTTTCAGGTGTTTCCACTTTAATTTGACAACGGTCGTTAGTTCCCATTCTTGCAGTCAAGCTGATCATGACAAAAGTAAAAGTAAAGCGATGCTTATAGGCTCTGTTTGTGCATTCGTGGGTTTAAAAACCAGACAAGAAGACAGATGCTTAATCCGCAGTCAGTTCTTTCAATTTTTGTTGGACTGATTTCGGTTTGGCTTCTCAACTTGAATCACTGACTTTGAAGGAGCATATTACGCATTACTCAGTATTTATTACGGTGACATGGGTGGTGAGGTGAACAGTTATAGCGTTTCGAATGCAGTCAAAGATTGCATGGGGGATGATGATATCAGCTGATCAATCATCTTTAACCTCTGTTAGACAGTGTGATCAAATCCTGACTCTTAAACCTTCGCACAAGCAATGTCAAGTTATTTTCCATGTGATACAAGCCAAAGAAAACAAGCTGCAGCTGCGATTGTGCCCTCAGACACAACACTCACACACCACTTTGTTTTTCTTACTTTGATGTTGCGTGATATCAAGCTTTACAACATACTTAATGCCACGTCGGTCGTGCTCTTCTTCTCTTAACTGAATCACGAATTAATTGACTCACTGCCTTTTTTTTCCTCCATCAGTCTGCAAAAATATGTCCGCGAGCAGATCTTGCTGGCTGTGGCGGTGATCGTGAAGAGAGGCTCTCTGGACAAATCTATCAACTGTAAAAGCGTCTTTCATGAAGTCGGACAGCTCATCAGCAGTGGAAACCCTACGGTGGTGAGAAAGTCATTGGCGATGCACATTATACAGCAGCTTCTTTTAATCCATTATTGTTAGTAATGATAAGAGAATGCGCAATCTTCCTTCATCCGTCTTCAAAGCACATTTAGATCAATACATTAACCCCATTAGGGCTAATGTATTGACAAAAGTGCAACCGGATACAGACAAAATGTAATGTCAATGTAACTGATAATAATTCTGTAATACCGTGGTAATGTTTGTTCAGCCTGACTGGAATCTTTCTGATTAGAGATTCCAACTTAACTGTTTACATTGACGCTAAATAAAGTGATCTGAGAAGAGGTGCATTTACCTGCCCTAGAACATTCAATAGTAGTAGAACAAATGCAAAGTATTTTCCGCCTGCCATGAAGAAGATTTTTTTTCTGGCTCTGTTAATCTTTTCAAAACACTGTATTGTGTATTGTATTGTATTGTGTAATGTATTGTTTGGACTCTTTCTACCATCGTTCATCGTACGTGCGTTCAAACCCCTAAACGTTCTTTTAAGGTCTCCATCAACAAAGTTCTATCAACCACTGGACAGTTCTGTTTTGCTCCCGCCACGTGGGGTAAAAACGTGCAGAAACAATATATTTCTTCCAAGTGATCAGATTAAGCATTTGCATGGTTATTTGGTGCTAATATTTTCCAACTGAACGGATAATCAAAACACTCTCTACCCGACGACCAAACCCAGAATGCCTTCTCTTCTGACTGAGGTGGTTACATGACGTATTTTATTCTGATTGGGCTGTTACTCAGATTATTACGGTAATATTACAGGTCATGTAAACTCATCTTATGTGAAAGGAGAGCTCTTGCCTGTTGAATAAGAAAGGTAACAAAACTAATGTATATGCAGTTTGTTCTTATTCGTTTAGGTCGGCTCTTAGACCGAAAACAAAGGACAGATTGAGTAAATGTCCCCAGATAAATAGTAGTGTCTAGATGTACAATGGACACTGATGGAATATTGCCACATTATTCTGCACTGTTTAAATGTATTTGTGTGACTGACACACTGGTGGCCTGCGTTATAGATCATACTGGACATTACCAGCAGGTGGCAGTAGTTCATAAGTTTGTTTAACGACCAAACCCCAGGCAGAGAAACTCTGATCACAGACTGATGAGGAGGTGTCAGCTGTTTATTGGTTGAAATACTGCAGTTGGTTTTCCATCCCTGTCCAAGAATATTACTTGATCCAGAATTGGACAAAAGAGGGAAAACTTAATTTACAGTAAACTTAAGAGAGAATCAAATTGTCTCAGAAGATTAAATTTTAATTTTAATTTAATCTTCCTCCTTCTAGATCTACAGTAAGGCTTTTCACCATCTGTAATTTGAGCATCTGTGAACATCTGCTCTAGTTTAATAATTATTTTAGTCTATACCAGTTCACTTAGGAATTTAGGAAATTCATGTCATGGATTTCCTTGAAAAAAATTAAAGTAAAAATATCAAAAGTACATGGGACCTTGCAGAATCCTAAAGCTGTACTCCAAATGCATTTTTAGTGCTGAATTTTTTATGTTTGGCCTCAATTTCATCATTAGTTAGGTGTACATGTATTCTAAACCTCACCAATTGCTTATTTTTATTGGACAGGGTTGAAATTTGTACTGAGAAATCTCCAAGAAAACCTAAGGATCATTTGTAACGTGTCAGTAGGTGTTGCTGAAATCAAATTAATAAAAAATAATTTGTTACCATGAAGAAGAATCTTAAATAATCTTTAATAAGAAGTTCTGAATTGTGGGTATGTTGGCATGGAATGACCCGATGTAGAAAGAGGACCTGTCCTCTTACTAATAACATATGCAGATTCCTCAAGTTTGACCTCAGTAATAACCCTTTGTATAACCTTTGACCTGTGTCAGGCTCCTCTCTGTTCTGTCCTCTCAGTAGTGGAATGAACTCTCCACTACTACCATCTTTCCACATTACATATCAACACCCAGTGAGAGCACTTTGTTCTCAAATTCCACTGCTTAAAAAATACTTTTTAACCCTTGTATGGTGTTCGGTTCAAATTGACCCGTTTCAAATTTTTACAAAAAGAAAAACGGTACAAGTGTAATTTTTTTCCTTCCTTCTATGTGATCACACATGCTACTATACGTCACACATGTCCATCCTTCATATG
>JAPQRN010000015.1:7307168-7317679 GCA_037367275.1 Coranthus polyacanthus
GTCGGTCTGTCTGTTATCAGGCCGTCTTGTCTTTCCAGTGGAAAATTGACGTGTCACATTAGTTATTCTTGAGCCTGCTGGAAGGGTTGAGATGGTAGCAGGTGATGCCTTTTTAAAAACCCACCAACCACAGCCACATGTCCTAGTCACTCTGCGTCCATTACTCATCCAGGAGGCATGTACAACACACACACTTAAAAACACAATCCATCTTTTTCCCTTTTTTTACTTTTGCAGCAGCGCGATATGGCTGAGGTTGTAAATTTCCCAACAAGTAGATTTTCTGAAGGATGTAAAAGTTTGACGGTAGAAGGTTAAGCTTTCATTTTAGATCATGTTAGTAGTTTTAAACGTATAAATGTTGTGAGATAGTGATTTTCCGGGAGAACGGCGATAGTTACCACACACCATGACCTCAGATCTCTGTCTTCAATAGCTGTAGTTACATGGACAATAGTTTTTCAACCTCATTGAAATATTTCTGATTAAAGATTACAACTTGACTTTTTACGCGGACACTATATAAAGTGACAAGATGTGTATTTACGTACCCCAAAGCAGGAAAAAACTGTAGTGTGGTTTCGCCTTGTAAAATGCTGCTTTCAAACGTTTCCAGTGTTTTTGTTGTGTTTGTTTGTTTTTTTGCAGTTAACTTTATTGCGTGGGTGTTTTCTTTTTCTCCAGTGTCTCGGTATTATCTGTTTGTCTGTTGTAAGAGCCAGAATAATCCATGTTTTTTTTCAAAGGGAGAAAAGTCGTGGAGTTCGGTGGTTGAACCCAAAATAGGTTGGATGGATTCCGGCTTTGTTCATCTTTGTTGTTAGAACAACTTGTTTGTTTTCTTTTTTTGTTTTTTCGAGCTTTTCGACCGTCGATGAGTTCAACAAACCGAAAATGTTTGAAGGTCTTCAACCAAAAAGGTGCATCAGTCACAGCCATCAGTTTAGCTCTGCTACCTCCATGTTTCTGCTCCTGTTACTGCCTAAGTGGGACAAACATGTACAGAAAGAGTATATTTATTGCGATCGGCTTTAGTGTTTACATGATCAAACATTAGATATTAGGTGCTAATACTTTCCTATTGAACAGATCATCAAAGGTTTACACTTCCCCTCGCAACTGGAAAAGTCTCTTTCGATCGAGGTGGTTACATAAGGCTTTTTTTTTTATTCTGATGGAGCAATTTTTCCTCAGTATTAGTGGAATATTATTGTCCATAGAAACACAGCTAGTCTGGCTTCATATGCTTTTTAAATAATACATGAATTTTAAAACTATATTTTGCAAGTGTTCCTGAAGACCTCTCAGTGCTTATTCAGCTTCAGACAACCCTGGAAAGAGTTTGTTTGTTGGAGAACATTCATTAAGAAAGCTTTCAAAAAAGAATCCGAGTGGCGGCTTTTAAGAAGGCTTTAATCAGAGCCTGTCAGATCTCATTAATATAACAGAGCAGCCTTGATTCACCTCAAGTTCTCATCACTCTTGCTCGTTGTTTCCTTTCAGCAGGTAGCTCGTAGTTCACGTTAAATCTCTGAAATGTGTTATCTACCCAAAACAGCCTGAAATTCAGTTAAATCTTGTGTTTTTTTTTAATGTTTAATTGGCTTTAGAACATTTAAACAACATGTTAATGAACGTTAGAGGCCTTCAGGCTCGAATCTTCTAATTTGTTTTGCCTTTTTTTTTTTTTTTTTTTTTTTTTTGGGTACAAAAGCTGTCAGACTCCTTTTACGTCTCTGTCCGGCTGTGTGTAATAGTTGTGTAGTTATCATTCCTGAGGTCTCTTGTGAGTTTTTCCTCGTCATATGATCTTTACGGGGTTTGTGCAGCCTCTGCCACTGAGGTGGTCCCTCCCTGAGGAGACGGTGTCCGTCTGCACCAGTGTCAGTGTCGGTCCAACTCATGTTAAGACCAAATAAGCACTTTCTTTCCTTTTTTGCATCCTCCGTTACATGTTCCCCATTTTCATGTTGCTTTCATGTGTGACGGCTTAATCTTCAGAGAAATTTTTATAATTGACCTTCGTATGTTTCATCAAATCACGAATGAAGTTAGGACAATTTAAACCGGTCCGATCAGAAATAAATAGTTACTCCCTGGCATACCAAAATAAACTGGAATGCAGCACATTTACTTTTCCAATCTCTCCTTTTTATTCACTCTCGCTTCAGAAAGGTTCAGTTAGAGGTCTTGTGCCCAGCCACGACTATTTTTAACAAGCCTGAAAGCCAAGCGTCGGATGGACACACAGACGCACACACACACACACACAGACCCTTAGACAGGTGCCAACTTTTGTGCCGAAAAGTGTGGTGTGGTGTGTTGTGGTGGGGTGTGTGCATGGGGAGTGACTGTGGGCTGGTGTCGGAGGAATGCGTGACCCCGTCGGCCTCTGCCGCTGTTTGGCTTTGATTGAACATTCCTCTGGAAGTTTCCCTCTTCTGCTGTCACCGAGCCACAGTACAGTGATACAGTTTGTGTGTGGTTTTTTTTTTTTTTTTTTTTTTTTTTTTTTTTGTGGCCAAGAGGGAACAGGGGGGAAAATAGTTTGTTGTGTTTTTACAATCTGAAACGTTTGAAGCAGTTAGTTAAAATACATCTATATCAATCTCCTGTCCAAAGTTCCCAAAGGCATCAAATGAAGCAGATTAGAAACATCATTTAACTTTTAGCCTTAAACGTTCCGCACTAAATGTGATACTGTTAGTCTGTGGAAAAAGGTTTTTACAACCTTAAAGCTATAAGGGGAAATAAAATAGATTTGTAAGGGTCAAGAAAGAAGAGAAAATAGTTCGAGTGTCGGGTATCGATGCTGTTATTTTTTAAAACTAAATTCCTTTTTAGCTGTTCCATTCAATAGCCTGGTTTGTTGGTATTAATTATCATTTTATTTTATTTTATTTTTACTTCTCTTTTTTGGGTTTTAACTCACATGTCTTAATTATACATTTTTTGAATGATTTTGACTCAAATGCCTTATTGATTTCTACTGCTCGGTTGCCGGTCTTCGTAGAGGTCGACTGCTTTTTCAAGGCCGATACATAATAACGACTGCAGGTTAATGCGCCGGTATCACCCCAGTTTGACTTAATTAAAACTGGATAACTGTTGAACTCTAGCTCAAAGTAATTGATCCAGAAAACCGGAACTCAACAATAAACTCTCTCCATAAAAAAAAAAACATAGATGGGCCTTTTTTTGACTTATTAGTTTCCTTCAAAGCCAGTAATTCCAGTGGGGAACCTTAATATACTGATAGTTTGTAAACCATCCTGTCGGTATATCTGTAGTTTTTAACTCACACATCAGACTTACGTGTTAATTGTGTTTTCTTATGTCTAATGTCTTCTCTGATAGTTTGTTGTGGATGCAGTTTCTGTCGTACCTCACAGTTTGCGCTGTAAATAAAGTTGCGCAGAGAGAGGTTAAGATGACATGAAAAGAGACGTCCGGCGTCAGGAGAGGCTGTTTATTCATTGGGGCAGCTTTTTGAAGAAAATAATTTTTGTGTTTGATTGCTGTGGGAAGAAAGTGCTGCGGATTTATAAGACACTGTGTGTGTGTTTAGAGCGAGGAGTGAGAAAAGCCTCAGAAGGAAAAGAGATTGTTTTCTCTGAGGAGAAAGCATGTTGTGGGTGTGTTAAGCTCTGAATAAGGACAGGAAGTATTGTGGCTGGGTAGGGAGAAAGTGTATGTTGTGGGTTTGTAAAAAAAAAAAAAAAACATGTTGTGGGTGTAGAGAAAGTCTTTAATAAGATGGAAAAGTTGGTGTGTTGTGTGGACGAAGAGAGACTTGTTTGATAGGGACTAGAAAAGGGGAATTTACAAAGCGATTTAAGATGTGGGTAAGTACTTTTAAGTGAGGACTGTGTGCAACGGTGCAAAGACAGAGTCTTGGAGAGAAGTCAGGAGAAGAGACAAAGTGAGCAGTGATTGGCCGAGGTGGAAGAGGGAGTGTTTGAGGGCAGTAAGGAGTCTCGAGGCCGTCTTGTAGAGGAGTGGACAAAGAGGCAGAGCAGCGCAGAGTCTGAGCGGCTGCAGGGAGAGTGCCTAAAAGACATCTGAGAGTGCAGAAGGAGGGAGAGCTGGTAGCAGGAGAGGTGAACAAGGGGACAAGAAGGGGAAAGAAGGCTGTCAGACGAGACTGGGTGAAAATAGAGGGGGGAACGCAGAGGGTTATGTAAAACAAACAAACAAACAAAAAAAAACAGGAGGAGGCGGTGAGAAAGAAGGCAAGTGTGGCTTTGCGGGTGAAAACTGTGGCAGATCAAGAGCTGACGAGGGAGAAAGCGAAGGCAGGGAGGACCAAAAAAAAAAACAAAGGAGGGGAGGAAAAATAAATCCTTGTGTGGAATAAATGTTGGCAGAGTTAATGAGAGGGTGAATTAGTTAACAAGTGACACCAAAATATCCAGTCAGAGGGAGCTTAGTGACCAGAGCTAGTGTTTTCATCTGTGCTGCTCCTCCTCTTCTTCCTCCTCCTCCTCCTCCTCCTCCTCATGCTGCTGTTGGCCTTAACTGGCAGCGGGTCACTGGGGCGCCACTACATCGCCATGTTCGAGGCCACGCAGAACGTCACGCTCAAGCCTACGGAGTCCTGGAGGGAAGCACTGCTGGACACCCGCGTCATGGACCTCTTCTTCACCGTGAGTAACCCTTCCATCCCCTCTCTGTGTCAGACGACTTACTGTGTTACCTCAACATCCCCGTTTAAGTGGTGATTTGTGCGTGACATTTGGATTTTGACCATCGAATTTGCGTTTGCGTCTCATTTAAAAGGCGTTACAGACAGCGGTAGAAGAAGTGTTCACATCCTTAAGTAAAAGTACTAATACCACGCTATCAAAATATTCCACTGCAAGTACAAGTTCTGCTTTCAAAACTGAGTAAGTCATTTTACTTTAAGTAAAATGTACTTAAAGTATGAAAAGTAAACATAATGCATAATGCATAATGTTTTCTATGATCAGTATTTTTTTAATCCGACAAAGAAAATTAATTTAAAAATGCTCTGTATCCATTTATCCCTAAAAATGAATCATTGTTTAGTGAAATGGTCCCAGCACGTGTTTTACTATTACATATCTTATAAATCCACTACTGATCAACTTGTAATACATATAAGACAGGCCGATTTAATGACAATTCTAATATGAATATCACCCATATTGAGCAGGAACTGAATAACAACAAAGTCAGAAATAATAAATCATCTGGAAGTGAACATCAAACTAACTGTAAAGTATCTTAATATATATTTTTTCTTCTATTGTATAACCGTATTCCCATCGTATTCTATAACACCACCAGCGACACTGTCCTGTGAGAACCACGTATCTCTAAAAAGTCAACTTTTCCCGATCTCAGACGAAACAGGCCTGTTTTTTAGCTTTGTGGCAATGCAAGAGGGTGTTTTAAGAGTTTAAACTCAAGCCATAATGGAACACCTCATCCTTCAGTTCATCACAAACATTCAGCCAATGGACAGGAAGGCGGTGAAAAACTGTAATCTGAAAAGCAACTAAAGCTGGCCGAGAAATGTAGTGGAGTCAAAAGTACATTCATAGTGGAGTAGAAGTATAAAGTTGCAAAATATGGAAATACTCAAGTAAAGCACCTCAAATTTGTACTTGCACAGTACTTGAATTAAAGTACTCAATTATATTCCACCACTAACTGTATGTTTTACTTTGTCATTTAATGTTCGTCACTGTTTTCCATCTTTCTGTCCTGGAAGTTGCTCTGCAGGTTTTACGTCGTTTAAGTGAAAGTTTTTCTCTTTCATACTTTTCTGGTTAAGTTCTCCTGTGTCCTCGTTTCCCCTCTAGGTGGTGGTTTATTTATTCTAAACAAAGAGACAGTTTGCCTTTTCATGCCGGGCAAAGAAATCTGTCTCAACCTCAACCTTTTGGCGCATGAGAGTTTTTAGTAGTTTTGTGGTTCTCTGGGATGCACCATTAAGGAGATTTATGGCTGCTTTGCAGTGGGGTCGTGTTATTGTGTTACTGTGCAGAGGACCGCCCGGTGAAGTAAATGTGTATTTTTGTACAGTGACTTGTGTGTTTAAAGAGGCAGCCCACGCTGGCTTAGCCAACGGTGTGGAAGAGCAGTGTGGAACAAACTGGTCAGCTCTTCTGCCATTCAGCATCCATCCAAGCTCTCACTCTGCCCATCACCTGATACTGATCCACTGCTGAGTGTTTGAGCTGCCACTACCTGCTCCACCTCCACCACTCTGCAGCTGTAGCCTGTGGCTCGTGTTTACTGCCTCGTACCGCTCGCATACCTCAGCCCCTGTCTGTCATCTGAATTACTGCTATACTAACCGAGACTGCTAAACATCGCCACATGCTCCTCCACTCGAGGGCCGTATGTTATGGCCATAATCTAATATCCTGATATTGGTCATTTCATATCCAGATAAGGGCCGCAACTAACAATAACGCATCCATTATTTAATTGATTACCTGTTGAGTTAAATGTTGATCGTTGTCTCCTAAAGCCCAGTCTGACATCCTGCCCACGTCCTGCCTTTGTCTTTCTGTATTTTGAATTAAGTACTCCCTAGGTAAGTTGGTGGAAAACATATGAACCCCACATGTGGGGGTTTTGGTTTTGATTTTTCAATAAAAATATATAATGTCATATCTTTGTGGAAGCAAAGTTGCTGGAGAAGTCCAACTGCAACCATTAGATTTGGGAGAAGTTCTTTTTTAGTTAATTTTGAGTGTCTCCACATTGATTTTCTATAAATTTGCATTCGGCGGTGCCCAGAATGGCTCCGGTGCTGCGCCTAAGCCTTATAATGGTACGGAAAACCCTGTAATTGATTATTTTTCTTATTTTATTTAGAGCCTCTGTACAATTTTCCACTTAACAGCAGGTGCTGCTATTGAATCTGAATAACTAAATATAAAATATTAATGTGCACAACAGGTTCAAAGTCTGGTTTTCTGCTACGTGGTAGAGTTTTTATACCCAAACCACGTTCATGTGATAGAAGTAGCCCGTCCTTTATGTATGAGCTCCTCATTTTGTTGTGGCTGATTGGAGTCTTTCTCCTGTTCTGTGTCACGTTCACTGTCCTCCGTGTTTGTTGACTTTGTTGATTTCCTGCCTGCGTCCATGTTGTGTGAAAGAACGTGTTGTCAAATGTCAAAAAAACATTCCCGTAAAGAGTATGATCATTGACACATAACATGAGACATTTTTGACGGTCAGTATTTCTAATCATATCACACAGACGTACTCCATTGTTGATCTTCCTTTCCATATCGTTAAAGCTTATTGTCAGCCCAGAAGTGCTCCACTACACAAACCTCAATCTGTTTTCCGATGTTGATGCATTCCAGTCACTTCCCTATCTGTTTCTATTTGAAAATACGGCTGCTTAACACCACCAGCGGCATTGAAATTCTCAAATACTTGTGCTCTTCTGTTGCCTTTGAAGGCCTCATACGGCAGGTCAACAGATAAACAGCAATCAAAATCGGCGATTTCTGCTTTCAAGTTATATTTCAAGAGACTTTTTATTCATTTTGTTCTTTATTTTTAAGTGAAAATAGAAACTAGCAGTGGAAGTTGTTCTTTTCTTTGCAATTTGATGATGTAGAAACATGGTCCTTGAAAGTGATTTTGAGTTTGTTATCTGGCTGTTTGAAGGGAAACACTGTATTGTTCCTTTGAAGGAGGACTTTAGTAAACTTGCCGCTGTCGTTTATTTTAAGTATTCACCTCCTGATGCTGTGAAATACGCTCGGCTACATTTGTTTGAATTCTAAAGAGACAAAAAAAGACGAGGCAGGCTTTGCAGAAAGCCTTTCTTTTGAAGCCGCGGTGGTTGTAAAAGCAGAACTGAGCAGTTATTCAGTATCCTTTTTGTATGGGAAACTGTTTCGTATAAGCTATTATAAAAATTATAAAACAGTTGCATCAAAAGCTATTACAGGGTAAGGAGCAAAAGGAAAACAGGTATTTGAAAGTGGCAGCTTGCACATGTGATTTCCATTTCATAGCATTCAGCACATTATATTATTTTTTTAGTGTGACTTATTTACCACCCTCCACTGTTTGTTTTCTAAACACTAAGGTGTTTGTTTATTTTACGACCCTTTTTTTTGATGAAAAAAAAATGAAAATACAGTAATAGGTTTCCATTTAAAGTACTGTTTCCATATTTAGATTTTTTTCCACCGCCTGTCCTCCTAATCATGATGTATTGATAATATTAATAAGAAGCAGCTGAGAGTTTTCACTCAGGATTAAAAGAATCACAAATTAGAGTAACTAGCTTTCTCGCAGCGGTTGTAATCAAGAGTCTGAATCAGCCTAATCAAGCTTTTGATTGGCCGATCGCAGCAGTTTGACATTTAAAGATGTGTCCCGGTTTTCGGCTGCTGGAATCCGTAGGATGTGTTTTGTGTTGGTTTCAGTTTTCAGGCCTCTCATCTCCTCTCTCGCTCTGGTATTTCTAGTAGCTCAACTGTTTGTTGTTGTAAGGCTGCTGTGGCGCTGTCAGCTGTCCGCCTGTGTGCGCGAGACGGCGTCCTCGTGGATCTCTTATGTGCATTTTTGTGTGTTGGCACATGTCTGGTCTCTTGATTGTGTCAAATTGAGCCTGTGTAGTTAATGTTTGTGTGTTCACTCTGTGTGTCTCTCCATGGGAGGGGTGTATTTTGTTCACTTTAATGTGGTTGTCTGCTGTCTCAGCTGCTGTGTCTTCTCAGCTGTGAGGGGTAACAGGCTGATCTGTGTGTCTGTGCGTTGATGCCTATAGGTTACGTGTAAAGCTGTCTCTTTTTGTTGTTTTTGGCTTATTTTGGTTTTTTGAGGGTTAAGACTTTGTTTTTAGGCTTAATGTTTGTAGATTAAGGGGCTAGAGATAGAGATGGCAGCGAGTGTCCTCACAAACATGGACATGGACGTGTGTGCGTGTCGAGGGGGTGCTCAGAGACACGTGCCATCAGGGTCACAGTCCACAACAGACCAGTGGCAGGATTAGAGCCCGGCCCCAGGATTAGGGGCCTCTGTTAACAACCGTACACCCATCACACACACACACACAGATCAGTCAGTCTGCTGAGGGGCTCTGGGGAGGCTCCATCCCTCTGTGGGTGGGTGTCTGTCAGTCTCCCATTAACTGGCTCCAGCGCTCCCTAACTGGAGCCTTGTCATTTAGAGCAGCCATTGTTATTACATATTGTTGCGTGGCATCTAGCGGTTGTTGTCATATTTAACATTTAAGATGGAGGAGGCTGGGTGATGTAGTTATATAGTGATAACTAGAAAGGCACACAGATGGTCCAGTCTTGTTCTCATTTCATAATCAAACCACAAATTATGACCCATGTATTTTCTTACGTTTTCTCAGTTGGTGCCACTCGTTAGTTTCACCAAAGATTATCTAGCTGAAAAGATAAGATTCTAAATTCATCACCACTGATGGAAACGGAAAGGCAAACGAATTACCTTAAACTTTAGTCACATGTATCACTGAACCAGGGGCATCAGTTCTCTGGCATCACCCGACGTTCTCCTAAAGTTCTCCACCGTTAGTCTTGTGGTTCAGCAGAGCAGATTTCTTAGTCGTGTTGATAGAGGTTCATTTTGTGCTTAGTGACTTTGGCTGCTTTTAACGTCGGTTTTGATGATATAGAGATGCATAAAAGAGCATGTGTTTCAGCTCCGTGACAGACCATAGAGCTGCTGTAAATGAAGACGCCTCAAGCTGTCACTTATCTCACAAAACAATCATCTTGTTCATTTTAGGTCTTATCAGGGGGCGTCATGACGTTCTAGTTTATGGATAAGATGGTAAAGATGATCACAGAGGTCGTCTGATTGTTATGAAACCAACTGTTTTCATCAAATAGTTGTTTATTTAAGGAACTGAGCCACTTCCTCTATACCTGATTAGTTTATTTTTTAACCGTTACCATTCTAAGTTTAAGCAAAAGAATATGAAAAACAATTCTAGCCTCTAATTTTAAGGGGTTCGTCCTTGTCTCGTGTCCTGCCCTTCATACCCTACCAGGATTCATGGAAATATTGCAGTAAATTTTGAAGACAAGCAGACAAAGGGAGTGATCACATCACCTCCTTTTGTAGAGGTAATAACATGAAAAAAAATCAAATACTCTAATTTAAATGAATCAGACATTTGTTCAGCAACGTTCTGTAAAGGCAGGGAATGACCTGATTTGGAAAAATATTTGCAGATGGCATGATCTACAATCCACATTAGCATTTTCAATCCCGCATATCTGTCAGATTCATCACGATTTACAGTAGTAATACATTTTGTGATGTTTTGTCTCACACTAAAAGTTACTAATGACTAATGGAAAGGAAAGCTCCAACTACCGGGGCTGTCACGACAATAAAATTTTAGTTGACGATTAACGATAACTGCAATTAATGACTGTGTTTTTCCATTCATTTTATGCCACTATTATAGTACAAGCCCAATAACATACACATACAGTCCATTTATTGACATTTAACACTGGGAC
>JAPQRN010000015.1:7330420-7342728 GCA_037367275.1 Coranthus polyacanthus
ACACATTAATGCAGAATATGGTTTGTGCGAGATTTTGCAAAACACGTCCACAGTCTGGTTGCTGTCTTTAGTTGTACACGTTGTATATCGGGCACGACTGTTGTATGGAAATCTACACGTAGGTGTAATGCATGACTGACGTGTGGCCAGATGCAGGCTTTAAAGACCTGGCAGCTCAGCTCTGCAGCCTGCGATTGTATCACAGAGGTCATGAAGAAACGGAGCTTGAGGTTGTGTGCCGAGTTGTGTAAGCCTGTGGCGAGCCTCGCAGGGGCACGTTCAGAGCGTATTGATTGTTCCAGCATGTTGCGCAGGGAATCTGTGTTTTGGGCTTGAGGAAGATGCATTAAATGAGATTACTGCTCTGTTTTGAGCAGGAGGCGAGGCGGCTGTCACCTAGAGGTTAAGGGAGAATCAGTATTTTAGACGGGGACAAATTGTCAGATTTTAATCCTAGACTGGCTCCAACACTGTCTTGCTCACGGGTTTCCACGGCAACGAAGACATGTGTTGGTGCCACTATCGCATTGGTTCTGCGTGGTTGATCCATATCGGTCGTCTAATTGTTGAACCTGTGCTTTAGTTTAGTATCTGTCCACTAACATACAAGCTAGAGGTCATTTTGGCCAATTAGACAGTGTCAGTATTGGTGGAAATCGGCTCCGATGCACTTTGAATGGAGGCTCCGTACATAACGTCAAGTCATTGCCATCGTTTACCTGAGAGAATTTATATTTGTGTTGGGGGAAAAACCATTGAATTTATTAGAAACTGGAGTGCATTGTTCTGCAAATATCAAAACAAATGTGCAATAATCTTTTTTTTTTTTCTTTTCATAGCCTTTTAAAAATATCGACACAAATATTTCAATTTTTGCCCTACTACTAAAAATAAAACCTTTGCATTCAACGAAAGAATGTTGACTGTTGTTAAAAGACTAGCAGCTGTGCAAGATTAAAATCAAAAGAGATGTGATCAAAGCATATTTAAATAAGAGTAGAGGTCTGAGCAGCCAGTCTGTGATAGTCAGTGCCTCCTCCGCTGCCTTTACAAAGAAAGTACTGATGCTTTACTTTTTTGAGATCATCTTCAAGTAAAGTCTTTGTTGAAATGAGGGAGATGGACATAACGGTGAAGCTGGTACAGTTTGATTCAAGTGTGATAGAGACATGCTTTATTAAACATCGCATTGCTGCAACAGCTTATTAATGTTTATTTCAGCGTTTTATTACCATAGGAATAAACAGAATGAACAGAATAAATAGATAAATCTGGAATTGTGGATTTGAAATGCAGTTCTGTGCAGGTTTTGATTCGCTGCAGTGTAAAAGTCAATAACTAGAAGGAGTTCGTGCTCTGTATGTGTGTGTGTGAGAGATTATTTAATCACAGTCGGAGAGTATTTTATATGAACTTGTGGGTGTGTCTGTAGTCACGCTGGTTCTGATCTGAATTAAGGGGCCGCACTTTGTGTATAAATAACACACACTTGCTGTTGGACCATGTGATTCAGTGAGTAGGGGTCTCTCTCCCTCTCTCCCTCTCTCTCTCCTGCTCTCTCTGTAATCACCTATTCTTGGAGCTTTTTTTCCAATTGCCTCATCGGAAAACCATGCAGACCGGGATGGCCGATCTGCTGTGATTGAGCAGTTCTGCTCGCAATTTAACTCCATCTGATAGGGGTTAGCAAGGCCTCTCACACAGCGTTTCTCTCTCTCTCTCCGGCTGGAGCTGTGGGGAGGTGTGCCAGATCAAACAGAGGTTCAGGATTAACACTTTACTATTCTGGTTCGGCACGAGAAAGTCAAACATCTACACAAAACATAAGGCGATTTTTGCTTTTATTTATGTTTTAGGATCCCCATTAGCTGCGCCTCAAAGCAGTTTATCTTCCTGGGTTTCACCTTTTCAGATACACAAATATCCTTTTTGAAAGCTTATATAAACACTCAAATGAATACAGTACTGTGCAAAAGGCAGCCATTAGGTGTGTTGTTTTAGCAAGGTTATAATGGCCATATATATCATACATTTCCCAGTCTCCTAATCAAGACACAATGGGCTCATCTTGGCAGAGAAAACGACAAAAGACAGTCCAAGTCTAAAGCAGAACTCTGGTATAATATGCCACACGTTTACTTAAGAGAAGAAAATCACATTCAAGATGCAAACAGAGGTCACACTAAATACTGACTTTTACCTGTAGAAGCCATTTAGTTCAGACCCATAAATAAATATATATGCTCATTACAACCCTGTAAGAACAACAGAGCAGCCTTCGACTTTTACACACTACTGTGCATTTACATTTGATAGACGTTTAGAAAATGCAGACGAGGTGTTGAGAGTGGTGCTTTCTGTGACCATGCTAAAGAAAATATAGAAATATAGCCTCTGCAGTGTCCTTGCAGGTACAGTGACAGACGGTACATTCGTCTGATTTCTGCTCGTTTTGCAGTTTATTCCAGTTGTGAATCCTGAATTTGGAACGCTTTCCCACATGCTTGTTTGGATATTTTTTTTCTCTTTGGTGTGGTTTCCTTGAGTTTTGTCGTGTTCGATCTTGGTTTTTGTGTTCCTCCTTTGTGTCTCCTACAGATTAGTTTTGCTGCTCACGGTTTGTAAGGTGGTGTTAAATCGTCAACAGCTCATTGTGTAACTGGAGCTGGAGTTGTTTTCATCGGCAATTAAGCTTTGATCTTTTTTTTTCTGTTGCGTTCCTCCTCCTACTCCACTACATTCCCCTTAATTTAACAGGGTTCCCACGCATCATGGAAAACACATGGAACACGAGCCACGAGCAAAATGTCACGGAAAACGTGGCGTTATCGCGGAAATTGATTTTGATATTCTCTTATTTTCCTTGAACCGAGAATAAACCGCTAATCCTACTCCTAGCAAACCCAACTGTAAATTTCAGTCTGGTCGGGAAAAATTGTTGGTTCGTGTTGAAGGTTATTCATTTATTAAAATAGATTAGATGGTGACATTAAAACGTCTAAAGGTTGTGCCCATAAACTGAAACACCTGTGGTCTAATAACGAGTGAGCTCGAGTGTGTAAGAGATGATTTCATAGATACGTTTTAGTCCTAAACTGCACGGCTTTTAAACATATTGGTGTATGGAAAAGGATCTCTACATAAAAGTGGAAATCCTGTTTAATTGACAGCTTTAGTTGCTTTTCTCTTTTCTAAGTATTCTGATAATTTACTTGAGTAAAAGTACTAATACCACACTGTATAAATACTCCACTACAAGTAAAAGCGCTGCGTTCAAAACCTCACATAAGTAAAAGTATGTATTATCAGTAAAATGCACACTTTTCATTGTGCAGTAAAATGATCTCTGTCAGTGTTTTACTATTATATATGTTTTTGGATTCATTTTCCTGCTGCATTGATGTGTAATGTGCATTAAGATTGAGCTCATTTGAACTACTTTAGAAACCGCTGGGAGTTTAATCTACAGCGATGCATCACGTTCTATAAGATCATCATACGTTTGAAACGTCACTGTCCTGTGAGAACCACGTATCTGTCATGAGCTCAGATAAACAGGCCTGTTTTCTGCGTTTTACTGCCGATTCAAGAGGGTTTTTAAAGAGTTTATTTCACTTGAGGAGGAGGAGGATTTTAAATAAAGAAACACTTCATCCTCCAGTTTACGTCAAACATTTAAAACGGGTGGTTTTCACTGTAATCGGAAAAGGAACCAAAGCTGTCGAACAAATGGAGACAAAGTCAGTCGGTCATTAGAAGTTGAGTTCTACTTTTCAAATAAAGATATGAGATATGATGCACTTAAATATGAAACAAAATATGGAGTATTAATAAGGATTTAAGTCCAGTATTAAAATGTTGTTGACGTTACCACATGATCTTTTCTACAGTAAAGTATAACACTGTAGTGGTAGGAATCAGTTTGTAGAATTAGTACTTTTACTTTTGATACTGTAAGTGTTTAATTCCACACACTGAACATTTTAAACATAATAGTTGACATCTGTGTACATGTTAGATGTTATTGTAGCTGCATTACCTCTTCTGTAGTCCGCAACATTTCCCCACAGTGGATGTCCGGGTGCCGTGGTGAGATTCGTCTAGATTGTGTAGGATTTATATCGCAAGCGACTTTTCAAAACGTAGCATGCACGCAAAGTATTTAACTGCGTCCGCAGCCGTCACCCCGCGCTTCATGGTTTGATCCCCCGATGAAAGTCCCTCATAAAATGAAAAGTGTAATTACAGCCCCTGTTTGTATGCATGTGTGCTGTGCTATGAGGCAGGAATACCATAAAAATAACCTCCGATGCAGCTGTGGAAAACTGCTCAGGGGTCAAGTTGCCCACGAGTTTTGGTTAAGGATCAATTTTCATGCGTGTTTCCAAACCTCAGTCACAAGCGGGAAAACTGAGGATGAACGGGGGTCACTCTCCAGAGTGGAAACTGTCCTTCCTTAAGGCCAGAGCACGGGTTTGATTTGAAAACGGAGAATCAGTTTGAACTTTAACATTTGTGCACAGAGAAGGAAATCCATTTTTACCACAATATTCTCAAGGAAATGTCAGTGTTTTGTTGCCAAAGTACACTACTTTCTGTTGTGCATTTTCATTTGGCTGCTGGAAAAAAAAATCACCCTGATTTCCAGAACCATGTAAATCCTTTAATTCAAAGGACAACGTTGACCTCTGTCCAATAATCACAGGATCAGGAACCAGTCACCTCTTATCTTGATATAGTTTTTTTTTTTTTTTTTTAATCTCCCAGGATTGAGATCGAGGACTCGGAGGCGGTGGGCATCTCGAATATCATCTCCAACCTGATCACCATGTTCCCTCGGAGCATTTTAACGGCACTGCCCAGCGACCTCTTCACCTCCTTCATCAACTGCCTCACGCTGCTCACCTGCTCCTTTGGACGCAGCGCCGCCCTGGAGGAGGTGGTGAGTACTCCAACGCCACCTGGGGGTTAAACGCTCCATGAAGTGGCTGGTGCATATTTCCGTGTTTCTTAAGTTAGGTGTCGGTGCCGTTCAGATACCTGGCGTGTCATGTGAGTTTGTCATATTTGTAACATTACATTATAGCAGCAAATCAGCCTTAATAACCAGCCTTAAAAGTTTTACTATTTTTTTTTTTTATTTCGTTTTGACTTTTTGTTTTCAATTTCAGTCCATTTTTAATTAGTTTTAAAGCTTTTAATTTTGTGTTACTTTTAGGGCCTTTTCACACCTGAAAGGCCAAACCAAGGTTCATGTTTTTTCTTCCATTGTATACATTGGGTCCCGTTAGTTTTGCTTTCACACTGCAATTTTGGGGCTGGACTAATCCGTCCTGTCGTCATCCTCTCCGTGTGCTACATCTCCCTTCATACATGCCGTGCATCTGACGTCGGCATGTCGTTCTTCCGCTTGTTTGGTTTTTTTTTTTTCCTCTTTTGTTTATTGCTGAAGACAGCCCTAGTATAACTTCCTGTAATAGATGTGAAAGTTTGAACTATCCAGAAAGTTTTTTCACACTGTGCATGACACGAACTGCGGTTCAGTTTGATCCGAACCAAGACCGCCTCTTTTGCTCGGGCCAAAGACCGGCTGTTTGGTCTGTACCGCGGTCTGGGTTTCACACCTGCAAATTAGGTTGGGATCAAACTGAAAAGTCTGAAAGTCAGGACCAAACAAGCAAGGTGTGAAAGAACCCGTAGCCTTTTCGAGGGGGTCTGGGCTTTCTTCGTTACCCTGTCAAGGTAAATTAGGTTAACCTTCTTGTGGGAGTTTTTTTTTGGACTCCTATATTTGTGGGATGTTTTCCCCAAGTGAAACGTTCCACATATTTTATCACCTCCCACTTTCCAGGCACCTGATCTTATCTAAGACACAGTCATTGTCCCGGTATTCCCAAACGGGACTACGTGTCGTCATCTGCTGGCGTCAAACTGACAGAGCTAAAAAAAATTGGAAGATGGATTTCATTTTGACCCAAAAAACTTTTGTAAAGCCCCATTTTTATTTTTATTTCAGTAAACAAAAAAGTTACTTTCACGCCTCCTTTTTGTTATTTAATTAGTTTTCATAAAAATAATAATTTAGATTAGAGCTTCTCATCCTTTTTTTGCTTTTGTCCCCTTGGTTTGAGATAATGTTGCCTCTCTGTGATCGTTGATGGTTGCAGTGGCAAAGTTTTCAGATTGTGTTAAGTGACTTTTTCCCCCACTTCTTATTTAATCACATAATTCAAAAGAAATTATAGGCGAGTCTAAAAAGCAGACTGTTTTGAAATGAAAAATAGTCATGATGTAAATGAGTTTTTGTTCTTCCTGCCTCAGCTGGATAAGGATGACATGGTTTACATGGAGGCCTATGACAAGCTGCTGGAGTCGTGGCTCACGCTGGTCCAGGATGAGGAACATTTTCCTCGTGGCTGCTTCGTTCAGCCAGCGATACAGGTCTTCAACTCGTACATCCAGTGTCATCTGGCTGCCCCCGACGGCACGCGCAACCTGGTGAGACTGTTTATCTTTACAGCGACTGTTTACACCATTTATAAATGACACCCACTGTGTGTCGTCAACTTGAACATGTCAGTGGTATTTTCAGACTCCTCTACATCCATTTTGATGTTTCCTTAATCGCGCTCTCCCTCCTCAATTCCTCATATTTCGCGCGTGAATCGTAAAAGCCTTAACCTCTCTCCGCCTCCCCACTTGTCAGTCAGTGAACGGCATAACGTCCCACGATGAAGAGGAGATCAATGAGCTGCAGGAAGACGACAGAGAGCTGTTCTCAGACCAGCTGTCCAGCATCGGCATGCTGGGACGTGTGGCCGCCGACCACTGCATCCCCCTGCTCACAAGGTAAAGCCCTGACACTTAATCTGAGCATCTCCTTAAATAACATTCTCACATCTCACAAGAGGTTGTAGCAGATTTTTAATATTTTAATATTTTCAATCCACCAACACTAATACGTCTTTTTTTCCCCATTTGGCCACAATTTTCTGTTTGATGCTGAGCACCAGTGAAAGCATGTTTTAATTTGTGTCGGCTGCAGCTAAATTACGATTTCAGAATTGTTCAGCTGTCTGACAGCACCTGAAATAATCCTAGTGGAAACCCTGGTTCCTTCCTATAGTGAATAAAGTCGCCCCCATATCCAGTGGCGTTCAGCTGCCTTGTTTTTTCCCCTCCTGCAGCCTCCTGGAGGACCGGGTAACACGGCTACACGGTCAGCTCCAGAGAACCCAGCAGCACCTCATGGCCTCGTCCGACCCCGCATCAGTCGACCGCAAAGTCCTGGACGACCTCTATGAAGACATCCACTGGCTCATACTGGTCTCAGGTCAGCTGCAGGACATTAAACTCTGTCCCTTTGTGCCTTTTACTTTTCATAAAGGATATTTTAGTGTAGAATCTCACTTACAGTAGAATAGCGCAAGAAAACAATCCCGGCTTTGGGGTTTGGTTTACAAAAAAACTCGACATGGTTTTAAAAAACGTTTTATATGTGCCCACGAAGAGCAGATTGAGGGTCTAATATAAAGTAAAATAGCTGTTTTATAGTGTTTACAAACCACTTTTCCATTGCACTATATTCCACTTTACAGACTTTTCTTAGAAGAACTAAACTCCACCCGGTTTTGTGGGTTTGAGTTAATGAAATAATATTCGAATCCACATTACTGAAACAGCAGGTTCCTCAACATTTACTTAACAATGTTATTTTTATTTGCTGATGCTGTCTTTCTGGTTTCCAGGACCATGTTTTCACATTTCACTCTGACTTTCAGTAAAAGTGCTCTGGCTATAATCTGTCCAAACTCTTCAGGGTATTTACTAGCGGACGACCCTCCGGGTGAAACGCCGCTCATTCCCTCAGAGGTGATGGAGTTCTCCATCAAACACTCAACAGAAGTGGACATCAACACCACGCTGCAGATCCTCGGTTCACCGGGAGAGAAGGCCTCCTCCATACCGGGCTGCAACCGCACAGACTCCGTCATCAGGTGAGAAAGACCATGTCTGATCTGTGTAATATTGTGACAGTAAATCAAAAACATTCATTTGAACTATTTCTTATTCGTTATAATAGTTAAGTTTTTTAAATTTCGTTTTTGTTGCAGTACAGTTTTTAAAGAGGGTGTTTCTAGTTTAGGTTTTAGTTTTTATATTAGTTTATTTACTTTCAGGGTTAGTTTGAATCTTTTTTTTTTTTTTTTTTTTTGTAATATGGGGGATTTGATTTGAAAAGGTAAGAAAAAGTATTGTCGACTAAACTCAACAAAACATTCTACCGTTTAAAGAAATGTATTGACTTAGGTTAAGATGAACCATCCACAAAAGATAAAAGATGTTTGTCAGTCAGAACCAGAGAAGTTCAACTGGACAGAACAGCAGCTAGAACGGTGCATAAAATGCAGCCTTATTCTATCGCATGGCATTTATACAGTTTTAGGTTATCTTCTTTCTTTTTTTTTTTTACTTAGAAAGCTTTGCTTAGAAAATGTTTTTTCACACTTAGCTTTCGTTTTCATTAAACATAATCTTGATCCAAAGCGTCCAAGGACAGCATAAAATCAAGCACTTTTTTAATCTGAGCTGGCCAGAGTCCTGCTCTAAGATAATCTACAAGCTCGAATGTGGCATCTGCATGTATTTACACTCACGGTTACTGTTGTGTTGCCGTGTTGTCTTTTCACCCTTTGTGGAACATCAGTACAAAATGGTAGCTGTAGAAATACGACAGATAATAAAATGGACCCGAGGATGCAAAACATATTTTTAGTTGCTGTTATGAGCTCAGGGGGATTTATATTTTAACGACAATTAACTGCCAGCGTGTGGCTGTCAGGTTGTGTGGCACACGGCTGGCAGTCAACACTGGATGCTTGTCTGTTAGAGGGTAATTGTATGTGTGTGCGCGCATACAGATAATCACAGTGACGACAAAAGATAGCCATGGCAGCCAGTGGTATTGTCTGCTGAAGGTCATTTAGTCCCTGTGTTTTATAGATTGTTCATTATTAAGGTGTGTGTGTGTGTGTGTTGGTGTGTGCGGCGCTGACAGAGGATTGGAGAGACGAGTGGACGATGGCATCAGGTTTCCTAAAAGCGAGCGGCCAAGCTCGGCCCGTAAATGTCAGCGTGGTTTTGTTTTCTGCAAACAATGTGAAACTGTGCGCTGTCCTGGACTGAGAGGGGCGCACATAAGCTGCTCTAAGCCCGCTGTCTGCCTGGCCTCTCGTATACGCCGTGTGTGTTGACGTGCACTTGACTTTGTGAAGACCACACTTTGACTAAAAGGGCATCAAGATAGTAACCGTCTACCAGAGTTTGATCCTTTCAGTGCTTGGAAACATCACCTGAAATCGGTTTCTAAAGTAGGGCTGTGACTAAAGAGAGGTTTTAGCTTTAAATAATCAAAGGCTTGTTTTGACAACAAATCAATTAATTGACTCAGTTAATTGAAATTAATTGACTGTGCAACACCTTAGCTAATGGCGGAAAAACAAAACACTTGGACTGGACTTGACCCTGTATTATAATGCTTTACAGACTACTTTACTACTAGTACTTACCTGTGAAAACTGAATTATTTACCATTTATTATTTACTACATACAAATGAATTTCCCTAAGGGGATGTGTAGTTATCTACATAACATTTCAGAAAAGATTAGATTAGATGATTAGTGATTAGATTTTCTGTAATGGTTTGTACATTACGGTCACGTTTAATATCAGTTTTTCGGTAAACCTGGGAAACTTGGTAGGTACGTTGCTGCTGATGCAACCATCAGTCCGAAACCCAAACATATTTAGTTGACTCGCATTTGAGAATCTGCACCCGGCAAAAGTTATCTGCGAAAAAATGTCTCTGAAAACATCCTCACTTCTTCTTGTATTTCATCGAATCTTTTCGTTTTCCCGTGTTTCTTCTGCTCTGCTTTCTTTTGCGTTTTCCCTCCGCCCACTCTCACGCCTGCATTCCTCTGTCAGGTTGCTGTCGGCGGTGTTGCGGACGTCAGAAGTGGAGTCCAGGGCGACCAGAGCGAGTCTGACGGAGCTGCTGAGTCCACAGATGGGAAAGGATATAGTGTGGTTCCTCAGACGATGGGCCAAGACGTACCTGCTGGTGGACGAGAAGCTCTATCAGCAGGTAGGAGACTCTCTGCTGCTCATGTGCTCAACTAGAGCTACCGAAACTCTGAAAGCTGAGAAGTAGAGGACTTTTAGGATTCTATCACTAAACAGCTGTCCCCTCTGCTGAGGATCTATGGCTTTGTCCTCTCTGTTTTAGTATCCACAGCACTCGAGTGTATTAGGATCCCTAAAACGGAGACTTTCGGAGATGCTGCTGACTGTTTTAATTTGCAAGGTTTCATTGTAATGTGGCGGAAACAGACGACAGATGATTACGTACACTATTCGCTGCTTGACTGGGTCTTATCAGTCCCCTATGTGTCATCCCTGATTCATCATGCCTCTAACGCTTGACCCGGTCCAGGAAAAAAAAATAATAATTGCCTTGAGATTATTTCTGAAACCTTGCTAAAACACTCATCTGGACAGAGACTGTTTTCATTTTAAAATGGAAACACATGAGTGTGGATGTAGTCTATGTCTCTCTGATATAAATGCTTATCAGGGAAAGTCAGAGTTTAGAGTCTAGACGCTCTCTGAGGTCCACAGGAGTTTTTAAGTGTATTATTATTTAACCATTATTTAACAAGGAAGTGCCTTGAAAATAAAATTTCTTTTTCGAGGGAAACCTGGCCAAGAAGGCACACCAATCCATGCAAAACTCATAAAATCACTCATGACGAAGACGTAGAATTTAACACAGATAAAAGCAGGGCAAAAAATAACAGATAACAGATAAAAAACAACTACTATTCTAGGAATAGTCTCACCATTTTCCAAGAGAACTGAAGGGTCAGTAGGCGGTGCTTTTATGTGTGGATCTGTTAGTGTGAAAGTAACCTGTTCCAGAGGAGGATAGAAGGCTGCATAACTTACCATTACATTGTATAAAAAGTGAACCACAGTCGTGACACCGAAAAACCCAGGGATCAACCTTCACTTCCCTCACTAACAGCGAATCCTGCTTCGTTGTGAAGCAGGACCCAAAGTCCAGACTTCGCACCACGAGTCACACATCTTTTTATCTGTGATCCCTTAGATCAGCATTCCCCTGAGCACAGCGTTCGGCGCAGACACAGAGGGCGCCCAGTGGATTGTGGGATATCTCCTGGAGAAGGTGATCAACAACCTGTCTGTGTGGAGCTCAGAGGCCGACCTGGCCAACGACACTGTGGAGCTGCTGGTGACACTGGTGGAGAAGAGGGAGAGGTGAGGTTTCCAAAAAGCTCCGTGAGCTAAAAGAAAACGTGAAAGACGGATTTATTAGTGCACGTCCATACAACATGTTAGAGATGGGTTGTATCACAGAAATGATCATAATTGTCGCAGAAGAGGCCATAAATGTATGAGGAAAGCTCTTGGTTGTACTGGTTTAAACCAGTAGCATTTCTGTTTATTTCTAAAATTTGCTGAGCACTTTGTAAAAGCTTCTTAAATTCCTTTTATATGAGGTCATTGTTCATTTCAGGCCTTGAAAGCAGGCTTCTAAACTTTATGAACTTTCCAGACGTTTCACTGATAAAACCAACCTTACACCAAATATCTTTTCTAGTGATTTCCTTTCCGATGTCTGAATAAAATCACCAGAGTTTTGTGAAAGGTGTGGCACATTTCTGTCGTCTTGATAGTATGATGTAAGGTGTTTGTGAAACTGAGGCTGAGCTGCCTCAAATCAGCCTTTTTTGATTTAAAACCATTTAATATTATCAGAAGTTTTTAGTCTTGACTAATGCAAATAGAGAAGTTCAGTGCCATAAGCATTGTCAACAACCAATGGATGCAGTCTCTCCAGCAGCAAAGTGGACTAACATCACAATAAACGACTAACAGGAGCCAAGCTTCTCCACTTTAGAGTTCCTGAACACATTTGATGAGTTATGTCTGCAGAGAAGAGGTAGAGGTGGACACTGATGACGCTGGCAGAGAGGCCATAGTTGCTCTTCTTCCTTGACGTTTGATTTAAAAACCACTGAGGGTTAATTTTTCCTTATTCGAACCACAAATGAATCTGCAACAAACTCTGAAATTCCTTCACTTAATCCTCAAATCTGATGATCTAGCCTGATTCATCAAAAAACATAAATGCTGATGTAGTCTTACAAATGCAGACCCTGTTAGATCCCCCGTCTGTTAACCCTGACCCTAACTCTAAAACTTTCTGAAAAGAATCTGTGT
>JAPQRN010000015.1:7358605-7391675 GCA_037367275.1 Coranthus polyacanthus
GGTTTGGTTTGGTAACTGCTGGATTACTAGAGACTAAGACGTCTCATTTAGTCACGTTAACGCCCAGATACCTTTCTCTGCTAATTCTTGTCTAATAGGAATAATAGGCATAGTGTTAACCTTTTTCTCCCATTCTGTTTCAATATCAAACCATTCACCATCTCTCGCTGAAACTTTAAATGAGACCCTTTGAAACCACAGCTCTCAATCTCTAAGACAGTATTTGCACAAACGGTGTTCCATACATTTAGAATAAAGTCAGAGTTATGAACTTGGAAAGTGGAGTTTTAAAGTGTTAGGTTTTAACCAGACAGAAAAGCTTCTCTAAATATATTTAATGAACTGTTGAATGGTGGGAATTGTAGTATCGAGGGTTTTGGGGGAGTTTAAACTTCAGTTCAATTAAATGATGATGTTATAATCCTATTTCTCGACTTCATCTACTCTGAAAATACGACACACGCACACACACAGGAAAATGTTCAGGTGCTTGATTATAGTCCAAACAGTTTCTGCAAAAGGTGAAAATAACTGAAAGACTCTTATAGGATTAATATTAATAATAAAATATTGACATGAGAAGAGTTGAGATTTGTTCACATCACTAGGTGGCAGTAGTCTTTTAGATTATTCAGGTTGTTTTAGTGGCTCCACTTTGTAATTTCACCAACTATTAAAAAGAAAACCCACAGGAGGAGAGAAAGCTTCCCAGACAGATGACCACGGTGTGGTTATGAGATACTCAGACGTTTCATGACGTCCTGATGAAACCGGTTTGGCAGAGATTAGAGTCATGGACAGTGTTTCAGTCTGTTAGATACTGAAGTCTCACATTTTATTCAATTTTTCCCCATTTGAGCTTTAATTATTCTCTTAAAAAGGTAAATCAGGGAGGTTGCCATTTCGCCATGCACAAATTTAAAGTCTTACACGTCCAGATGTTTTGATACTTTTCGGCGTTTTCTGCATTTGCTTTAAAACTTTTCAAAAACGGGTAGCATTTTCTATTGGTGCAAAGGGACGGACGTTTCTGGAAAGAGTCAATTTTCTAAGCTGCAAAAAAGCCAGAAATGTAATTTTCCCCCACCTCCACTTTCTGGGGATGTGCCTCAAAACCTGGACCAACACCAAACCCATTTCATTCACTGCTTAACACGAGTAAAGTGAGAAAACTGCACATCACTGGAGTTTTACGCACATCCTCTCCACTTTCTCATTACAATAGTTGCAGATTAACTTTCCCATACTTTGACTTTTACATTCGGTTCATAAAACCAGTCTGTGTTAATTTCAAGTTCAGGTCCAGGAGCGACGCTGAATCAAACTGAATGAGGGAGGAAAGAATTAAATCTCCAGGAAAACCCATTTTTTTTAAGGATGAACAGATGTAGATTTCTGTGCAGGAGCTCCGTATTCCCCACATATTAAATGAGGACAATTAGCTGTAGGAGCTTCTACGCTGCAGGTAAAACCTCTAAAACCGTATGAAAAGAAGATAAAACAGCGAATCCGTTAGAGACGAGGAAAAAAACCCAACAACCCAGAAACAGTCACGCACCAGAACTCTTCCACACCCTCTTGCCTGCGGAGGTGCGTGGTCTGGCTTTGGGCTCTGCTCTGTCCAGGGTCTGGCTGCTGTTCTGGACGCCCCGCTCCTTCTCCAGCAGCGGCACACAGGTGCATCCCACAGCGATGGAGACGTAGATCTCGTTGTAGGTGTAGCGACCGGAGACGCAGGAAGCTTTTCTCTTCAGGATGACGGAAGGAGCGAAGACCGGAGTGCTGCGGAACCGGTCGCTCTCCTCGCCGTGAGGTCCAATCAGGCAGCCTTTACAGAGACAGTAGGCCTCCGGGATGTAACGGGGATACCTGGTCGGGTCGTACGAGATCCTACCAACAAAACACATGACATTTAGCGCAGAGTTTATGTTCTTTATCTGGATAGAAGCTCATTGCTTCCTCAAACCAGTTACTCTATAATACATCTGCTTTTGTCGGGTCTGCAGACTTTACATTTCTTCTGGACTAAACGTGCCTTTCTTACTTATTCCTACAGTGTACATCTGCACTATCACAACACTTTGACTTGTATTTCATTGTAGATTGTATGGATGCTGCTTTTGTACCAAATCACGTCCACATCACCCGTTTCAAATCACCTTCTTATTTCATTATTTGTCTTAAATTGCCCCAGAGTCCCAGTTTTTTTCTTGAATGTGTTGCAGACAAAAGACGAAATATGTTGTGTTCAAGCTGTCTACAATGAAAATTAAAAGTCCATTTTTAATATGGCTGCATTCTGTTTTAATTTGCATGTTCCACACTGTTCCGCCTGTTTATTTGGGGTTGAATGCTGTAGCTGCTACTAGACTGTATCTTAACATCCCTCTAGAGGTTAATAAAGTCAAGTAATCCTAAAAGGCACAGTGGGTAGTGGGTCTGCAGGTGTTTAATGCATCATATTCTATAAGATCATCGTGTGTTTGTAGAGTCGCCGTCCTGTGAGAACCAATAAAAAGTCAACTCATAAAAGGAACACTTCATCCTTCAGTGCATCAGACGTTTTCAACATCAACACGTTTGGAGAGATTTGGTTTTCACTGATGCGTAACAAGCTGTAAAAAAAAGTACAATATTTGCCTCCGTAATAGAGTCGAAGAGTAAAGCTGCAGAGAAAAGAAAAGACACTGAACCGAAAGCGCTTGAATTTACTACGCACAGAAGACTATGTGAAGAGCTCGCTCACCTGTAGGCCCAGGGGGAGATGCTGCGCAGGTTGACCGGGAGGCGGGTCTTCGTGTCGGCCTGGGACCGCGCCGTGTTGGGGCAGGTCAGGTTCAGTTTGACTTGCGGCTCCAGCTGCAGTGCGTGGTGGAACGCGCTCATGACTCCGACCGAGAGCCGGCCGAACATCTGCTCCAGGATCTCCTCCGGCAGGTCCAGACAAGGCCGGCTCCTGATGGCCTTTTTCCGTACCCGACCGACCCCGGCCGCCCAGCCCAGCAGCAGCAGCAGCGCCGCCAGGTGCGGCAGCAGCAGGACGCGGATCCGGCGCCGCATCACGGAGCTTCTCGGAGTTAAGTAACAGAAACACGTTTCCCGCTGCGCTGACTCCCCTTACTCTTTGTAAAGGGTGACAGTAAGATGAACAGAACAACGAGACAGCCTTTACAACCAAAAGGTACTTTCCTCTGTTATAATCCAATGAAATGTTGGAGGCGTTGGAGAGCTCGCAGGAAAACAGTCCACTCCGGCGTGGAAACCGAGGCACGGGCGCGCAGCCAGGGAAACTGAGGAAACATTTTTGGCTCCACAAAACCAAAGTGTCGACGCGAGTAATAACAGCCTTAGACTTCGAAATTATTTCCGAGCGGAGAGTTTTACACCTGCTGCTTGTTACTGGGTGCGACCATTAAAAATACCACCAAGAGCGTTTTCCTTTCGCTTTTCTCCGAAATTCGAGAGGACGGTGTGCGTAAAACGCGACGGGAGCGTCTGTGAACGCACTAAGCGCTATTCAGAGCAAGTTTAAATCACACTGACACATGAAGTCCCATCTTAAACCCAGACTGCAGCCACAGCCGGAGGGGGAAGGACAGACTTTTGGCCGAGTGTGCGCACTGCGATGCCCAAGCCCTGGTTTATAGAACTTAAAGTTGGGGTCAAAGAACCGCAAATGGAAATAAATCATTTAAATGTTTTAAAAGCCATCTTTTTACTTCTCGTTGTGTGTGTCTGGATTTATCCCATAAAGACTAAGACAAAAGCTTTAAACTGTTCAATGACTTGTGTGTTGTTATATGTTATTAAAAGCCCAATAAAACTTTATTTAATCAACATTAAATCCCACTAATTCTTTGTTTTATGCCGTTTTCCTGCAGAAAACATCATATTGCTAACTCTGTTTGGTGTAGTACCAGAACATTACTTTATAAGAGGCCGTTCATGTCTTAGCTTTGACAGGACTTTTTTTTTTTAAATTGTACATTAAGCAACAAAGAAATAAAACAATGTGAAAAATAAACATATGATGAGGAATGGATGGATCGCGTTTGTCTCGCATGTTGATGGGTTTTCCAGAAGGATCCCAGGCTCACACGTGGAAAGTGTGTCGAGAGATATTTGGACTATGGAGATGTTTCTCATGGTTTTGGCTCCGCACTTCAACACGGCGGCTGTGGGCTTTAAATGTGGGCTTTAAGGGTGCGTCTTGTGCCTCGGTGAGGACGTTTTCAGCCCGGTGGTGGAAGGCTCCGAGCTCACGGTCCAGCAGGTGTAAAGGTCCGTGTGTGTGTAGGTTTCTGGTAAACCTCAACACAGAGGCATCTTGGACCAGAGGTGAAAAGAATCAGAAAGAAGTCCAGTTCCCTTCTACTCAGGCTCTTACTTACTTTAAGGGTATTTCACGTCTGTATTAGGTGAAGAGTGCAGGACTTTTAACCCCCTGTACCTTGTGATGTACGGTATGTTACATGAAAGAAAAGAGTATATGTACTTAAATATTTATTATTTGGTCAAATGGGACCGGGGTAACTAAACACTCACACACACAGTCATACATCTTAAATATTGAACGTATATAGTACATTCCTTTGCTGGATATCTATTTATAAAAATCTACATTGTCTTCCGGTATGACTTGGCGGTAAGGCAAAGCTGACCAATGCGATGGATGAAAATACATCTCACCACTGGAAAGCTGAGATAAACAAGTCTCTTGTGTTTGTCTGTGTTTATCTGGAAACAGGTCTTTGTTTTTTTTTTTAGATTAGTTTTGGTTTTGCGGTTTCTCGCCTTTCAAAGGTGACAAAAGAGCACACGTTCCTGCAGGAGGAGCGGCTACTCTGGCAGCAGGTCGTCACCCAGCTCTTCATCTGCAAAGTCGTCATCCTCCACCCGTTTCTTGGCCCCCGTCTTCGGTCTCTCCATCTGAGGCCCCAGCGGGTCCACATAAGAGGCGTCTGCACACAAGAGGAGCACAGTCCATTTCCTGTTCATCTGCCTGAAGATTCTGTCTCACGAAGGTTATACATGTTTCGTGATTAAATCAAAAGAGAGATGTGCCGATCATGTCTCTCAGGTCTCTGGGCTTCGTTTGTCTTGTCATGGTAAATATAGTCACTGACCACTGGATCTTTTTGTAGGCAAACGCATAGTTCTAAAGCCACCAAGTCTGCACACTGATGTCCTGAACGAGAGCACGACATATGGACTCTGCAGAAAGTACTGTATGAGAAACTGGTCGGGAGTATTAACGTAGAAATAAAAAAGACTGGAAGCGGAGTGGAGAGTCTTCCAGTTCAAAGAAAAGCATGACTGGAGATAAAGAACTGCACAAGAAAGTCATGCTTGTATAGATTAAATAGCACTTCATACATTAGATTTATGGTTTAAGATATTCAAAAATCACAAGACTCTGAAAGAAGCCAAAAGCATTTGGCATTTTAAGCATTTTGCAGCAAAAGGAATGACAGCTTGGTGTGTCTTAGAAAGAGAAGTGGAGCTGGAGAGTGTCCAGACTTTGGGAAAAAAAAAAAAAATGATTGCATTACTTTTACAGGAAGAAATCCAGGCAGATCCGAGCAAAGACGTGAACGACATGATCGAAAGCTTATCGGGAAAGTAACATAACAGAGTTTTCTCTGTCGTTACAAGACTTTTCACAGATCTCATGGATGCAGTTGGTCCTCAGTGGATGTCTCTGGCAAGGTTTGTTTTTAAGCTCTTTTGCTGTTGTTCTCTTATTATCTGCTCTATATATCTTTAAATTGAAAAACGTCAAAACTTTTGCAGGAGGACGCCCAAACACCCCACCCATGCTGGAACCCAGACAGCACCTAAGCCATCTGAAAAACTAGGGAAAACCTTGCATAAGAATCATTTGGGAATTATATCAAACATTAAACGTCAATGATAAGCGCTCAACTAATCATATAAACACAAGAGAAATGGAAGAAGGAGCTTCATGTGGAAACTGCAAATGGTTGGCAAAACATGTGGAATATCCATCACACGTCCACCAATTCATGGACGTGGAGGGAATTCTCCTGGGAAAAAAAGTGTGTTTCTGCATTAAGATAAAAAAAAGTAAGCATTTAAACTGTCATTAGAAAAGTTGGAGTGTGTGGATCACTCGCACGCCTTTTGGAAATGTCAGAAAATAAATGTTGTGGGAAATGGTATGTGAAGTGTTGGGTTATGAGATCCCAGTGTCCCAGGTTGTTTATCTGTGTAATTTCACTGAAGGAAGAAAACGAAGGACCAACAGTTCACAATTCAAGACATTTTCTCGACGCAAAAACTGACACAAATTGAGATTACGAGCACAAGGGAACAAAAAAGTAAAGAAAACCCAAAAATCGAATAGTGAAAAAAAAAACCAAACTGTGTTGTATGATCGATGGCGCAGATGCATTTCCAGCCATGATGCGTCGCTCTTTGGTGTCAATCTTTATATACAAAAAAAACTGAGACTGATGAATGAGTAATTGTAACCCCTCCAGAACCCAAATGGTCCAAAGGCTCAAAGACTAAAAAAGACAAGAAAAAAAGTCTTTGCTCACCAAGTTCTTTTGGATTGCTGGCTTCATAAGGTTCATTGGACCCAGGAAGTGACTTCATCTTTGCGCTTAGTCGCTCTCCTTTAGTGCTGTTACTGCTGTGGCCGCTGTCTGTAACACAAAAACACACCCAGATTTAACACGTCATAATCAGAGTCAGTTGGACTTTAATATGGACCGACTTATGTCGTGACTCGGTGTAAGAGGTCGTTCATCTCTCATAATGGTGCGTATTGCGTGTTGGTGTAGCCTACTAGCGTTTTTCTTTGGAAAATGTAATAGTGTGTGGATCGATACTTTGAGGTAAATGTGTATTTTATCATCAACAGAGACTACAGCTCTATGAATGCTTCAGTATTTATAAATTAAACAACAAAAATTAGACACTGTTGGAATTGACCTGTTTTTGACTTTATTAAAAACTGGATAACTGTTGAACTGAACATCGAGGTCAAAGTAATAAATACCTAAATGAATCACCGAACGTCAGACTCAAAAATAATTAATCAATACATCTGGAACTGAACATCAAAGTAACCGTAAAAAAAATGCATTATTATTTTCCCTCAAAGTTAATAATTCTGCAGGAAGCTATCGGTCACTATTAGAGCCAAGTTCTGCTCATACTGATCGTTCGTAACGCGTCCCATCAGCACAGACTGATCAGCCAAACACCAAAATATGTCTCACTTCTATTATTATTTTGAAACCCGTGATGCTGAATTGGCTGTTTTATGTCCAATACTCTGTACATTTCAATGACACTTATGTATTCAATTTAAGCGATGTACTCCATTCGCATCCAGAAGTACTGGTATTGTATCTGCAATGCCATTCTGTGTTTTTCTTGGTATCAGCGGTATCGTGCATCACTTTTGAAATATGCAGGAGCCCTTCGCGTTGAGTATTCAGTTTTCCAACCTTCCACGGCTTTGAGACTCCGTCTATGCGTAGGTGTGTCTAGGTGTGGTTGTCTCTCTGTGTCCGTCTTGTGCCATCTCAGACACTGTGTGAGAAACTCCCCTGACTCTTCGTGAATGTTTTCAAACCTGCCTGGTAAATTCAAAACTGGGCAAACTGAAGCCACGGCTGCTTTTCTCACCTCGTGAACAGTCAACATATTGGTGGAGTGACATTTCATCTCGTGGAGACTTGAGTGTGTGAGTCTGTGTTCATACGTCTGCAAGTACAGTGAAAAAAAAAAACTTTGCAAGACACTGGACAGGACCAGTTCGGGCTCTAATTATCTTAGACAGCATGAGCAGCTACTCATAAGGTGTAATGAATATGTTGGAAAATGTGTGTGTGTGTTGTAGCCCAGGCTCAGATGGCGGACTGACAGAGTGCTCTACTGAACTGAAGGACAGACATGATTACAGACAGCAGCAGCCCACATCTGGCTGCCAGGTAGCCTTGGAAACTGTGGAAAGCAATGACAGAAAGCTGAAAAACAGGAAGAGGAGGAGGTCTGATATTCCACCGTCCCTCTCGGTCCCAAACATCTCACACAAGGCCTCACATACCGCTGGCAAGTGGACTTTTCCCCTCTGTTTTTTCTTTGGTATGATTGTCTTTGTGTCATTTCTGCTTTATAAAACACAACTGGGAGACATCGAGAAGAGGGATGACACAGGCCTAAAGTTGCATGGCGTTAAGTTTTATACTTCACAGCACGATTAGCCATTTGAATCTGCAATCTGCCCCAATAAGTCAACGTATTTGGAAAAGCACATGGAAGATTGCATAAGCTTTAAAAAGGAACCATTAAATACCCAATATGGATTCAGCACTAGCCTAAATGTATATGAGAGTCAGAAAACAGAAGTAATTCACAAACACGAGGGAAAAACATTAAAGAATAGCACGTGTCTGTTTGACAGATATGCTTGTTTTTAACCAGAGCCATAGAAGACAAACGCAGGTTTAAATGTGGGAGAAAACAAACCGTTTCAAAAATCTCATCACGAGAGAAGTGCAAACCTTCAGACCATCTCTTTAACTCTTACACACACACAGTACAGTGCTGCAAATATGCAGACTTTACAGAAAAGAGGGAAAACTCTCAGGTGCATTCAAGGTTTTCTTAAATATCTCAAAGTGTTCTGGGCGACTGCCTCCTCTCACTCTGAGAGACCACACAGTGCAAACACCGAGTACAGTCCAACATCACAGCTGCCTGTTAGAAGATTTCTGGATCAGGTACAGGTGGTTTTTAGCGTGTGTTAGCGGACTTACCTAAATAGAAGTACTGTAGAACGGAGAACTCGAATATGGATTTTATATATTTCTGTTTGATACATTACAGGGCTATTTGGACTTTTCTCACTGTCAGAATGGAACTTGTGATCCACTTGAAACCACGTCGCCTCAACTCAAGCACACAATGTAAACTTTACTTGTGGTTTAAAGCTCTGTGAGGATTAAGTTCTTACACAATAAGGGTTAAGGCACTACGCGTCATCAGTAAAGTAAGACGTTACTGCTTCACAGCATGAGATGACCAGAACAAAGATGCAGGAGGTGACGATTACGTTGAGGGCGTTTTCACACTTGAAAGCCCAAACCGAGGTCTGAAGCAGTCTGTTTACAGTGTATACATTACATCTGGTTAGTTTTGCTTTCACACTCCAATTTTGGGAGTGGACTAAAGAACTGTGCATGATATGCCTACATCCTGCGTCATCATCTACGTGCGCTGTGTCTCTCGATACCTCACCTTGGTTGTTTTATTGACGGAACTGCGTCTTTAATTTGGCTCACGTTTTAACTTCTCCGTCTTCAATTTGTTTTCCTCTTCTTTTGTTTATTGGTGTCGATAGCCTAGTGTAACTTCCTATGACTGGTTTCACACCGTAAATGAATGAATGATCCAGACCAAGACCACCTTGTTTGGTCGGACCAAAGGCCGGCTGTTTGGTCCGCACACTGGTCCGGGAGAGGTTTCACGCCTACAAATTTAGTTCAGACAAAACCCGAGTACAAACGTGCAGGCGAGATAGAGGTAGGGGAGACACAACTGGAAAGCAAAAACAAGTGCGCTTTTCTGTACTCTTCATAGTCCAGTGGCCAGATGTACGATCCTAAACCTTACTTACTTTTTAAATTCATCTTCTTACATACCTCTCCCTGAGTCCAAGTGAGGACTGAGTTGTTTAGGCTCAGACTGAGATACTGGGCAGCGGAAAAGAAGCAGAGAGAAGAACACAATAAGAGGAAAGACGAGGGAAATAATGCACACTGAGCAGGACTGAACATTATTCCACACAGAGAATAAACATTAACAGTGTGGGGGCTTTGCCAACGTTTTATAACCTTTATTCTCTCACCTGCTTTGACGTCCACCTCTGATATGCCGTAAGAAAGTGAGAAAGGGAGTGGGGGGTTAAGCTGGAAGACTTAAAAATGTCATACACACTGCTCAGCGATGCAAAGGAATGAACATGTAAGAGGACGCTGAAACGCCTCCAGAAACATCGAGGAACTATGAGACATTAAAAACATGCAGGTTTAAGGTTTTCTAATCTAATTTCTGAACACAGGGGAATGAAGGGAAGTCTTGGCAGGGAGGAGCTGCAAGAACATTAACAGGTGCCTGAAATATATGAACACACACACACACTACACCACAGGACAATACAGGCTCGTATTACAGTTTTATTAGTTTGTCTGGACCACATTTGAAATCTGCTGATGAGCTAGCTTTCCAGAGTAAGAGCCAGAGCAGTGAAGGATGTGTCTGTTCGTTGTAGCTCTGTAGTGAGAGTGCTGTGGAACTGAGGCCCTCTGCTTGCTCAGGGTCCATAAAAAGTCTTTTCTACCAGACTGTTAGACGACATTAACATGTAAAAGCAGCAATACGAGGTGAGGCGTAGAAGTTTCACAGTAGAAAAGTGTTGCTTTGCTTTCACTTAATGTTGTGTTATAGCTAAAATTGAAAACATGTCATTGTAAAATACGAATAAACGGAACAAAACTACAGCTGTCCTACTCTACTTTGGACTTGTGTGGTGCACAGTTATACCCATGATGCTGGCCTTTTTAGAAGAGGTGAGGGCAGGTGTAGCGACGCCTGCTGCCCAGCAGCATGAATAAGAGAGGAAAGTTGTGATGCACACGTGGAAAAACAACAACTGAACATGATAATGATGACGACGACAAGCTAAACAGTATTAACATTAAGCTTTGATTCTCCTTTAAACCGTCCGTGTAGTAACTGCATGATGGATGTAAAGTAAAAATGTAAGGATATAAACCCTATGTATTTAACAACTGAAGCCTGACATTTTAAACATTAAAATCCAAGCAGCTATAAAAGCAATCCTATGATTTCAATCAGAAACTGATAAACCTTTAGTCCTCGACACTTTTCAAAACTGTGTTAATGTAAGATTGATTTGTTAAAAAGCCAGCACTACCCGTACATATGATATATGACTAAAAAAACAGACCAGAAACATAGTGTGGACGATAAAAATGGAAAATGATTTTTTTGTAGGTTCCTATAAATCTTATTTCTTCAAATGTTTTTCCCAGACCCCGAGTACCCAGACGTAAAATCCCCACAAAGTGTGGATTTCTGTTTGTTTGATTTTTGATTTACTTGTTTCCAAACACTGTCAGAACAATATAAAGTATGACCCTTTAAAGTTGTGAGAACAACTCACCAGCACTTCCAGCGCTGCCTTCTCTCCGACTTCTGGCGCTGCCCTCACGTCCGGACTTCACCCTCTGGAGGAGGAAGAAGAAGATAACGTGTGAGACCAACTAAGGACCAAACTAACCCTAAAAGAATGCGTACTCCACATTTCATACCTTTAGCACCATCTTTAGGTCATAAATTGAGTCTTTTTATTGCTATGAATAAAATGACATCCAGTAATACAATGCAATAAAAACAAAAAGCTAAGCAGCAACATTACAAAAACACACACTGAAACGTCTTAAGAAATCAATTCTGTATTTCCATTTTAGGTGGAAATTTAAGTGTTTATTCCACTGCAGAAACACAACAGCAAAACCAGAGAAAGGAAAAAGCAGATCACAAAATACAATCGATGGGGGGATTACCATGGTAACGGAGCACTCCGTAAACAGAGCAATGATTCAATCAGACTTCATAATCGTTTTCAGTTATGGTTATATTAGTAGGATCATTTGTGTTTCATTCACTCAGTTTGGATTGATGACTGAACTCTTTGGCTCTGTCAGTCTGTATGATTGTTCCTTTTGTCTCTGGGCTGATTTAAAAGCAGCTGGTTGTGATTTAGTGACTTTCTCATCAGTATCTGGCTCTGAGGAATATCTCCACGGGACTAACGCACGTGGCGCAGTTGCTCTGAATGCGGTCGTCTTCAAAACGTCCTCCCACCTGAGACCCAAACATCCACTCAATGGCTCTTTAACTGCACTGACTATTTTCTGTACTGATTTACTATTTATTTACAACCCCGAATAGGAAGAAGGTGGGACAGTATGGAAAATGCAAAAGCAGTGATATTGTATTTCATTACAGACAGTATGAACACAACTTATTTCATGTTTTGTCCGTCCAACTTCATTTCATTTGTAAATATACATTCTATTCAGGCTGCAACACATTCCAAAATAAGTCAGGACAGGGGAAATTTAAAGTAATGAGTTCAATATATACAACTAAATGTGATTTGAAGCAAGTGATGTGAACAGGTGACTGTAATCACGTTTTGTTACAAAAGCAGCATCAGGATAGGTCTAAGACGGGCCGAGGACCACCAGTTTGTCAACAACTGTGAGAAGATTATTGACATTTTTACAAAAATCACACCTGAAACACGTTGGTGTCTTTAGTCCCCACGTTTTTTTTGGAATAAAATAAATACATTTCATGAGGCGAAATGTTAAATAGTTTTCTGTTGTGTTGTTTTCAGTGTAATACAGGTCAAAGATAATTTCCTAATCACTGTTTTCTGTTTTAAGTTAACAACTTCCCAACTTTTTCTGATTTGGGGTCGTATAACTGGACATGTTTCCAGTTGTTCCTGGTGCAACTTGAAAACAAAGACACACTTCCAGCATCAGAGGACACACTGGCTGTAATAAAACCCATTTTCCAGTTCATTCACTGGTTCCAGGTGACTCAACAACAACCGCGTCAGACCTGTTAATAATTCTCCAAACACAACACGAGTTTAAAATGATCCAGTATTAGTGTCAAACAGCTGACGTGTCTGACTCAAGGAAATCAACACCAGAGCACAAACAGCTGCTTTTCATTTCCTGAGCGGCAGTGACCACTGAACCACTTCTACGCTGAAATACATATGCATGTTTTCAATAAGCGTGTCCTTGTCCGGGAAAAGACGGTTAATGAAAAAGTCATGAAAGTGCTGTAATTATAGGACTACAATGTTTTCTAAATATTATTCAGATGCATTGCCTACTTTGAGTGTTGCACCATCGAACTGAGCTGACTCTTCAGTTATACACATTAAAACACTGGTTTTAAAACTTTATGTTGTGGGGAAAAAAAAAGAAAACTCCGTATTCAGGTCTTCACAAGTAAAAGTGTCAATACTTAACTTTAAAAATACTCTAAATACTAATATTACAAGTAGAGCTGTCTAAGTCTCATAGAGCTTTGGAAGTATAAATATTATTTCTACATCAAAACAACATTGTAGTTTTCTGTCTATAATAAGATATATTTTGGAAAATCTTAATCTGAAAAGTATTCACAACTGGCTTTTTCAAAATGATCTAATAATCTGTCTCAATTAATTTAAAATGCATCCAATGGTACAGATTCAGACTGTTTTAAAATCAGTCCAGTAGCCAAAGGTTTGCAGCCGGAGAGATGCCATTGTGAATCAGCAAAACATCTCAAATTACAGGTTGTAAAGTTTAACACTGTTTTGGTTTCAGAAAAATGAGAATTAGTGAGTTTTTGAGATAATCATTATCATTATCATTGTAGCTACAGAAAAGTCACCAGTAACTGCAGCCGACGGAGAACGATAGTGTGTAAACATTTACATATCGTCTCTGAAATATAGTGGACACAAAGTAGGAGTAGAATGGAAATACTCATGTACAAGTACCTCCTATTGGCGGCTCAGTACTGTATTTGAGGAAATGTACTTAATTACTTTCCACCACTGGACAAGGCTTTCGTTGCCATTTTTCTCTGCAGAATACCATGAAGATCTTCTGCATATTAAACCTGTACGCTAGGCTTAATAACGTCTCATATTCCTTAGGCAATATAACTTCAAAGGCAGCAGCTGGATGTACCTGTTCTCGCATCTCCTTCATCTTCTCTACCTTCTTCAGCACGGTGGCATATTCTTGGATTTCTTTCAGGCCCATGTCTGTACACAACCTCACCAGGAAACGCAAACCTGGACAAACACACACACACCTTTTTTAGTTTCTGCTCCTCTTTGCTCAGTGAATCATCTGCTGCTCATTAAGAGACTTCTGGTGAGAGTTGTGCAAGCAAAAAGGAAAAAAAATTACATTCCACATTTTCTGGAAACTCGCGGTGGATATCTTTATACATTTCCAAAGCTTTCTGGTAGTTTCCTGTTGAGAAAAACAAAAAAAGGCCATGTTCAGGACATTAAGCCAACTCTTCCTTTAAGACACATCTACCTCCTCCATGAAGACTAAATCTTACTGTTTAAATTAAATGAAGCTGCAGTTTGAAGAGTTCATTTGCCATTTTATAATCTATGGCTACAACTAACAATTATTTTATGTTGCTCATTAGTTACTTGATCATTTTAGTCTAAAAATGTTCAAAATAGTGGAAAACTAAAAGTCCTAAGTAATACACTCATTAAAGGATCAAAAACCAACTCATTCTCACCACTTCTTCTGTAGCAGCTCGCTACCATTAGCTTCCATTTCACCTGGGTCGGCCTGAGGGACGCAACGAATAAATACTGTTTAAACAAACTGTGAAAATATTCAGCTATTCCGTGACATTTTAACCACGAATACAATAATCTTTCTGCGATTGCTGCAGCTTTTATAGTATGCAATTCAAGGGCTCTTATTGTGAAAACTTTCCCTGTCTCTGGGAGAGAAAAAATATGTTCACTTGCAGATTTGAGCTGATTTCCTCAGTATCATAATGTAAAACTGTTTTTGCTTCAGTAGAGATAAAGATGAGACAAAATCTGAATTTAGTGGCAAGATAAACAAGATGAAATAAGACTAGAATTTATATGGTCAGAAATAGCGCGTAACTACTCTATACACACGAGAATTTGGTTTGTTAATTATCATCCTTGTATTGCAACAGCTGTTCACTTACTGTATGAGCGTGGCTCTTTCAAAGTACTGAATGGCCTTCTCAGAGAACTGCTTCTCGATGTAATACGCCCCGAGCCACTCAATCACATCTATGTTGGAGGGAAAGTACCTGAAGGACTGAAGGGGAACATACAACACAACATGGTCACACGACACAACATGGTCAGAGTTCTTAGATGTCCACAGATCAATATATTACGACTTGAGTTATTGCTTGCGTCAAAAAGTAAAAACGACTTAAAAAAGACATCAGTCGTCACAAGGACTACAAACTGTTTGCTCTTAAATTCTCATTTAATTTCACTGTAACATAGAAATAATAATGGTAAAGAATATTGCTTGTGTTTTCCAAAAAAAGGTGGAATAACTTAAAAATAAATGACAGAGAAGAATGTTTGCATTGAACCCACTGTACCTCATAGTAGTACTGGAAAGCCTGAGACTTGTCCCCCTCCCCATCATGCAGCTCTCCCAGTTTGGCTAATGCCTGGGGGTCGGTGGGCGTTACGCTGATGACCTGCATCAGCCACTCAATGGCCTGCTGCGGATCCTCCAGAAGCTCATAGCTGAGACAGACGAGTCAGGGAACAACTCAGGCCCACATCAGTCCCTGATTTTAACTGAGCAACAGAACAGCTTCACAGAGCATATAGTATAATGAACCGTCAGTACTACGACACAAATACTACAGCGTAACGCGTACACTCGTCATCAGGAGGATACAGGTTTGCCAGCTGGTACATGACTTGGGCGCTGTTCCTCAGAATAGCATGAAGCTTCAGGAAGCAGTCTAGGGCCTCCTCCAGACGATTCAGTTTCTTATAGGTCAGACCTGGTACAAGACAACAAAACTCTCAATATCTGGTACATCTGTGGATATCAAAGGACAAAGAGATGACCCAAGCTGCTCAGTGACCCGTGTGTGAAGTGTATACATGTGAGTGTATTTGCTCTTGTTTAAAGGTATTGTTTTTTTTCTGTATATTTGTGTTAAGGAACAAGACGGGTCATCTCACAGGGATATCCTTCTAATAAATGTCAAACTTTGCTGTAAATCAGCCTCTAGATTATCTGCAAAAGGTACAGTACAGTGGAAACAGATTCTTACCCAGGTTGTAAAGAGCCTCAGTGCAGGAAGAATCATTCCTCAGCGCCTCTTTGTAAAACTCTGCAGCCTTTTCATGGTCCTGTTTGACAAACACCGTGTTGCCCTTGTTGATGAGCGCTGCCGGGTTGTAGCGATCAGCGTTCATGGCAAGGTCAGCGTATCGGTCAGCCTGGTCGTAGTCCTTCTCCTGTAAAAGGATAAACATCAGAGGCAAAATGATTTAACATTTAATGTATGCATTTACATTTTAAAGGAAATCCAATTGTGTTACTTATTTCATATATGCAGAACGTGATGGTTTAGTTTTGTTAGGATCTTACCAAGAAGTAGAGGAAAGACAGGTTTGTGGCAGCAGCGCTCTTTACTCTGCTGTCCTTCTTCTCAAATGTCTTCAGAGTTTCCACTGCCTGAAAAAAGGACAAATTTAAATCTGTCAGGGAAACACTTTACACTGGTTTCACCCTAGTGTAAGAACATGGGCAGACTTATACTGTGTACAAACACATTTCCCCAATAAAACATCATCGAAAACATAAACCAGCAAAAACTAAACACATTTTTTCATTATATGATCTAAAGCCTGTAGTATAGTATTCAGTACAATGATTATTAATTAATAAATTAATTATTAAAAATGAAAATTAATGAGTTCATACCTTCTATGAGCAAGTGTCAGAATTAGCTAAATGTGTAGCAATGCTGCTGGCAAACTATATACACCAGACCAGCCTTTATTTTGGTTTGTTAATGTTAAATTTAAGATATTATGTGTTTTCTTCTCTTTTTTTCTAGAAACAGATGTAACACTGTAAGCACATTATGAGCTGAGGAGTTTTAAAACAGTAAAAGTCATCAAGTTAACAAACCACAGGCTGTACTACAGCTGCACCGATGCTGCAGGTTACACCATCACCTGTCTGTGTAAAACAGACACACATGCATACAGATGTAAACGCCTGCGAGTCCTACGTAACTGGAAACACCGTGGGTGACTGCCCGAGTACTCCCATGTCAAGAAAAAGAAAAAAAAAACAAAACAAAACTATGTAATCTAAAATGGAAACAAAATACACACATACCTCAACCTTAGGCATGCAGATGGGGAAGAAAAAAGACAAAAGCAAGAGAAAATGGACGAACATGAGAAGGTGAAAATTCGGTCTGATGCTGCACACTGATGAAACAGCTAAAGCAGAAAACTGACACATATAAACAACTGCAATGGTTGCATTGTGGAAACACATTGTAAAAAGATGGAAAAAGACTAACAGCGAGCAAACATCAAATGGGAAACACTACTCACTCATACATACGATATTGGTGAACAATACTGTGTAAATATATGATGTGTCTGCAAAGGCAGACTCTGAAGTTGGAGGCAATAATATGTCAATCAGACAAATGTTTGGAGTTTTGCATTAAGAAAGATGTGCATGTTTTCCAAATAGGGATGGGTGATAGAGACAAAAAGTTATCACGATAGAAATGTTCCTATCAGTCGATATTGATAATTATCACGTTGAAATCATTATTTCTTTCCAGTTTAAATGTTACTTTTATGAAGAACCCAGTTGGTTATTTAGATTTAAACTCTTCTTTATGGTAAGAAGTTGACAAACACTTATGTTAGAGCCACTTTGGCAAGGTGGGTCTTAAACGGAGGTCTAATTGTGAACCACAGAGATGCCTGTTTTGAGTGGTGTTACCCTTTATTCTACTGAGACAAACATCCTCACCTGGTTGAAGTCCTTTTGTCTGAGGTAGGTGATGGCTTTGTTTATCTCTAGATCATTGGCAAGTTCAACGTACTGAGAATTCTTCACCATGTCAACGCAACTAAAAAAAGAGATCATCCAAAACGTATTGCTTAACACTTAGATAAAATATCATATCTTTTAAACTAATACAATACAATTCTAACCAAGGAAACAGACTCAAACTGCAGATCACAATAATCTCAGCAGGTAGTTTTTTTTACTGATATAATGTCTGTTAGTCTGAGCAACTAGATATAATGAAACCTTCTAAACCATGCTTCACTGTACATCCTATGCCGTCCGGTGTTAATAGGACACTACAACGGGAACAAACCAGTCAAATCCAGTAGCAAAAGAAGTCTCGATGGCCGGAGCGATGAGCTTGGCTGCAGTCATGATGTACTTCTCAGCCAGGACTTTTCTATGTAGAGGAAGAGGATGGAGAAGGAATTCAACATTAAACATTAAATACTAAAGCATTCCCTTTACTCCAGAGTGACCTTGTATTTGGCTAAAAGGAAGTGTTTGGTATGAAACACGTCAGTGCCTTAAAAGATTAAAAAAAGAAAAAAGGTAAGACATTTAAACATGTAATGTTTTCTTACATATCTCTCTCCATCTGGTGAAGCTTGTCGTTCTTAATGGCCTCGATGACCATATTTGAGGTGGTGTCATCCTGAAAGAGACAACATTTAACGATCCCTTCACTTCATTGTAACTAGAAATATGCTGCACAGCTGTGTGTTTTGTTAAGCAGGAGAGGAAAATCTGTAAGTGCACTGTTAAACAATACAGGCTATTTTTTAAATCTAATTTTTCATTTACATATTTCGCAGCTGTATATTTTAGAAGAAGAACTCTGTCTTTGTTTTATTTTGATTACAACTGAACATTTAGCCCACTTCTTAGAAAATACTGAGATATATTGAGCATCATCATTCAGTCTAGATTTTGGAAAAGGATACATGACTCCACCTTCGTTCCACAGAAATCTCAATAACAGTCGACACAGAGGAAACGCACAACTACACAGAAATGACAAGTCTCCAAAACACTAAAATATTACTGTATCTCACAGTAGAAGGGATGTACTTGTCCTCGTCGTCAATGCCCAGAGGAACTGAGATGAGCTTCTGAAAGGCCTTCTTCATCCTCTCTCTATCGCCGATCGCATAGTAACACAGGATGAGGTTGAAACCGGTCTTGATGTTCGGGCTCTCACTCATGATGTGCTCAAAAGATGTAATAGCATCAGAGTACTGGCCCATGCGGACAAACACCACACCGATATTCTGCATTATCTTTATCCTCATTTCCTTGTGGGCGTTGGAGATCTGATCTAATGCCATACGGTAGAACTTGATGGCTTTGGGGTAGTTCTTCTGCTTGAAGTAGATGTTGGCCATGTTGACTTTCAACCGACCTGTGGGAGGAACAGAAACATAGATGGAGGAAAAAACAAGGTGGGGCTGAAGCCTGTCCCAGCTGACACTGAGTGGTTTACTCACCTGCATTGCTGAACATCTTGTTCTTCACAATGACCTGGTAGCTGTTCAGGGCTTCTGTGTACATTTCGTTGTTCTCATACTGGTTTGCAAGATTGAGCAGAACCTAAACAGGACAGAAACCTTTTAGCATTTCTTCTGCACAGAATTAGAAACAGGCACCTGACTCGACAACACCTTGACTTAACTTTACTTGTCTCCAGTAACCACATCCAACGTATATGAGTTCCTAGCTGAACTTCCTCCAAATCCAAACTTGTGCCCTGCTGCCTGAGAATCACATCCTGCCAGATATTTATTTACAACTGATGTAAGCAGCTTTACTCACAGAGTACGTAAGGTCTAAATTGATGTGGTCTGCATTTCCAGACTGTTCCCTTTGTCTCACCAGTGCTCTCTCCTTTCTCCCCGCCTCTTTGGCTTTTTCAAGAGCCTATGGTAAAACAAGCACACATATTATTATATTACATAAGAAAACACAGGGACACATATCCACAAAGATGTGAACTAGCATTCAAAACTAAACTGCAGTGAAAAGTAGAAGTCTTTTGGAGCAACATAATCAGACTGATGCGAATAACTATACCAGCTGCTGCTGAAATGGCTGTTTCACTGGCAGTACTCTGTATATTTTAATGACATTTCTGTATCCATGTTAAATGATTTACTCTAAGTATTAGTGTCTGCAACACCAGCCTGGGTTTTACTTGGACTGGAAAGGAAGTTGTCTGGTCCAATCCATTATGAAGAACTGAGTCTTACCAGCGTTAAGGACCCCATGCTCTGTGCCATGCAGCTCTCTTCTATCAGGTCATTCACTTTCTTCTCCAGGATCTTGATCTTTTCCTCAGGCCTGAAAGAGCACAGACAGCACTAAACACGTGTGGTATCGTCCCAAATCACACAGACTACTTGGAATGACATGCAGAACAATCTGAAATCTGCCTCATTTTTAGCCTTAGGACAATTTGAAAGTTTAATTTCATCATATTCACACATCTTAAGGTTTTAATATTTTAATAATCAGCATTTTTATCTAACTTCGTTATTTCTGTTTCTTGCTGCCTAGGATCTTTTTTATTTGAAATACAGAGGTGTTCCATGGAGTGACTGCAACCATCTCATCACACACATGTCTCTCAAACTGTTATCAGACTCCTGTGTGCCATTTTAATTCAGTAACACACATCTGAGTCAGCTTGATACCGCTATACCTGACGAAGAGCCAGCTTATTGTTAAAACTTTCTATCTTTTCTTAATGTTAGATGTCTTTAACAAGGAGATATCAAAATATTCAGGGTGTATCTAAGTTTCAACTACACAAACACATCTTTACAATTAGAAGATAATACAGCTCCAATACAGACCTCCATACAGGTCTTTTAACTGAACAGTACCAAAAAGGAAAATGTAGGGGTAGTCTTAAGAAACACTGAGACAGAGAATTCAGATTAGACTATTCACTGTAGTTACTCACGTGTCTTCATTTTTTGCTTCAAGTGGAGGTGCGGGGCCTCTGGACTGGCCCAGAGGGTCAAAGGTCGACCCTGAAAATACAAAAGACACAAATTATCACAATAACAACACTGTAGAATACTGTCAAAAACAGTAAAGAAAACTAATGAAGAGGTAAACATTACTAGGTTTCATTGGATTACGACTAATAAAATAACACTCCTGCTAACTATCTAAGTATCTGCTCTCAGTGCCATGCTGAGTTGGTCTGCCTTTTGGTTGTGAATGACTAACTCACCTCGGGTTAAGGAGGTGGTGTAACCTGCTGCTCTGACAGCAGTCATTGGTCGGGCTGCTCCATCCTGTCACATTAAAAGAAGAAAAACATACCGTTCCCATATCACACTGACTGTCAAGTCTTGATTAACAACTACGCAAAAAGTTAAATGCAAACTTAAAATGCTCTAGCTCTCTCACCTGCACTGCACCAGTCATGGGTCTGCCCATTGAGGAGGCCATGGGGATCCGAGACTAAAAGAAGCAACAATTAAAAGAACAAATAAACATTTAGGAATACGCGTGTAGATATGAGGTTAGCATCCAGAATGCACAACCTTAAAGACCTTTCTGTCCTGGATATCAACAATATATCAACAGTCAAATACAATTTATTCAAAAATTACAATCACACGATACTTACTCCAATGGAAGACACTAAAGGCCGAGCCCCAGCGGCAGTGCCAGGAAATTTGGCAGTCATCTGGAACACAGAATTCATATTTATGTTTGGACAAAGGAGTTCAATTTCTGGTCCTTTCATGGTCCTTTCTTTTGTCTCACACACACACAGATTACAGTCAGTACTCACTGGGGGTCTTCTGCCATGACTGGTCCTCACAGCTTGCTGGAAGCCCACATCATTCTCCAAGTCCTTAAAATTGGCCAAGCAGCCGTTAATGAGTATTCTGCAGTTTTGTTTATCTTTCTGACAACAATCAGCTTACAAGTTCAAAATATGAACAAAACGGAACATATAAAAAAAAGAAAAGAAGTAGTACATTTTTAAATAGTATAATTTAATGCCGGTGGGGGGATCGGGATAGGCTAAAGGCAGTAAAGCATGGTTTCTTACATGTAAATATACATCTGTGGATATGGAACGTGGCTACAATATAATAATATAGTTAATTTCAATCTCAAAAGTCTTGAATGAAACCTGGTGTACTTAACTAATACACTAAAGATTAGTGCAGTAAATCTCATTGTCTGCTTAAGAGTTCAAGTTATTTTAAATGCTGTTTACATATTTCCTGAGACTGAGAAATGCATGTTTGGTCATTATAACCCGGCCAAAAACACAAACAAAACAAACCTAACCTAAACCAAGCGTCCATTCACAAATTCAAGTATGAAATCGCATAGAAAGTATTAACAAATGCTCTTTGGAAGAAGGTATGTTGTATGTACCTTGTAGAAAACAAGGGCATCCGAGACTTATTGTGCACACGTTCGTTATCCAGTGCCAAACGCAAAAAATAACGTAATTACCGTGTGTTTTCTGTCACTACTTTGTCAGCCTTTTTTATGATTTTTAGCTTCAAACTTGAACACAAATTGCTTTACGTTAGCTTCCAACAGTGTAGCTAGCTAAAATAGCATAGTTGCTAACCCACCTCAGAGTCAAATGTTGGATTATAGTCGTTGTACCCCGAATAAAGATCATCACCCTCTACAGCCAGGTGCACATTCTCCATTTCCAATCTTTAATGAATAGTTACTGAATAAGGAGAAAAGCGTTTGTCCCGGGGCGATGCTAATTACAGTGTGTTTGCCGATAGACGACATCCACACGATCCACAACAATGTGGGTGGGAGATGAGTGTTTTGGAACTTTTGATTGGCTGTGCACACGTCAATCATTAGTTAGCGTCAATACAATTGGCAGAAGCCTTTTTTTTTTCGTTGCTAGGATACAAGCGTACGCTACCTACTCGGTCCTTTCCGTTTACAACAGTTTCTCTTCGGTTTCGTCTCGAACATTAACGCTACGCACAAAAGACGACTTTAGTCAGAATACCTTTTATTACACATCATTTGTAACTTTGCACAAGGCAAAAGAACGGGGAAAACATACTCTGCTGTCTTCGTTCGGGTTCTTTGGACCTTAAATGTTGCCGTAGCGGTATTTAGTAACGTGACTCTCACAGGGCGGTGCAACGGATTTGGTTGAAATATAACAGATAGTCTGAGGCGAATTCATAACAATAATCTTAAAATGAGCTCATCTAAAACGAAGGTCATCACTGTCATTGGCAGGTGAGAAAGAAAACAAGCTTCGGTGATGTTCGAGGTTGTATGTGCCATTTTGGAAATGCTTCTCGGCCGAGATGCAAGTTTCCTCTGTTTATATGTTGTTTCTCACCAAGACTGTTTGCACATTTGTATTTTAACGTGAGTAATGCTGCATAGAATTGTAATGCATTTGATTGCATTGAGTAGTTTCATGCTGTGACCTGCGAATCTGGGGTCGTTTTTTAGTTTTCTTGGCAATTAAAGGTAATTTCAGGTGACTTCTGTACTTTCTACTTTTAAATTGTTAGACAAGGTTCAGGCCTTGTCATAAGATCATAAGAGCTTTGTGTTTGTCTACATGCTTACACTTTATCTTTATTTATGTGTAATTTGGGGGGTATTCCTTTCAATCCTCTAAAGTGACCTCCCATAAACCTGAAAAGTAAATATTAAACGTCACTGCTAGATGTTGACTCCTCTTTTTATGGATTTTAATGGTGGCTATTGTATACTTGTATATTATATACATATATGTTGTATATGTAATTCTATATATTGCCCGGTCCTGTGTCCCCTTATATTGCTTGCTAGAGTCATTGATAATGGATAATTGCAAAAACACAAAGCGGTAACAAAATGAAGAATGAAACCACAAGGGTACACCAAAGAATAAAAGTTCTAAATGTTTTTGTTGTTGTTGTTAAATTGTTCTGGTTTGTTTTTTTTGAGGTTTTTTTTTTGCCATGTGTTTCAGTGGGCTTATTGGTCGCTCCTGGGCTATGGTGTTTGCCAGTGGAGGCTACAGTGTGAAGATCTATGACAACCAGCCTGAACAGGCTACCAAGGCCATCACAGAGATGAGGTCAGTCCTAATCCACAGTACTGCAGCCTCTGTGGAGCACGGACCACCATGTCATTAAAAATAGTAGTCCATCAACTTAAACCTTCCTGTCCACCCTAACCACAGTGTGAAATAAATAAACGACACAATAAACCATTATTCCTCCCAGAGTGAGATGGTTTAAATGTCATTCGCTGAGAAAATATCTTAACGTTTATTGACTTTAACATGTACAAATGCAACACACCTATAGTAAATAGCATATGTTTTGTTTAACCTTGTTATTACCTTTGAGACGAGGCTGATTTTCTTGTCTTAAGCACAAAACAAATGAATAAAATTATAGTTTAGCTGCAGACATTTTCTCCAAACTTCACATATTCAATCAATTCTATCTTTGTTTTTGCTCAGGATAAGGTGTAAAAAGAGATATGTTGTTTTGTCATTTTTTGAGGTGACTTTAATTACTCTGATTACATCAATATCAGCCTCTTTTAAATGTAATGTATTTTAAATGGGAGTTACTTTATCAAGGATATGCAAGTTTGTGCATAATGTAAAGTTAAGAGAAAGTTAAAACAAGAGGACAAAGATGCACAAATAAATAAATAACAATAATGGCAGCAAAAAGACAGCATCACATGCAAGCAAATCTAGAGATACAGGATTTAAGAAGTGACAGAAAAGAAAAGAAGTCAGGTCAGGTCAGGTCAAGTCTGGTTATACAAGTCTGAGGACCTTGGTTCTTCTAAACATAAATGATGACTCGTCCTTGCACTAATGACTCATGAGGGCCCTGTCCAAAATATAACTTGTTTTTCCCTCCAGTTCTCACGGAGAACACACATGAACATTGCATGCTCATTGACTTCCTCTCACGTTCTGAAAAAAAAACACATGCTCAGCCTTCTTTCATAGCCAAGTCATCCCAAGTTAAACATTACAGTGGAATGACAAAGAGCTTTTTGTTAACGCACTAAACTCTCACCTTGGGAATTACAGTCAGAAAAGCACAAGGTAACACGATGTCACTGACTTTTATTTAAGTAAACAAACAGAAACTTTAAGCCATTACTGTATTCATTTTACTGCAACCCCAGTAAGTAGCTCTCCTGCTCCTGCTGTATTCAAACACTAGAGGGAGTCGCCGAACTGCTGTTATTTCTTTGTTAAACTCTGTTAAACTCTTTGTTTCTGATTTCCTGCTAAACAAGCTGAGAAAAAAAGACTCTAATCTTAATCATCCGGCCTTTTTTTTATCAAAGTGCAGTGTGCATTATTTTGACTCAGTGTCGGGTAAATACTGCAATAGCTGGCACTGTCACAAGTCTGGTAGACATACTTTTGTTTGGTTTGTGCTTTGGCTTGAAAACTAACCCGGCAACATTCTTATCAAACCACATTGCCAAATAGTAGCCTGGAGGGTTTTGGATTGATTGTTTGCATGATTTACAACACCTTGATTCAATGAGTCATGTTACATTTAGTAGAAAATGTCCTTTGGAGATAGTGTGTGCTAGCTGCCTCTGTCGCTCTGCGTTGCCTCAGGAAACAGCTGGAGGAGCTGGAGGAAGCCCGCATGCTGAGAGGAGAGCTGAAGGTCACGCAGCAGCTCGCTCTGCTCAGCAGCTACGATGACCTCGCTCAGGCACTGGAGGGAGCCTTCTTCGTTCAGGTAACACGCTGGACCGATCCCACCGACAAAGACAAACTATATTACCTGTATGTCCTACACGTTCTAACACAGATCGGTCGCTCCCTGGTCATTGTTTCTTTATTTGCTTTAATTGAACATCACAAATTTTACCTAAATTAGGTCCTGGATGTGGTCAGGTTTCACCAAAACTTGGCCACATTCACATTTTAATCTGTGTGGCTCAGAGAGTTCCTGCTTCTGTAGCCAGACAGCGTGCAATGTTTCCTCTGTATTACTGATGTTAAAATACAATAGCCCAACCACCATATAGAATACATTTGTGTACTGATTTGACCACAAAGTGCTGTGAATTATGTCTGAATTAAGTCAGAATCCAGCGCTGTGCCAACTACAAATGTCACTTCTCCATGCGTCTGCTTTGGTGCCGTATGTGCCATGCCATCTTCTTCAGTTGCCTCTGTGGAATCAGCCTCCCCCTCCCGTATTCACCCCATTGCAATGGTGACCCAGATATGCCTTTATGAACAGGTTGGACATTGCACTTTGAAAGTATTTTAGCCACTATTTTAGTCTAGGACACATTCATCCACTAACTCCTTCAGTTCTGCTGCAGAAAACTCCTCCTTCTGCTGCTTCTCTTCGGTCTGTGTTGCCGTTTCCAGAGAGAAACACATGCGTAAAAACCTACACCTGTGTTTGTCACGTTGCTGTAACAACCTGTGTCTGTGCCAGTGTCCTCATCAGGTGTGTCTATGCGTAGTCTGGCTGGTATTTATTTTCGCAGCTGGAACAGGAATCCTTCCTCTGGCCCTTTTAAAATTTAAAATTAAAACATTCAGGAAGCTCAGAATGAATGTCCTCATTATGATGAGTTAAGGATATCTATATTAAATTAAATGTCTGTTCAAAATCCAGTAATGTTCTGGTACGCTCACCATGACAGATTTCTTCTTCGGTTTAATGCTTGGAAGTTGACTGCCTTTGTATGTAAGGCTCAGGAAAAAAACATCAGTGGTTTATTTGTTTCATTCCTTATAAATTGTCATTTTTGTTGCTGCTGTGGTTCAGTTTTATCTTCTAAATAATGGTGTTCGATAGGCCTGTTTTTGGCAGGGCAGTAATCTCAGTACAATGTGCTCTGGCATTTTCAAAGTTACACATTTTATCCTGAAGGGGGAGCAACAGCACTGATTTACTCAGACATTACTGAGGACATTTTCACTAAACATAAACACACATGCAATGACTGAGATCAGGCGTTTTTTTTTTTTGGTTTTTTTTTCCTGGGTGTTTGGTGTGTAAGCATTTAATTTCATATCCTACCTTGTAAACAGTATGACTTTAGAAATGACAGATGTTTAGCTTTAAACGTTGGAAGGCATGTTTTAAAGTTAACAATTTATTTATGTGGATTCAGTGTCGTGTTTTTTTGGGGGGGTTTTTTGCACACGATCTATCAAGGATCTCTTATATTTCTGTTCTATATTCTAAATTAATTAGAGCATGTTATTTGTGATATAACATGATTCACCACCATGACACCAGAAAGCTAAAACTGAGTGTACTGTGTGTACCTACAAGCAGGAATCTGTGATGTGCAGTATTTTGCTTACACAAGTGTTATACAGTGACAGTAGCCCTACAGAATGCCTGGGTTCAGCTTGTTTGTAGCATCGCTGTCCTGTTAAAACTACGTATCCCTGACAAGTGGGGGAAAAAAAGTACAATATTTGACTCTGAGATGTAGTGGAGTAGAAGTATGAAGTTACACAAAATGGAAATAATCAAGTAAAGTACCTGAAATTGTACTTAAGTACAGTACTTGAATAAAAGTACTTGGATGCATTTCACCACTGAGTCTTTGTGTATTTTCACAAACATCAACTGTCTTTCACAAACAAACCAATGTGCTGCTCAGCTGTTGAAACACTCGAGATCTCGCCAGATCACTTGTCTCGTCTTTGTCACCCTACGAGCACAAACACATTCAGCAAAGGTCACGAGCTTATTTCATCACAGTCATGTAGAACGCAGCCAGTTAAAATAATGTAGAAAGTGAAGTTTTTAAGCCAAGGAAATGTTTTACATGCCACCATGACTTTGTTAAAGCAGACAATGGTGCTCTTCATTACAGCAGAGCTGATCCGAGGACCATTTACAGGAAGACACATAGGGCCAAAAAAAATCAATACCCTGCAGTGATTCACTCTCACAAGAAACAATAGAGGATTTATTAGAAAGAGGGAAATACAACATAGAAATATGCAGAGTTTTCTTTAGCCCCGCGTTTCCTGGTGCTGTGATGCCCTCTGTTTCACCTTATTGATCAGGGCTTCTCTGTTTTTGAGCACCGTAGTTTCTGGTCATTTCAACCTGATGTTAACCTGCATGCTCATACCTGCTGCAGGGCATACAGTTGAGGTCAGAAATGCACGTATACTTACGCCTAATTATGCTTGGGGTAGCTTTCCACAACCGTCACACAACACTCAGGAACACTGCAGGAACTTTGGCCATGTCCTCCTGGTAGAAATTGTTGCCTGTTACCTTCAAACATTTGGACATTTCACCCAAAGAGAAACTAGACTTGTGGAAGTCTGTAATGTGTTTTTTTTCTAAGGTCTTGGCTGATTTTTTTGAGATTCTGCCATGATGACAAGCAGAAGGACTTAGCTTGCAGTCGATTAGTCCAAAAAGTTACTCCCTATCCCCTTGACCTTGATGGAAAACAGGTCTAGGAAAGATGTGAAGAAGAAGTCATAAGGACTTAGGAAAAGACAGTCGGAGCGCTGAGAGAATCCAACTGCGCTGACAGTAGGCACATGTTACGTTGGTAGGCTGTGATGAAACTACCGTGTTCTGAAGATGGACCATCACCAGGCTACATGCTGCTAAACTCCTAATATCATTTCTCTTTCTGCTGAAGATCCAGTGTGCAGGTTAACCCTTAACTTTATTAAGGCATCTGTGACCGAAGGAGCCTAAAATTAATTAATGATATTCCTAAACAATGGTCAAAATGAGGAAATAACTAATGCAAACTGAGCACAGGTTATGCTGTAACATTAACTTCACATTTTACACCAACAGTGTCACGTAGAAGCATGTTGGCAAGTTATGGCATAAGGTGGAAAATGCATCTGTCATTGTTGATCGTTTGTTTTCAACAGTCAGGTTTTTGGATTTTGCTGCCGCAGTGAACTGTCGGACGGCATTATCTCCTCTCCTTTTGTAAAGGATGGTCCAGTGTGTCTTCTGCTGAAGGAGATACTGAAGGAAGCGCTGAAGCTCCTTTCCTTGTCATATAGAGAAGTCAAACAGCTCGTGTCATGGCTGATACTTGGATGCTTCTGGGTTATTTCACCCAGTTAGGAACCTCACAAAAAGGACTAAGCAGGTCTGAAAATACAACTATCGTATGCCTTCGACAGACTCGTGATAATGACAATTAACCAGTCTGAAGTTTCTAAAGTCATGACAACAATTTCCAGAAACTTCCAGGTTGTTTAAAGTGAACTTGGTGTAAGTAAACTCTGGGAATGTGATCAAGTAAATAAAATTCTCCCTACTACTTTTCTGAGTATTTCACATCGATATGACGTAGACGGGCCAACTTAACTAACAGAGCGAATATATGTTGACATAGAATGTTTGGAATGCATTCAGCTGCATTAGTAGATGGTCTACATAGAGAACCACTCCTGTTATGCTTCACTTCACTGTGGCGACGAAATGTGCCATTCTCTGATCCATTCTCACGCAGTGTTGTTTTCCCTGCGTGACGTTTACCACCAGAGCCTCTCCTTCATACTGACATCATCATCATATAATTCAGAAGGTATGCCACTTGTCCAGCCAGTTGTTGCAGTCCTACACATACGATGTGCTCTATACTGCGCTCAAGAGAATATTAACTCACCATTATTGCTTTTGACAGCCACTCCTTGCCTGCACATAATCAGGCCAGACGCAAAAGTAGAAGCTAACCTGTGGTATTTAGGATCTCAAACTGGTTGTTTCCAGTTTCAGGATCAACTACTTGGCCTCTGCCGTTTGTTAAAATCGTTCTCAGGAGCCGACGGCAAGAGACAAAATAACAGCGTGTTCATGTGTTGTTGTAATCACTAACATTTGTATCTTAAGCAAAGTAGCGGTGTGCAGTATGACCAAACATTTAAATGATTGCATTTTTATATAGGTTTGTGGCTTATTCTACTGTCAGGAGTACATGGAATAAAAAAACAAACAAAAAAAAACGTTTTAATTTCCTGATGTATAATGAAGGCTTTGATTAATACAGGCTGCATTACTCAACTGTCCTTACAGAGACCATGCCTTTGCAGAAGTGAATTGTTAACTGCGTTCGTAATGTTGCAAAGAGAGTCGTCATTATCTCCTGTCCTTTCGCAAAGGATGGTCCGGTGTATCCTCCGCTGAAGGAGGTCCTAAAGGAAGCATTGAAGCTCCCTTCCTTGTCATTTGGAGAATTCAAACAGCTCTTATCACGACTGACACTTAAATACTCCGGGGTCATTTCGCTCAGTTAGGATTGGAACGCAACCCGTGTCTTAGTGTAGTTGAACTGTTAACTGTGTTTGTGATGTTGCAAAGAGAGTCATCATTCATCCTCACACAGTGTTGTTTTTCCCGTGTAATGTTTAGACCCAGTTATTAAAGTAACTAACTGCTGTTGTAAGTGCTTGGTGTTGTCTCAGTGACCTACATTAAAAGACATGTTTCAGATTATAGAAGATAGAAGATTATATTACCCTGCATAATATTAGATTTATTGTTTCAATTTTCAAAGGGACATTTGAAAGAGGGAACAGAGACGTACTGTACTGCATCTCGGACAGAGAATAATAATATTTGCTCACTGTTACAGAATATGAAATCTGACTGATACTGAACCTCATTGACTGTATCACTGTATGTTGTTTTTTTTTCTGCAGGAGTGTGTTTTCGAACAGCTCGAGGTCAAGCAGAATGTCTTCCAGGACATCGAGCGTCTTGTGGGAGAAGACGTCATCCTGAGCAGCTCCTCTTCCTGTCTGGTGCCGAGCAACGTCTTCTCCAAAGTCCAGAACAAAAGCCGCTGCCTCGTCTCCCATCCGGTTTGTCCCAAGCTGTGTTGTGTTGTATCACATTTTGTACTACAAATAAACGCAGAAACATTGATTTGATCATTTTTTCTGTTTCCTTTTCTTTTTTATAATTTTTTTTCCCATTTTTTAATTATTTTTTTCTATTTTCTTTTGTTATCTTTATTGTTCTTCTGCTTTTCTATTTTCATTTTTTATTTTATTTTCATTTTTCCATTTCTTATTGGTTGTTTTCCTCCAGTTTGTTTTTTATTCCAGAGGATTTTTCTTCTTCTCCTTCTTCTTCTTATTCTGTGGCTATTGTTCTGTGACCTTTTTTTCATATCACATGATGCACCATGGTTTAAACTGAGCACATTGTCTGTTGTATTTGTTATTTCCTGGAGACTCCGTGTAGTCGACACACGTTGGCATCGTCCCTGTAACTAAATGAAGGATTTTTATTTTGGAATCAGAGTTACCTCGGACGCTGTTTCCTGACTGTCGATCATCTCTGCACAGCATATATCTTTTGGGATATTTATTCTTGATTATTTGCGACAGTCTTCTCTGCCTGAAACACAGAAACAATCACAGCATAGTATAATGTGGGACTACCTTATCATGTCATTTTACGTTCGATGAAGTACACTGGATACAGAACTTTGAAAACAAACGTAGAAGCCTCAACAAATGTCATTGCAGTAGAGTATGTGAAGACTCTATGGAGATCAATACAGGTACATCTTCTCTTAATGACACCTATTAACCAGTGACGATGTATGGTTGTCCTCCTGCTTCACAGGTAAACCCACCCTACTACGTCAAACTGGTGGAACTGGTGCCTCACCCAGAGACAGCAGCCACCGTTATGGACACCACCCATGCCCTGATGACTGAGGTAAAAACACCCCAGTGTCACAAACCTAATCTGTCATTTAGGATTACTAGCTGTAAAGGCTTATGTAGAGACAAGACAGAGACAAAGGGTTTGTTTAGTGCTGGTAAGAACTGAAGCCTGACTTCTGAGTTTTTCTACACGATGTCCTTTTGTTGTCCCTCCGACGTAAACTACTCAAGAAACTGCTCGACTCCTCTGCTGTCAATGGGCAAACTCTAAGAAAATAAGCTAACATCGAGTCCTACTTTACGGCTCAAGTCCTCTTTGAATGATGAGTAACAAGCCTGAAATACAGGCAACAAGCGTTCACTGTGGTGACAGATGCATCACTTTTATAAGGTACATCAGGTTAAAACACTGTGCCTCATTCACCAACCATTTGTAAGAGAAAACCTCCTCTTAAAATGCACGTTTCTCAAATATTCTGGCATTGACCAATATTTCCTTGTATTGGATTTTGTTCTTTTTCAGAATCTACGCAACAGTCAAGATCGTACTTACGCACATTTGTGTCGACATGTACAGTACAGTATAATAATAGAGGACTGACAATACCATAATATTTTGTATCTTTTTTTAAATAATGAATGTCTTCATCATATCGTTATTTATCTGTCCTCACGGAGCTTCACAGTGGTTTGGAACAGGTACCAAACCAGACCGCCTAACCCTGGACGCGCAGGCTTTTTACACAGAGTGGACACGTCTCATAATGACAGGCCTCCATCACCCGTGTTCTACCACATGCACATTTGTTCTTTAGATTTTAGCTCTGGTATTCTTGACTTGTCTTTCCACTTTTCTATTTCTGCGTGCGAGTTAATTGTGTGCACATAACTCTGCAGTCTCATGTCCTTTTAATGGGGATCGGCAGGGTGTTTACCTGCCTATTAGGGTCAACTGTCACACCCGCTCAGTTTAAGAAGACAATGGAATTCATCATTTTGGGAACACATGGGCGAACACAATTCTGTGGTTTAAGAACGCGTGCGTGAATCTCAGGCTTTTCTTAGGACCTTTGATGATGTAAGATATTTGGTAAATGAGGCCCACTTTCACTTCATTTCAAGTGTTTCCCTTTAAGAGTTCTATAAGTGACATGGATGCTTTCTCTTGACTCAGGTCGGTCAGGCGCCTGTCTGCCTGAAGAAGGAAATAGATGGATTTGCCCTCAACAGAGTGCAGGCGGCCATTATCGCCGAGTCCTGGAGGCTGGTCCAGGTCAGTTTTGGTGAGGGTTTGTGCTCATTTGAAGGCAGACAATAATCAGATTTTTAAACACATCACCCTGTGTTTTCTTTTACTTAATATTCACCATAAATCTGATATGATGTTGGAAAAGCGTCAGGTTAATGTAAGTAAGTAGCTCTATTTATAAAGCACCTTTTAAAACCCAGGTTACAAAGTGCTTTAGAAGGTGAGGAATGCAGTACAATGGTAAATGGTAAATGGACTTCGATTTTTATAGCTCTTTTCTACCTGGATGGTGCTCACAACGCTTTACAATGTGTCACACTCACCCACTCGCAATCACACACCACTGACACAGTCACAGAAGAAGTCAAGTCTAGTAGAAGAAGAAGAAGCTGACTGTGGATGGAGACGTGGATGGAGACG